>CM070822.1:27808089-27815250 GCA_036326025.1 Chrosomus eos
CCCCTGCCACGCCCGGGTACCATCTTCAGCCCGGCCCTGATGGCCGCGGGTTCTGACATGTGTGCAAAGTTTCAGGAGTTTTTGAGCATGTTAAGGCCTCCAAAAGTGTCCAAAAGGTAGAAGAAAAATAATAATAATAATAATAATAATAATAATAATAAATAATCCTTAGGAAAACAATAGGGCCTTCGCCCTTTGGGCTTGGGCCCTAATAATAATAATAATAATAAACAGAGCAATTCCAAGAGGGTCCTCACACCATCGGTGCTCGGGCCCTAATTAATGGCCACACAAATTTGGTTCAGGCAACGCGTAGGCTACATTGATTATCTTCACTGCATTTATAACACGAAATATAAAACACAACCTTTCTTTTTTTGTTTTCATTAAAAAAATTAATCATTAAAACGGACATTTAAAAAATAGACAGGGTTGTTTCATTTTATTTTATTTATTATTTTATTTTAAAGCAAACGATTCAGTCAAACATAAGTCAGCTCTCTAATAGTGCTACAAAGTTAAATTTAAATAGCCTAAATATATAAAGTTATGAAACTTCACTTTGCCCTCAGCCAAAACGAATTGCCATGGAACAAACTAGAGATTACTGAGACCAAAGATCGATGTATACATAAGAATAATTATATCTCATGTTTAACCACTAGACTGGAGACATCAGAGCAAGGGCGTAGGTTTGGTCTCAGCTTTGGTGGGGACAGCCCATTCAACCCCCCACCCACCCCCCGGAATTATTTTGTTGTAAGATAACAGTGCTTTAATGGCGATTTCCTTTGTCATTTCGGACTGCTGGCAATACAGAATATCACAATACAGAAGTGAATCTACTTCATTTCATTATATTGTATCCTGACCCCCATACACCATCCTGTATACTGTCAATAAAGAGCTAAGTATAACTGTTTTATCTCAAAAATGCACTCTTACAAAATAAAAACCTGAGACTGTGTAATGCTGAACAACCAAACATTTTATTTAACATAAATTATTATGTACATTAGCAAGTTTAACCCTCCTACCAGATATTGTTATTTGGATATTATCAATCAAAATAATGATTCATTATATATTTGAATAACCAACAGTGTTAACTTTTGCCTTTTTAACATTGCCAACATGTTTTTCCAGCACATGTGTCTAGCAAGTAGCCTACACTCACAAATACATTACATAAACAGAATGTAGAAACGAAAATTGTCTCCGATGATCCATGTTTATGTTGACTGCAAGATTCTAAGTTAAGGTAGGTAGGCTAATTAACATTCAGTGACTTGCTAACGTAGCATTCTATCATGATAGCGCGACTTCTATGAGTCTATCCGTGCTGCACACCCCTAATCAATGCTCCTAACCTTGAAAGATTGCAGAAGCTAGGTTTAACTGTAACAATATCCTGGGTAACCAGGATCACCAGTTAATACTATTTTCCACAGTAGAATCTGCATTTGAAAGCCTGGTCAGTCACTGCTAGTTATTTGTGTGGCTAGTTATTTTGCCTACTTACACTCTGCTTTATGAAAAAGCTTCGTATGTCCCCTTTCTTCTTCTTGGGTGACATAGCTGATCTACAAAGTACAAAAAGGGGCCAAAAAACGGAATATTAAAATGTTTTACACTGGCCTTTGTATGTGGCAGGCAGAGAGACAGCCCTGGTAACTTACTGTCGGCGTCGTCACACACACACACACACACACACACACACACACCACCCGCTCGCTGCCAGTGAGTGCAAGGATAAAAAGTAGTCCCGGCCCGCGCGTGTAGCCTGTCAGATACCCCGCCGCCAATCAAATTACGGCGTATCTTGTACTGTCGTCGTCCTGGCCGTTGGAATCGATCCAAATAGCAGCGCAAAGATCTAAATGCAGCGCAAATATCAAAATAGCAGTTCAAAGGAGCTTGCTAAATATTGGTGGGGACAAATTTGTCATCTCAAAATATTGAGTGGGACTAGTACCTAGCGTCCCCCCCCCTAAACCTGCGCCCTTGCATCAGAGCCAACGGCAAACATCAGAAGCACAAGCCGAGGAAAAGCTGTTCCAGTCGGGTTAATGAGCGCTGAACGCCCGGTGATTGCCTGGATCTCACAACTCCGAAAACGTCAGATAGATTTTTCAAATAGGTGCTCTCTTTATAAATAAACCACAGATTTGAGCTTTAAACAACTACATTCTCGACTGAAACAGAATGTCTTACCGAGCGGGTGACCCACGTGATGACCTGATGTGACGTCAGCGTCTTGAAATGAGCAGTTTTTTAACCATGCAAGTATCTAAGCTGATGTGTAAAGACTATAAATGGACATGAAAGGCAATACATATAAATATTGTACCCCTGAAACAACACTAAAACATTTTTCAAAATTTACACAAATATCAATCGTTGGATTATTTGGCTAAAATGTTGCATTAACCAGTTACTGTTGTTGTTATAATTATAGTCATGTACATTTCAAGTTCAGTGCACTGACAATATTTACATTCAATAAGAATATTACATTAAATTTACATAAATCAAATAAATGTAATTATAAACTCTCATAATCTGACATTGTGTTGAGGGAACACCTCCAGGAACAAACAAACACATGACACGGGATATTGAATGCCCAAAATGTAACAAGGCAAAAGAAAAGGTAGCAGTCTTTAATTGGGCTCGTTAGTGATGTAACAATATGTATGTATTTGTCAATTTATGTAACCTGGACCCTTTGAGATAAAGTGTGTCTTCTACCATGGAGTGCCATCAAGATGGGCAGCAAAAGGCAAAAAACAAAACATCAATGTTTAGAAAACAATGTAAAATGTTACTAGGCTGGTGCTTTCATTATTATAGACAGGCTGCCAGTTTATGTATAAAGTGTGGGATTTATAAATCATTTTGCACGGGTCAGAGCAGACATTTTGTTTTATGCAGAATTTATTTTCAAGAACAGTTCTTGGAACAATTTATGGTTGAATTTCATTTTTCTGTAATGTCTATTCAATGTAGCCTATACATGAAAAAAACTATTAAAAAAAAATAGTAAATACATTTATAGTCTTTAACCCTCTGGGGTCTGAGGTGTTTTGGGGCCCTTGAGATGTTTTGACATGCCCTGACATTTGTGCTTATTTCAGCTGCTTAAAACATACCATTTGCCAACATATAAATTTGCTGTATTCGGCACAAACTCTGCTACAATAATATGTGAGCAAAATGGATGTACATGTTTGCATTTTATAGAAAACAAATATTATGCGTGGTTGGTACGTTTTGGGGAAAAAATGTCACTGCAATAAGGCCATTTAACACATACTGAATAGTTGTCCACAATACTTTTGAGTTACTATTCTTGTGGGCTAGAATTTTTAATTCAAAATGAAGTGAAACTCATTCTGACCACTCTTTCACAAACAACAATATAACGATTTAAATTTCTTACGTCAGTTTTTGGTCAGCACTGCTGTATGCGTGGTAGTGTGAATTGCCATGAATATTAATGTGATTTACACCTGGGAAGACTAAAAACACTAGCCTGGCTCCACCCTCCTACGCACTTCCGCTCAATTTCATTTTCCTTCAGTACTATGTCTGGGATTGTGCTGTAGACTTTGGTTTCCAGAAATCAATTTTTTGTAGGACCAATCAGCGAACAGAGGGAGTGGCTGAGAACGATGACGTTGATGTCGACTCGTGCGTTATTTTGAGTTGTAGTTCAAAATAAGAATGATGTGAGCGAAGCCATTCCGTCCATTGTGGCAACGCTGCGAATATCAAGAAGTTAAAGCCGGAGCAAGAACAATCTTTGCTTAGTTTTGTGTTTATGGCCATCATCCCACGGGGTTCGGGAAATGACATGCGTCACAACCAAACGTTAGCGATTGGTTATGGCAGACAGAGTGACTCTGGGCAGATCCAATAGTTTTAGACTTCAATAGAGTTCCCGCCTACAAGGAAGTTAACGCTTGTCAATGGAGCGGTTCCAGACTCTCTGTACAAATGAAATGTACGAGAGTCTGGTAGAACCAGGCTATAAAGACACTCCCCCAATAGCCCATCAAGGTGCTGTGAGGCAGCCTGAACTAAGAATGATTCACTGATGAATAAAAAGTTAAAAAGAACAGCATTTATTCAAAATAGAAATCTTTCCTAAGAACGTAAAGACTTAAAAGTCATTACTATCACTTAAAGGGTACCTATTATGGCATTTAAAATGTTCCTAATAATGTTCTGGGAGTCCCCAACAACAGTTTTACATGCATGCAATGACAAAAAACACTTTTGTTGTCTTATAATATGCATTTATTTTTACCTGATTTGCTCACCGACTCCCTAATGATTCGTTTGACGACTCATTTGTCCAAACCCCTCCTTTGCTTGACGCTAATCGGCGGTGATTGGTCAGATGACGCAGTCAGTTATATTTTGCGTTAGCCCAAAGCTTAAACATATTGATAAAGTACAATACGCTTCACACAATTTCACATATTTCAAAAAAACAAAAAAAATGACATTGGAGACCTAGAAGCTGCTGAGCGTAACTCTCACTCTCACACACACACACACACACACACACACACACACACACACACACACACGCACGCACCGCACACACACACACACACACACCACACACACACACACACACACACACACCACACACACACACACACACACACACAATAAAAGCAACAATTATTAATAGTACTTACAGGTTGTGATTCGGAGGAGGAAGCTGATCTAAATAAACTTGGTATTGAACCTTCCTATATCAGCCGACTCGCGAATCCACACTTGAAAGCATTTGTGTTTGTGAAGCGATGGTCATTAAAATAACGCGAACACAGCTCAAGGTTCGGCTATACTTGTGTGGTATAGTTGTAAATATAAACTCTAGCCACTGAGTCTTCACATGCTTGTCCCTGGGCAGTGAAAAAAAAAGTTTGCTTTTGATTCGCACTTCAGAACAGCGTCTCGTCGACATGATGTTGTCAGGTTTCTCTGTCTGCTCGGCGCGCGCACTGAGTGGGCGTGTCGAATTCAAATAACTTGTACAAGTGACGTACGAAAGCTAGAGAGAAAGCATCGTTTGTCTATCGATTCATATCAGCGACTCAGAGTCGACTCTTACTTTTGAGAGACAATAACTTTGTTATACGGTGAACTTTTATATTTAAAACTTTGCAGGATGTTTTTGTTCACTTAGATCTATGTTACACACTACATGAAAGGTAATTTTCAAAATTCCATGATAGGTACCCTTTAACACATCCTTTCAAAAAAACAAACATAAAAATACCAAACTTGTTTTTTTTTAATAATAAAAAAATGTATTCAAAGAATCCTAAAAAAAGCTATCACAGGTAAAAAAAAATTAAGCAGCACAACTGTTTCCAACATTGATTTAAGGTTAGTTAGATAGCGGTACATCTCACTGATGCTGACATCTGTCCATTTATATTTGCAGCCTTTTGCAGTTGCCTTGGCAGCCTGGGCATTGGTGTTGTGGCACAGAGTTGAGACAGCACTTTCTTGTTCATTAACCCCTGAAATTCATACATTATAGCACATTATTATGCAACTTATTAGGTCTATATATTTATAGAATTAGCAAAGTAGGCTTAATCAATATACAAGACTGAACCACATAGATAGATATATAAAAGGCTATCATGATCATTTTGCCAACAATGAACCATGGATGTTTAGTTTATGATACGTTTTATTCTTAACTTAAACAAATACAACATATAACATTCAAAACTCATCGGCTTAGACTGGATTTGAAGAAAAATAAACAACAGTTTTCTGTAGCCTTATGCAAACTTATTCAATATAATTAGACTTCCAGAATGTTCTTTCCAGTGCAAAAACTAATATTTTGCATTTAGTAGTTTCTCTTATCATAGCCTACAAATGTCTTTGGAAACTCCTTTTCCTCGATTTACTGAAGCCTATATGTAAAACGCATTTGCAGCTGCACAGCCGTGTATATATCTTTTCTGCACATTGAGCGTCTGGCTCGCTCATAGGCTGCGCTGCGGCAACTGCACATCCAATGGCGCGGGCGCCTCGGACGTGCGACCAATGAGCCAACTCTACGTCATTACACGTCAGAGCCCGCCGAGTGGGCACCAAGTCCCCGAATTTGGTCTTCGTTCATTCATAGTCTGTCTGACATATATATATATATATATATATATATATATATATATATATATATATATATATATATATATATATATATATATATATATATATATATATATATTAGAAGGTCTGTCTGTCTTGAATTTGCACTGAATTGATTCTCAAAAATATGGAACAAAGTGTGTTCCGTATCAGTTCAATAAGGAACAAGACTTTTATGTGTCAAATACGGGACGATTTCGTATTATAAGGAACGGTTGGCATAAAAAAAGAAGAAAGAAAAAGTGTGAGCATTCTGATAACACAATCAAAGAAACTGTATTATTATCATTATCAATTACTAATTGCCATGGATTAAAAAAAATAAGTTTTTTGTAATTTCACACAAGAATATGAACTTTTACATTATATGACAATGTAAACACAATTAGGCTACATTACATCTGTAAAATATTACGTCTATGCACTTACTCAGTATGATTCTCGATCGCACTGAGAACTGAACGACACCTGCTGGAGAAGGAGAGCATGATGCAGCCACATTCCTAAAAAAACAAAACAAAAAAAAACTGTTAGCATTATCTAAAGTAAACTGATGGACAATTAATAGGTATGGATGCACAATGTATCTGTTGATGGACGGAGAAACATCTATTGATGCGTAGACCGCGTCACTGCAAGTATCTGTTTATGGCCTATATAGACCGCACACACTTACTGATACACTTAATGAACATTTACACATCTATTCACAAAGATCTGTGCCTAAGGCAGTATTTACTCATGATAAGTAGTGTCATAGACATAGATCTAGCACTAAAATGTTTTGTTTTTGAACTCAAGCTGAGCGCTCGTGTCCGCTGCTATCAGTGTCATGGATACAGAGTTCTCTTGTGGCGGCGCGCACGCAGTCTTAACTCGGACGCGCTCTTCAATCTATCGCCGTTGCGGACACTATACATTCCGGTGAAATCACAAAATAAACTGCACACAAACGTGTGTTCCTGCTTG
>CM070822.1:27815350-27839012 GCA_036326025.1 Chrosomus eos
AGAGAATTTCAGCTTCATAAAGAGAAATCTCTCTTATCTCTCTCTTCTCTTCATAAAGATAAAATCTCTTTTATCTCTCTGACAAGTATTGACTGAGTTACAGTTAATTTTTCGGACGCGTTTCAGAATGTACTTTACTGACAGAGAGAAGGCAAAATGCGCATCATGTTTATTTTTCTTTATTTGACGAAAAGCACAACACTTTGTTTTTATTGTGAGTATCCACAAAAAAATAGACACTAAACAGGATCTAATGATGTACAACACTTATATGTAAGATCAAAATCAACAGAGTAATTTGATTCTCTTTTGCACTGATAAGGAAAAAATCGAGCTCGTTGCGCCGGCCAACCCCAGAGGGTTAATGACCTATTTTTTATATAGGCTAAAAATGATGATTTTTTTATTTTCCGGATTCGTTGCGCTGTGCAAGTCTTCCGGAGCTTGTGATACCTCCGTGGCAGATCCGTTCCTGATGGCTTTGTGACCTATCTAAATAGATTAAAAAGTTTGGACCAGAAAGTTTGAAGAAGTTTAAAGTAGTTTGAAGTTTAAATTAGTTTATAGTTTAAATTAGTTTAAAGTTTAAATCAGATTATATTTTAAATTAGTTTAAAGTAGTTTCAAGTTTAACTTAGTTTAAAGTTTAAAGTAGTTTTATAGTTTAACTTAGTTTAAAGTAGTTTAAAGTAATTTAAAGTTGCTAGGATGTTTCTAGTGGGTTGCTAAGCTGTTCTGGGTGGTTGCTAGGTGATTGCTAGGGTATTTTAAGGTATTTTTGGGTGGTTGTTAGAGTGTTCTAATGTATTTTGGGTGGTTGCTAGGGTGTTTTGGGTGGTTGCTAGGGTGTTCTGGGTGGTTGCTAGGGTGTTCTAAGGTATTTTGGGTGGTTGCTAGGGTACTCTGGGTGGTTGCTAGGGTGTTCTAAGGCAGGAGTTGGAAGAAGATCCGATTCTCTGAACTGTGGCAAAAACTAACATGGCGCCGCTCTTTGCGCATACATCTCAACTAACGCGACCGTTATAAAGGTGTTTAAACAACAAAAAACACATCCACTTGCATATTTGACAATCGTAATATCAGATATTTCATGGCATAGCTAACAAATATGTGAATATTTTGGGGAAAAAAGAAAAGAAAAATTACATAAAAGCAGATCATCATTCATTCAGCGCTGTTGTAGCTGCGGAGTGTCACGTGACAAGCAATGACGCGTCCCCATGGAAACCATAAAGTGACATGTTCTAAATAATGGTCACCTTAAAAAACTTACATCTCTGTTAAAACACTGCAACTGCAAGTCTCCTGAAGCTAACTGTTTGATGCATTTTTACATTATGAGACCTGTGCCCTGGTTTTTAGTGCCCTGCTCTCTCCAAAATGGACAAAACGGCATATTCGAGAAATGGTAAAAAAAAAAAAAAAAGTCCCTACACAATCAACATTAATCTATTACGACTGTCACTACGGAAGTGAAATGTGAAAATAAAGGAAAAGTGTTGAGGCATTACAGTTACAGATGCTCACATGGCATCGCAAGTTTACTTTTCAGCGTTGAGCATAACCACCAATCACACACGTTTCTGTTGAGCTCATCAAGCAATAACCAATCAGATTAATTGAGATTAGTTACCGGTGAATAAAACAACAATGTCTTAAATTATAAATGCGTTAAAAGTAAAACTAAATCATAAACTGTTCTTGACTGTGCAATACACAAGAATGAACCCACACAAAAACGTTTACTGTAAAAAGACACAATAAAGTTGATGAAATCTGTGTTAAAATTAATCTTTGCAATGCTGAGGAAAAACAGAAGCAGCATTGTTTAATACAGCTCACAGGGGAATTGGTAATGACTTAGGCCTAATTAATAAAGTACTATAGCCTACATTGAACCTGTCACAAGATAGCCCTGTTTTCAACATTCCTGATGCTTTAAAATCTTCGAATTTACGGAATGGGTAATTTATGTAATTTTACTCCTAAATTGCAAAGCCCCATTCTAAAACGCCATAGAAAAATCTCGAGGCAACCAGAGGGGTGGGGTTTTGACTTCAAACCTGCACCATACCTGAGTCGCGGGAAACACCAGAACACGTTGGATAAAAATGCACGCTTCGCTTTGGAACAAGTTTTAAACAACCTGGATAGGATTCATATGTTTTAATGTTTAGTTTAAATATGTTTTTGTTCATTATGAAGCTGTCGCGGGCCAGACTAGATTGTGGCTGGTCATCAGTCTAGTTAATTGGAAACACGGGGACTAATGTTACACCCCATTAAATGCATGACAAATGTACGAGATGAGAACCTTCATTGCATCACAACAGGCAAGCAAACCATTGTTACTGTTCTGCAAGTAATTAGAGGGTAATATATGTGATGTAAACAAGGACTTTTGTTTCATATTTCATATACAAGGATGTTGGTGTAAATGCTAGCATGCTCCACAGTTGGACATGGCTAATTTTTGAGGCAACTATTTTAATTTGTATGTACAAATATCAGGCTAACAACTGTTGGAGTACACAAATCTTCTATAGGTTTTAGAACATAAAACAGATGATAAAATAATGATTTCAAAGAAAACAAAAACATTACTAAATTCAAAACATTACTACTACAACTACTAAAATCTAAAAAATCTAAAGACTAAATTACTACTAAAATTAAAACAATCTGAACTAATTAAACTAATAAACAAATTAATAAACTAAGGTGACTACTAAACTAAAAAAAATATTCTTTTTTGACAAAGCCAATTTCAAGCACACGTTTTTTAATGTGCTTTATTTTTAGGTTGGTGGGCAGTGTTTCGACAAGATCGTCCACGCTTCCATGGGACATCTTGGCCAGTATGGTGTACTCCTCGAAGTCGCTGCAGAGAAGAGAGTGATTTGTGCTCTTAGACACTCCAACAACTTCAACTCTCCTGTCACCACCTTCCTCTCAGCAATCTGAGGATTTTAACAAAAATACAATATACAGTTAGGTTTACATCCCCTAAAGAGCACAGTGAATGTATGAGATTGCACCTTATTAATTACACCCCCCCCCCCCCCCCCAAAAAAAAATAAATAATATTATATTATCATATCAAAAAAAAAATTTGATATTATATCACCTCATGTAACCATATGTGGTTAATGCTACAAATGTAATAATAATATTAAGCAAAATATTTATTTGGTGCTTATAACTTTGCATGTTATTAACCCTCTTAGACCCCTAAAGTTTAACCAATGCCTATCTTATTAACTTAATATATTGCATGATATTATTTCAGATGAATCAGTGCCTTCATTCGAAACGGCTAAAACCTGTACCATCTCTTTCTTAATTATAAACTCATTGACCAACCTACACCTTTTAAATTTTTATAAAAAAAAAAAAAAAAGATATGTCTATCAGTCTCAGCCAAAATAAGTTAAGGCAAAAATTCAATACTGTGCATCCCTAGTTCTAGTTCTGAGAAGTAGCTAATGTTTAATTATATTTGTGTACCTTGACAGTTTCCCCCTCCCACCATCACAGATGAAGGCTCCGTCTCCGAGGTAGAGCTCACTCACGGCTTCATCCCGCCAAAGAGAAACATCCAGGACAGTCTGTTGCTTGTATCCCCTATCCTCATTGCTTGTATCTGCAGAGTATAGTTCAACTAAAAATGAGGAAAAACGCTAATCTTTGTGTGAGTTAACTTATAACCTTCTGAAGGACCTTTAAACTTTTGATATTCATTGATGAACATCAAAATAACTCACTTTGTCCACTCCCCCCTTGCGAAGATGTCCACTTCATCTCCCGTGACAGGCTGAGATGGTGGACATAGGGTCTCTTTGGCAGCCTTTTCATCCTGCGCTGTTAGCGCTAGTGGTGCTGCCCTAAATTTGCAGGACGAGCGGCCAAAATATATATTTTGCCCCATATTAGTGGTTTATGGTAATGTTTTTTAAGAAATATGTTCTCTTCAAAATTAGGACTGCCACTGTTGGTTGTTGAAAGATATACAGTTAGTCCATCACTCAGTGCACTGGTCTTTCTTACTGTTATTGATGACATCTTTATTTTTCCATCATCATCAGTGAAGATGGATGCTTTAGAGATGGTCCTGTTTGCCACACATTTACAGCGAATCGGTGCCGGCCGTAAATATGGGCTTAGTGTTGCCATCTTGAGGGTAAGAGAAAAAAACAGAATATGCATAAGAATACTCATAATAAACGTGCCAATTTTATAAAAAAAAAAAAGCATATCAATGATGTAAAAGAATAGTTCTGTCAGAGATAACAAAAACGAATCGGTTACCTAACGTAACCTCGGTTCTCTCTAGATGAGGGAACGAGTATTGTGTAAGCTAGCTTACGCTACGGGAAAGATTAATCTTTTCTGAGATATTGAAGCCAAAAAATTATCCTTAATTTTGTATCCATTGTCAACGCAGTGCGGCAGCTGCAGACCTTGAGCGGGCTCATGGAGCCCTATGTGGGGATTAGTTTGCGGCAAACAGCCCTGGTGCTACATAGCCTATGGAGGAAACAGAGCGCGGTACTCGAGTGAAACTGACATGAGGGAGCAGCTGCGCACATATGTCGTGAATGGAAATCCGCGTGAGCCATGAGGAGCCCGCTCGGCCGTCTATTGGGATATAGCGCCCATCCTCAGAACAGTGTCTGTTCGGGCGCGAGATAGTGGTTCCAATAAACGAAGTAGAGCTTGGAGGGCTGAGAATCCAGTGCTTTAACTGAAGGAAGCTGCAAAACACGCTCGTCAGTGCGCAGAGCACGGCGGCTGACTGCTAATACTCCTTGGCCTCATTCTAGTTTTAAGACCGAGGTTAACGAGGCTAAACCGTGAAGGTCCGTTTACTTGACGAGAGAGTTTTGAGTGAAGCATTTCAAATCACGGATGAGCGGTCCAAGCATTCATGCTTCGAGAACTATAGAAAGATCCCAGATAGGAACCGATGGGGGCGCGGGGGGTTCATCCTTCTAGCTCCCCTGAGGAAGCGCATGACCAGCTCGTTTTTTCCCCATGACTGGCCGTGCAGGGGTTCAGCGAATGCCGCGACGGCCGCCACGTATACTTTGAGCGTGGATGGGGACCTGCCCTTATCCAGCAGCTCTTGTAAAAACACGAGCAGCGGCAACACCCCACATGTCCGTGGGTCCAGATCTCTGTCGGTGCACCATTTTGAAAACACAGACCATTTGGACGCATAGAGTCTTCTCTGGAAGGGGCTCTAGCGTGTATGATAGTGTTTATTACTCCTTCTGGCAAAGGAAGGGTAGTCGTTGATCACCCACGCGTGCAGCGCCCAGCACTCTGGGTGGGGATGCCAGATCGTGCCGCGAGCTTGAGAGAGGAGATCTGCTCTCACTGGGATGGGCCACGGGGCTGTCGGTGACAGCTGCGTGAGCTCCGGGAACCATGTCTGATTCTCCCAGCGCGGGGCTATGAGGAGCACCGAGTGGCCGTTTCCCTGATCCTCTGTATTACCTGTGGCAATAGCAGACGGGAGGGAAGGCGTAAAGCGGGCGGTTGGGCCAGTCCTGGGCCAGCGCGTCCTCGCTTTTTCGAGAAAAATACTGGGCATGAGAGTTCTATTCCGATGCAAAGAGGTCTATCTCTGCTCTGCCGAATATGCGCCATAGCTTACGTGACATGCAGGGACTCATTCCCCTGGGGGAATATTGTCTCTAGACAGTCTGTCTGGGCCGTCGTTCAAGTGGCCTGGCGCGTGCGTCGCCCTCAGCGAGCGCAGATGGCACTGGGACCAACTCAGTATGCGTTCTGTCAGATGGAAGAGGTTTCTGGATCTGACACCGCCCTGACGGTTTAGATAGGACACCACAGATCTGTTGTCAGAACGGACTTGGACGTGGTGACCCTGAATGATCGGGAAGAAGCGCATGAGTGCGTACTCGACCGCTATCATCTCCAGACAATTTATGTGAAGGAGCTTTTCCTGAACTGACCATAGACCAAAAACGGTGAGCCCTCGCTGACCGCGCCCCAACCCTTGTTGGACACGTCTGTCGAGTTGACTTTTCGGCGAGATACAGCTCCCATTGTCACTCCCCGCTGATACCATCCGGCCACTGTCCAGGGCTGCAGAGCTGAAATACAGGTCTGAGTCACTGATCGGCTGGCGGCCCGTGGCCCAAGCCCGGCGAGACGCACGGGTGTTTAGCCAATGTTGAAGTGGGCGCATGCACAGTAAACCCAACTGGAGCACTGCTGCGGTGAGGCCATGTAACCTAACATTCTCTGAAATTTTTTCAGAGGCGTGAGGCTGTTCATCTGAAAAGATGCGGCTAGTTGCTGAACACGGCGCGTCATCGCTACGGAGTCTAGTTCTATTCCAAGGAAGGAAATCACCTGACTGGGCTGTAGCGAGCTCTTGGTCCAGTTGACTGCAACACCCAAGCTGTTCAGATGATTGAGGAGAACTGTCCTGTGAGACAGAAGCTCCGTATGTGATTGTGCCAAAATCAACCAATCGTCCAAATAGTTCAGGATTCGCAAGCCCTGACTCCGCAGGGGTGCGAGCGCCCGCATTCATGCACTTTGTGAAAGTACGGGGTGCTAAAGACAGGCCGAACGGAAGGACGGTGTATTGATAAACCTGGCCGTCGAAGGCGAATCTCAAGAATGGCCTGTGACGGGGATTTATCTGAACCTGAAAATAGGCATCTTTCAGATCGAGAGAAATGAACCATTCCCCCTGGCACACATGCGCGAGGAGTTTCCTGACTGTAAGCATTTTGAACGGTCTTTCTGCAAGCACTTTGTTCAAAACTCTGAGATCTAATATTGGTCTGAGGCCGCCGTCTTTCTTGGGGACAAGAAAATAACGGCTGTAAAACCCCTCTCTATGGCCCTTTAGCACAGAAGGTTTGCTATTTCTGAACGAAGCATGCAGGCTGCTTCCGTGTTCACGGTAATTTCGAACTGTGCTCGGAAGCAGGAAGGGTGCGGTCGAACTGTAGCAAATAGCCCTGTTTTATCGTGCTTAACACCCATTTGGATATCCCTGGGATAGCTTCCCACGCTTTGAAGCGTAACGCTAGAGGGTGAATGGCCAAATCGCCCTGATTGCCGCACACAGCGGGCTGAACAGGATTGTGAGCGCGCTTACTGTGCTTATGCATGACTGCTCGCAGACAGAAGGGACAGGCTGTTCTGTGAGTGACTTCCCGATTGGGGTGAATGGGGAAAGAATCACATCTGCTAAGTGATGCGCGAGCATAGTCACGGGCACGGGAGTTGCATATAGAGAAGTGTTTGTTGGGGAGTGTAATGCTTGTGTGTAGGGGTGAACACTGGGTTGTGGGCACATTTTCTACACAAGACATTTTTGCTCTTTACAAGATTTCTCTGGGTCGCCGTGAAAACGGCGTTTGGGTGCAGGCAAGCGGGTTATATCTGCTGGGTAGTTGGCTGCTGAATTCACCACTGCAGTAGCCTGAGAGAAGGGGACTGACAGGGGGTGGAGCTTTAACGGTGGTCCGGCCGTGCGGGACTGAGCCGTCGTTTCCTCAACACAGCTAGGAGGACTTCGGTTGATCAGGCTTCAATGCAATCTTAGGCCGAGGCCCGCGGGGGGGAGGCGGCGGCTGTCTGAGCACAATCTAGGGCGGCCGCCCTGTCGATGCTGAGAAGTCTAGCTGTGCTGAGCTGGGTGCTGTGCAGAAACTCGTGCAGGAGGCTGGTCACGTGGGCGGCCTGCAGAGGAGCTAGCGCGACGAGGCAGGAAGAGATTTATGGCTTAAATGGCTTTTTGGACTTCTGAAAAACGGTCAACAATTCCACTCACCGCGGAACCGAAGAGACCGGAAGGAGAGAGCGGCACGTTGAGGAATGTGGAGCGCTCAGCTTCTCTCATTCGGCAAGCGTTAGCCACAGATGTCTCTCGGTCACAGTCAGCGAGGCCATGCACCTTCCTAGGGCTTGAGCCGCAGATTTGGTGGCGCGAAGGGCGAGATCCGTCGCGCTCCTTAGATCTGAGACAGCCTCTGGGTGCCTGCCTTTCTCATCCCACTCTCGAAGAAGGTCCGCTTGGAGGATCTGCAAGATGGCCATGGAATGCAGAGCAGATGCGGCTTGGCCGGCGGCGGCATATGCGCGGCCAACACAGGCGGAAGTAGTTCTGCAGACCTTAGACGGGAGCACAGGCTTAGACCGCCATCTCGCGGAGGGCGGGCACAGGTGTGCTGCTACCGAATCCTCGACCGGGGGGGTGGAAGAGTAGCCCTTCTCGGCGGCGCCGTCCACCGAAGAGAGAGAGGTGGAAACATGGGACCGGTTCCTGGCCGAGAGAGGCGCGTTCCACGATTTAGTGAGCTCGGCGTGGAGTTCCGGCAGGAAGGGGGCGGCCCGGGCCGTGGGCGCCGCACGGCGGCTTTGAAGGAAGCAGCCGTCGAGTCTGTTGGGAGCCTGCTCAGGGGGCGGTGACCACTCGAGCCCGAGGCGGTCGACGGCCTGTGTGAGGAGGCGCAGTAGTTCCTCTTTGACTCCGGCGCGGGTCCTGCTTTATTCCTGGGCCGAAGAGGAGGCTTGGGAGGTATGAGGTTCAAGCACTTTCGCATAACCACACTCTTTTACCGTGGAGGTATTGCATAGTAGAGCAAGCTGGATTGAGGGTAGACCTATATTTTGCAGGTATGTTGGCAATGACCCAGTACACTGCATACATTTTATGTTTCAGCTTTGATGTTCCTAGAGGATTAGCTACTTCAAAGTCATCAATGTAAAGGCCAAGAGCAATTGTGAACTCATCCCTTGCAAGAAGAGAGTTTTCATTAAAGTACTGCCCATCTACATATGACCTGTATTCATTTAAGACATGCACTTTTTCTGACATCGCTTTGTCTAACACGTCACTTTTGTTAAGCAACTTCTGGAGCATGGCAACAATGGGGACATATGCAAGTGTCTTTTTTCCTTTTTCCACAACATATTCTATGGGGTTTACCAGTGGAAACTCTCTGCGAACATAGGCTGCTCTACTTTTAGCTGTTCCTAAGGGTCCATCTTTGGCACAAAATCTCATCACATTACTTTCTGACACAGCACTGGTAACCTCTCTCACAACTGTTTCATCCATGTCAGCATAATATTTCTCAAGTACGGCCCTCACTCTGTGATGCAGAAGCGACTCTGAGAGGCTATTAATTTGACAAAGCTGTTCTATAACTTCTTAAACAGCACTCTCTGGTATGTGCAGAACAGTTTGCATCTTTAAAAAACGAGATGCTCAGTTGTGCTCAAGCTGTTTTTCTAAATCACAAAGACCATTTTCATTGGTCTCTTCAATCACCTCTTCTAACTCCTCCATATCATCATGTGACATTTGCTCTTGTACAGCATCACTGTCATGGCTTTCATTATCACAAATGATTTCTGACTTGAACCTCTTCCAGTTCTGTTCCCTGTGTCGTTTACTCTTGTGTGCTTTGAAAGTGGAGTAGACACTGCTTTCAAAGTTAGTCTTTATAAGGGCATTTTACTTTATGGTTTACTTTGAAGTGTTTAGTACGCAGATTCAAATGTACATAGACAATCCTGATGTAAACAAGGAAATGGTTCTGTTCTTGCATAACTTCCTAGCCTGGCTGCCTGCCCGAACCCCGCCCCACAACAATTTTTGGTCGGGAAGTTCGGTCGGGAAGTTCGGTCTGGACTCGATCCGTTGAGGAGCTATTATGCCCGATCAAAAATTGTTCGGACCAATCAAATTGTCAGGGCGGGCTTTACACGATGATGGACAGATGAGGAACCATAGACATCATATCTATGTGAGCAATGGTAACGTAACCGTCCACGTCATCAGAGCGCTTGTGTTGAATTCATGGCTGCCGCTGGAGAATTGAATTGTGTATATTCCGCTATCGCGTGTGTTATAGAAGATATAGACAGCGCATTAATTTTAGAAGAGAAACAGAGAATCGCGATCAAGGCATTTGTGAATGGAAAAGATGTTTATGCCGTCCTTCCTACGGGATTCGGAAAACATTGGTTTAATCTATCAACTTTAATCTATCTCTCAACATACGTCACAAATTTGCTCCGTGCACAATATGGCGACATTTGACGTTTGAACTGGTTCGAACTTGAGTGTGTGGGCCAGTAAGTTACTTCCGGTGAAAACGTCTGGTGATCTGACAGCGAGAGCGAGACAACACAACAACGACCGAGTTGCATTACATTGCACTCGTTTCATAAATTATATGTGTGGTGTTTATAAGCAGCAATGCGGCCATGTGCAACTAGCCTATTATATCGAGATATTTAGTTATCCCGCCGTCAAGTAACGTTAACTGGAACTTACCAGATAGACCGTCCCATGGCTCTGGACCGTCCCAGCGTCACTCTTCTCCACCATCATCATAAAAGGCGGACGGTGTCTTCTTTGTTGGTTTTAGTGGCGTTCTTCTCATAGACATCAGCGTGTATTGCGTGCTATGATCGCGTGCCGCACAAGCCCTGAAAAATTAAGCCAAAACGTCTCGATCGCCCTCCGGTGAGTGGTCCTAGTATAGGTCATAAACCCCGCCTCCCTGTGTTACGGGACGAGAGCAAGTACTAAACAATTAAATTACACATGTAAACCATCTTTTTTCCAAAGATGGTTTCTGTCATTTGCTGCCCTTTTATCACGCTGATGTAAGTTCAAGTGTCTGTTTTTAAAATAAGTTTGTTTGTAGTTAGTTATGTGATGCTATAAAAACGGTGGTGTAACGTCATAATTGACAGCTGTGATTGACAGCTTCTCTGAGCGAAGTAGTCACTGAAGCACCAACTGACTTTTTTCAGGATCTTCGGAGGACTGAGGAGATTGTATTTACTTTATTTTAACAAGCCTCTTGTCAGCCTGCAATCAACAGACATCAAAATTGGAGCAGAAGAGAGAGAGGTGGAAACATGGGACCGGAGAAGTAATGATGGGAAAATCGTATAAGAGATTGGTCCGAGATGGGAAAATCCAGGACCTCACAAGTTGACACAGTCACCCAATGAGTAATGATAAGGTCAAGAGTATGACCTAACCTATGAGTGGGGCAGGATATGGACTGAGTTAGATCCAATGAGTCTAAAAGTGCATTAACATTCATGTTTGCTGCCCCTCTGATAAACCTGCTAACGATTTTAAAGTCACCACAGATTAAAATATTGTCAAACTTAGCCAAAAACTCAGTCAGAAACTCTGAGAACTCATTTAAGAAATCCCTATTTAATTTAGGCGGCCGATAAATTACTGCACATAAAATAGGACAGGGCAGTGTGAGTACAAATACTTGTAACTCAAAGCTGGAGTACCCTCTAGTGAGCAACTGGCGACACTTCAAGGACTGTCTGTGTGCAGTAGCTATCCCCCCGCCCCTACCCGTTTGCCGCGGAGTGTTTAAGCAAAGATAGCCAGCGGGGAGGAGTTCCGAAAAGGCACTGACGTCACCTGGGGGAAGCCAGGTTTCGGTGAGGAAAAACAAATCCAGACTGTAAGAGGAGATGACATCATTGAGAACAAATGTTTTGTTATTGAGCGATCTGGTGTTACAAAGTGTCATGCTGAGCGTAGTCGAGTTGACAGGCGGAGGTGTCACACGAGGAATTGGACAAAGGTTTCCTTGGACGCAGCTCCGGGTGGATGTATTAACACGGTGGGGGCACGAAAATGGAGCACCAGTGTCGGAGCCAAGCGGCCGAAGCCACCGATAGCATTCCCGCGATCTTCTAATACTGCCAAGCCTTGAACGATCTCCAGTCCTCGACGACGGAGAATCCAGGTGAGTCCTCAGCCTTAGATATAATCCGCCTCTCCGACCGCGTCTTCTACGGCGCTTACCGCTTGTAGTAAACAGACAGGGCGTCTCAGGAAAGGAGGAATTGATGTCAATAGTGGTGGTGGTTGTTTGAAGGACTGTGCATTTAGGAGGCGATTTGTTGTAATACGCAATTCCAACAGCGTAGTGCGATCATAAACAATAGACTGCGAGACGGTAGCAAAAACAAACATAACAAAACAGAGGAGCAAGTGGCAGGCCAAACACAACGGCACCATCTTCCAGTCCAAAGAAAGCTTTCTCCTTGCGTAACAGAGATTCAAGTGGCATTTCTTGATGCAGCGTCAGACTGTGTTCAGTGAAAATGGTTTTCCAAATTACTCCTGAGCACATGTGGCTTTATTTGACAGAGTAGCATGATGGTATCTTGTGCAATGCCATCTGAGGGCTCAAAGGTCACGCACATTCAACAGAGGTCTACTGTCTTACCCAACACAGACTGAGATTTCTCTGGATTCCCTGAATCTTGTGACAATATTATGTATGGAAGATGATGAAAGGCATAAATGCCTTGCAATCTTGCATTGAGAAATGTGATTTTTTTTAATTGTTTGACAATTCTCACAAGATATTTGGCACAAAGTGATGAGCCATGATCCATCTTTGCTTAAAAAGACTGAGAAGCATTATTACACCCAAACATGATACCTTCAAATATTACCAATTCACCTGCTCATTGTGGACTGTTTCAAAATAGTTGGATAATCTAATTTGGATAATCTTTTCACTTTTATTTGGTCTCTGTCCCAACTTTTTTGGGGTGTGTTGCAGCCATCAAAATCAAAATTTGTACATATTTACAAAATACAATTATGTTGGTCTGTGAAAACAGTGGAAAACGTTTCTTTGTACTTTTGTCAGCTAATAAAAGGTTAAATAGAATGAACAAATCACAGATCCTTGATTTTATTGCATTTTACAAAATGTCCCAACTTTTTCTGATTTGGGGTTGTAGTATACCAGAACAGTGTTAAATGCTGTAGTGTGGACCAGTGTCAGTATTTGACAAAATAGCTGGCTAAATCAAGTTTGAAACAGTATTTAATCGTACTTTACTCAGATGTCCGGAAAAGATGAAACTCCAAAAACAGATGGGTGGCACTTGAACGAACTGTAAGCTGCAACAGAACACACACACACACACACACACACACACACACACACACACACACACAAACACACACACACACACACACACACACACACACACACACACACACACACACACACACACACACACACACACACACACACACACACACACACACACACACACACACACACACACACACACACACGTGGGTGCACAGTATCATGATTTAATATAATATTAATTAATTTTCTGAAACAACATTACATGGGGTGGTGGAACTGTTCAACTTTTGAATTTGTTCAAATGTGTTTGTCGGTCGTATTGCTGGTCAGTACAACATCAGAACCAAATATTAAAACTTGCCATGAACACACAGAGCTGTTAGCCAGATGAAATAACCAGCAGAAACATTAAAGTATGTAAAGGACGAGAGTTGATCCTATATAGGCCTAATTAAGAAAGAAGAGTCAGAGTTAAGTCCTGTCCAAAGATTGATTTGTGCCTGTTGAGGTTTTTTGAGTCATGAATGTTTAAAGCATGTGGCTCAATTTTATTTCTAAAAATGAAAAAAACAAAATTAAGTAAAAATGATAGTTAACTGAAAAAGGTCATACACATTTTATTTGTTTAAAAACTGCAGTGATGTGTGAATATGACCATAGTCTGTTGGAAAGAAGTAAAAGTAAACTATCTGTAATACCAATTTGTAGCCACTAGTTGCCTGTATCTCTCTATATAAATATATGCTGGACTGTTGGCTGAGCTGGTTCTGTCTTGCAGTTTACTGGATACTACCACTGTTTAGTGCAATACCTCTAAACTCAGCTGATATTTATATGTATTCATACTATTCAAAATACTGTAATATGTTCATAATCTGTACATTTTTATTCTGACTAAACCTCACTGTGACCTTATACTTTTTATACTATATTAATATTTTATTCTTATAATTTTTATTATATGTTTCTTGTTGTATTTTTATTGTATATGTGCACTGGAAGCTTCAGTACAACAAAATCCTTGTGTGTGCACTGTGCAAGCACACTTAAAACAATAAAGCTCTTTCTGATTCTGATTAAACTTTACTATATATTCACACAGAAAACAGCTGCTTTACACTGGAATAATATTTCACAATATAACGGTTTCTATTGTATTTTTGATCAAATAAATCCAGCCTTGGTGAGCAGAAGAGACTTATTTTAAAAAAAAAAAAATGTTGATTTCTTTCAAACATTAAACAGCTTTTATTTTGGCGGAAACACGCAGGAAGACCTTAGTGCTTCTTAAAAAACAACATCACAATGTAAAGAAGTTGTCACAGAATAAGAATATGTAAATACATCACTCGCCAAAAACGCACTAAACCAAATCCCATCTCAAATCCATCTATTCATACAAACCCTAACAGCCAAGCCACTTGAGTTTCGCCAAATATTTGCCATTGGGCGCCGGCCTTTGCATCATTGAATAACATTTATGTTAAACCTACAGTCACATTAAGTGTAAATAATCACTTGACCAGTTGAATAAACTCTTCTTCGTCAAGGCCGTATGGTTGCCAACAGAAATATGGTACCCCATAATAATGCAGGGTATACAAGTTCCACCTCATGTGATTATTAAAAAAAATTAAAAAAGAAAGTGAAAAAAGTTTAACATAAACATTAATATTAAAAAAAATTTATTATTTATTAAAAATAACGCATCACAGACTGAGCTTATACCATGGCTAAGCTGATAATTTTAGAATCACAATTTTGCGCTACTCCCAAAACGTTGGCGATTAATTTACCAGCGGAGACAGAACCAATGAAGCATCTACAATTCCGCACAACAAAGGGAAACTGTTTCTTAAATTAATGGTTATCAAGTCTGCTTCGTAACATCCGCTCAGATTTAGCTAAATTTCCGTCTTATGGTAAGACACGGCATTTTGGAAGTTATACTATTGTTTATTTACAATAACCAATTAAACAGTTATTAGATAGATACCCACATGTAAGTTAACTAGATCATGAGATTTGAAATCTAGTTGGCTGTGGCAAAAACATATGAGTCAAAATCAAATAAGCATAAAGTCGAACCCTACCTAATCTCATGATAAAAGACTATAAACGTGCCTTTTCATTCATAGGTAGATGCGACATGATTTCGCTCTTGTGATGTTTGATTGGTTTAAATGGTGACCTAAATTCAATCCATGATACCCTACTATGTCATTTCATTCTAATGAGTAACATTATCAGATAGAGCGATTGTCAGCGCTGCCGATGATTAGGTTAACAATGCAGCGCAGCTCAAGTTACTGCCAGAGGAATAACATCAAACGGATTTATGTTTATATTTAATGTTATTTTACTTTATTTATTGCATATATATACCTATGTATTCTCCACGTAAACTGCACTCAAACAGGATGATACGTTACGATGATCAAACAGTATTTTTGATAATTGTCTATGGACTGGAATTATTCCTTTATTTAAATTGATGACAGCATCTTTGAAAGACCCTGCATTGAAAAAACTGCGAACATTTGGTTCTGATACAATAACCTAACATAATTTAATCCTATCATAGATTTAGTTTTTACATATTTTACATGTGTCTAATTGTGATATATTTATTCTTGCATTTCTGCAATAAAATAAGGTGATCAGATTCTGTATTATTAAATAACAGTACAGCCCATTGAAGAGATGCATGTCCCTCACAGCCTCGATCATTGAGTATTGTGAAAAATGTGTAATATTCGACGAATAGTTAGTGATTTAAAGGGGAGAACGCAAGCCACACTGTATGTGTGTGCGCAATATTACAGAATCTGATCACCTTATTTTACTGAAGAACTGCAAGAATAGAATACAAACAACATCTCACACATTAAAGAGCATTAGAATTAGACAAAATATTAATATTAATTACGACTAAACTCTATTTTTATGGTGATTAAGGAATAATTCCAGCCTAGGCTGATGTAAACAGGAAGTTTGTTACCAGCTTGTTCTAAGCATTCTACGTTACCATAGCGATTCATGGAAAGGTCAAAGTTCGGGAAAGTTGTGGATAAGCAAGCTGAAAACACTCAAACACATTAAAAATGTTTTACTCTTTACTCTTTTTATTGCCCCTTTGAATGATTATGTAATTGTAAACTTCCAGTGGTGTGTAGTCAATTCAAATTCATGAACTGAATGGAGGCCAATTCTGAAATTCAGAATTTTGCACAAGCCTGCTTTCCAAACAAACACTGTGACACTCAGGGTCTGCAAAACCTCCAAAATTGTCCTATCAGTCATTTGTATTTACTATTTTCATGTGCTAATTGATATAATATAACACCCTGCAATGAAGTAAGACTAACAATGTTCCTTTAAGGGCACTGTAGAACACACTATTCATTTTCCATGCTATGGGCACATCTCTACTTAATAGTATACCTTGCCAATATTATCAATAACAAAACTATATGTTACAATTAAAATACATGGACTCACCTTCAACTTCAATAATCCAATCCCGCCAGTGGCCAACTGCAACCTCCTCCAAGGCTCTCCTGTTAGTTCCTCTTGGGGAGTAATGTACTATGAAGAGCTACAGCAAGGAGGCAGCCGACAAGGTGGGGGAAAAGTGCTCCTTTATGGCATTTAGCACCCCCAATGTCTCCAATACTTCTTTCAGTCAGATAAGTACATATGTTGTCAGAATCAAACATTTTTAATCATCAGTCGCTATATCAATTGATATGCAACACATTTGAAAAAGTAACAAATGTATGAACTTAACCCCTACAGTGAAAGTTATTTTATCTTTAATTTTAACATCAGCATTTAATAAAACATTAGTGATCAAGCAGGTAATCTTAGTGTTTGAGAGGCATCTCCATCCTTCCCTCTAGATAGTATGTTAGGCTGCATTGACAAGATCCTGATGTTCTTCAAGGGTTGAAACCTTGCATAAGGCACTGAGCATGTGGAGGCTGTTTGAAGCCTCTAACATGGCTGTGTGTGCCTCTGTAATGGTTTCTGCCCTTTGGATCTAAAAGTTAGTAAGAGAAGAGATTCTATTAGAAATAACCTTTGTTAGATGTAGTACAATAAATTATTGCGATGTATATACAAAAATTTGAACAGTTGGGTCGAAAGTGTCCATGAAGGCAGAGGGAACAGTTGGGTCGAAAGTGTAGTGTCCATGAAGCAGAGGGAACAGTTGGGTCGAAAGTGTCCATGGAGGCAGAGGGAACAGTTGGGTCGAAAGTGTCCATGAAGGCAGAGGGAACAGTTGGGTCGAAAGTGTCCATGGAAGCAGAGGGAACAGTTGGGTCGAAAGTGTCCATGGAGACAGAGGGAACAGTTGGGTCGAAAGTGTCCGTGGAGACAGAGGGAACTGTCGAGTTGGAAGGAATGGCTGCTTCAGCTTGGTTGACTCCAGCAGGTGTTAAATTGTCAAAAGAGTTCTGTTGAAAACACATTGAAAACATTGGGTTACTCTAAAGCACAAAAGAACATAACCAGCCCTATAAAATATCTACAAAATGTATGATTAGAAATTATCCATAGGTATCATTGTCTTATATTAGAAACTACACAATTTGAATGTGAAACGACTCGTGTTACTGATGCACAGATGATTGTAATATCAGCTAGGAGTGCAGATAATCGGTGGGTTAGACAGGCCAATTCATATAAAATAACATTTCCACTAATTCCGGTCGTGGGTGGTCAAAGTAGGCTATGTCACATCATCATTTCACATTTCTAGAACCAGATGTGACAATGTATAATGTAGGTAGCACTTAGCCTTTGTTAAACTAACATTAGTCATACAGTACCATTACGCCAACCATAGCAAATTATACTTTAAAGTGATTGAATTTTTTTTATTATTTTTTTTTTACAGCGGATTCTGGTAATGTTACAGATTATCCATGCATCTGTAGTGCATGTGTTTTACCCCTTCATTCCAAACAGAAGTCAACAGAACATCTTTGATAATTTTAAACGTTACATGATTAATCTGCTTTTTAATTTTGACAAGCCATGTAACTGAAATTACCTCATCTTGTAATTGTCATCTGAAAGTTTAAAAAAAATTCCTACAGTGTATTGTAAATGTATGAAATATTTGTAATTATATTCTGTTCTTTTTTTTTTACTTTTTATTCATCAAAGAATATTGAAAATATGGTTATATTCATCATATATGCTGGTTATATAGTAGCATCCTTGTTTCCAACACTGACCATAAATATTAGAATGATTTTTGAATGATCATGTGACACTGAAGACTGCAGTAATGATACTGAAAATTCAGCTTTGATCACGTACAGGATTAAATTACATTGTAAAGTATATTGAAATACTGTGCCTCCGGCCGACCCGGGTTCAAAATCCGACTTGTGGTCCTTTGCCGATCCCATTATCCTCTCTCCACCCCCAAATAAGCTTTCCTGTCAATTTCCACTATTCCAAAAAACCTAACATTACATATCTTACTGTATACAAAGTTTTGACCTGTAGCATAAATCTACACAGGCTTTATTTTCGTCAATGGGCTCTATGCACGGCGGTATTTCCGGTGAAGGTTAAGGATGCTCGATAACTTCCGCCGATCGTAGACTAGAGTCCAATGCAATACCAAGAATTAATATTGAATTTTTATACTCCATGGTTATACTAAAGAAACGTTAGTCACAAAAACAGACAAAACAGACACCCCTCGTTGTGTTTATGCTTCTTTTTAAATTTATAATAAATAAACATAACTATATATAAAATTACATCTAAACATATGAAAGTTTCGTTTCAAAGACGAGAGGACAGTACATTTTGAAGACTCTGCCATAATCCCGTTTTCCTCGGTTTTCCTCCGCTTTAATCTCCCCAACCGGAAACGGAAGAGCATCCCTGCGTCACATGCGGAATTTACACGTGCATATAGCCTATTAATCTGCACAATTAGAAAAATGTATAACATACGTCTTCAGCTCCAATCCAGCCAACAAAAAATGTGGTGGATTGGGTGTTGTAGTCTCCTATTTTCCCATTAGATGAGGTCGTTATTACAACAGCTGGACTTTGTGATATCAAGCAGAGGGATTCCGTCGCTGAATCCACTGCTCCTGCATAGAATTTGAGTTGCTAGAAAAAGGAAAACAAGTTGCAATTAACCACTTTTGTAAATCTGAAAATGTACAATACAGATGTACATATCAACTGGCTGTTACTTGTAGCCTATAGTGTTCTGCAGCTGGAAATGTCTGCGTTTCCGAGACCCATCCGGATAGTGAAACTGAAATGTAACATCTTCCTCTGAAGGGAAAATTGCAGACAATTGTACCCTCTCACGTATGACCTATGTAACGGAAGTATTTTATTAGTTCATAATTAAAAAAAAAAATTATTGTACCTTAGGTCAGGGGAGCAAATTTGTACCTTACTTGTTTGTACATTCTAATGTCCAATACTGTACCTTTGAGGATCAATAATGTACCTTAGACAAAGGTACAATAAAGTACCTCTGGAAAAAGGTATTGGCCATCCGGATTTTGTCCAATTAAGGTACCGCCCCAGTGACAAAGCCATTTTGTACCTTTAGGTGGCAAAAAAGTTCCTTTTTATTCCTTAACCCTCTATGGTACGGTGTTGCCTCCAGGCAACATCGATTATTTTAGTTTTTTTTTTAATAAAAACATAATAAAATGTAATAGCTTGTTTTCATATGACGTCACGCCACTGCGTTGCCATGGCGCGAAATGCAGATGGAGGGCAGGAAGTGATTTTCTATATTTAGGAAGCACTATAACTCAAAAAGCCTATGTTTTGCGTCGTTTATGGTTGCTCAAATCGATCAAACCACGATGAGTTTTTATCGTGTGCCAAAAGTTGTTGTTCATAAGGGGGAAAATACAAGAAATTGACAGAAAAACACCGGGAAAAATGCCTTGCAAACCTACGTCTGCGGTCGGGAGGAGCCGAATGGGAAAATGCCCGTGTGTGTGTGTGCAGTGATCACTTCGTCAAATGTGAGTTAATACATTATTTATGTGGCTTATAATTACATTATTCAGGTGTTTATAAATACACTTATGTGGCTGTTTGTGTAACGTACCAGTTTCCGAACTTTGTAAAGTCAAAGTAAGTCTGTAAGACGAGGTAGTTGCTGATATCTACCGCCTCGATGGCAGGCCAATCTCTCAATTCAGTTGAAAATCGGTCCTCTTCATAACGTAAGGATCACGTCCAACATATGTTTAGATTTTTTGTTTATATATTTCTCTTGTAATAGCGTCTAAAGTAGTACAGTACGGACTTTCCTCCATCTCGTCCATTGCGTTCTTCACTTCCTGCCCTCCATCTGAATTTCGCGCGTCAACACAATCACGTGACTGAAAACCACCTATTGGTCAATGCTCTCTTAAGGGGAGGGGAACTCAAATACTAACCAATAAAAATACAAAAGAGTGTTCACATGACCCACAGGGGTCCATTTTGTTTCCTCTTTCAGCACACGAGCACATGTCACATCACTCCATATTTTCTCCACAGAAAAGGGCATTTTTCACTAATTTCTGTCCAGATAATCAGCTACAAAAAATCAGTCACCTTCATTGGTAAGTAAAGAAGTATCTTTAAAAAACTTTACATTATGTATTATCAAATATATCATAGGAAATTACATAAAACTGCATGTTGCCTCGAGGCAACATTGTACCATAATGGAATCACATAAGGCCATACCAGGCATACTAGGTTTAAATACAAGCATATTTTATTTGTATGGAAAAGAGTTTGAATTATCGAAATATATTTGCATTTTTGCATGATTTTGAAATGCATTTATAAGAAAAGTAATTAACATACTATATATGCACAATTATGATTTAATGGAGGAGATGAATCCGCACGTTTTCTATGGCACTTCAAAAAGTTATAAAGCACAGGTAGCACTGCCAGTTGATGAGAGTGAGGATGAGGTGACATGTAGTGATGAGGAAGATGAGGTCATAGTGACAGTTCGTCAGGGAGAGAGTGAGGATGGAGATGAGGATGAGGATAAAGACGGAACTACCATAATGGTAGAAAATCAACAGGAAGAAGTTCAGAGTGAGAATGAGGGACCTGGTGATGGAGAAAATGGAGGTAGTAGCAGTAGTAGCTAGTAGCAGGGTTGATTAAAGTAGGATGTTTGGTAAATTTGGTTAAAAAAAATAAACCATTTGCATGTCATTTTTTTTAATTTGTTTTTATTATTATTTTTACAGAGGCTTGCCAGCAGCAATACACACGAGCTAAGAATTTAGAGTGGAAAAAATGCAGGACAATCCTTCCAGTACCGCAATGGAGAGGCAGATTACCAAAGGCAACAGATGTGAAACATCCTGCTGAATACTTTAGAGGCCTCCTCACTAGCAGCTGTATTGACAGTATAGTAGAACAAACCAACCTATATCCCATACAGCGTGATCCTAGCAAACCAGTCAAAGTCACAGCTGAGGAGAATTCATTGGCATTTGTTTCTTCATGTCAATCTTTGGACTTCCAGGATGCCGAATGTACTGGCAGTCAGCAACAAGGATCGACTGTGTTGAAAACATCATGGCTTTGCATCGCTGGGAGGCGATCAAATGCAATCTACACTTTGCTGACAACTTAAAGCAAGCACCTATTGGAGAACCAGCGTATGACAAGCTGTATAAGGTGTGCCCACTGCTGACATCCCTCTTGGAGCAGTTCCAAGCAATCCCAATTGATGTAAATCTTTGTGTGGATGAACAAATTGTCCCATTCAAGCATACCTGTCAAGTTTTGGATTTGAAAATAAGGGAAATTTTCCGGCGCCCACTGCGAGCAGTCCCACCACCCTAACCAAGCTCCAGTATCCTTACATTTTAAGACAGGTGATAGCCGAAATAAAAACACAAAAGGCTATATATGAAGAGCATTTATTTAAAGGCTTATTTGCATATTTTCTGTTCATTTAACATTGCTTGTCTTTACATTTTATTTACATTCCACACATTATTGTCATTTCATATTGCTTTTCTTTTACAGTTTTTCTTTTCATTTCACATAACTTTTCTTTACTCTTTTAGTGAGTTATTGTACAAATTTGTTGCAGACCTTGCATTCTTTAAGACTGTTTTGGAAGGAGTGTATTTGTGGGTTGGGCCAGAGTGGTTAATTTTACATGAGAGTAGAGCGCAGTTCTGTTGCCTAATGTCATCTTATTCTCTGTAACAATCTTCCGTACCATGCTAAAGTCGCAGTTACTAAACGCGTGACTGTCCCCCACGCTGCTCCTCTTCAGAAAAGTAAATTTGCTGTCCAATTGATCGCAGTATTTACATGAGGGTTTTGGTTTTTTGGCCGGAGTGCCTTCCGTCTCTGTCATAGCGTCCATCATCCGCCTCAGTTTTTTTTTCTTCTGTTTTTTCCCACGTTGTCACTCATCATCTGACCTCACACACTAACCTCGCGACAACTGCCACCTACAGTACCTGTAGTATCGCGGTTGTCGCGAGGCTAGTGACAGAGCTCAGATTGGGAATGTTGGTTTTTTGATATAAAAATAACGACTTTATTCAAGTATTCATTACCTTCTCTGTGGCCCTCGAGATTTCACGTAGTATAATTGCATACTGCTTCTGGGTTGTACGTCACTATTGGCCGACGCTGGTCATGTGTGTGATGCGTGTGACGTACAACCAGAGGCGCTACGCTGTTCTGCTGAGGCCGATAGAGGAGGAAATGAATACTTGAATAAAATCGTTGTTTTGGTTTGTTTTTTTTGCGCTCAAAAAGTATTCTCGTCGCTTGATAAACTTAAGATTGAGCCACTGGAGTCACTTGGACTAATTTAAACGATTTCTTTAATAACTTTTCGGTGCTGTCAAGTTTCAATCCCTTAGAAGCCTATGGAGCCTGTGACCTGCTGGATCCAGCTCTCAGATTTAATCAAAAATATTTTAATTTGTGTTCTGAAGATGAACGAAGGTCTTACGGGGTTGGAACAACATGAGGGTGAGTAATTACTTACAGAATTTTCATTTTGGGGTGAACTATCCCTTTAACGGATAAACTACATGACACTTGATGTGTTCTGGATTAAAAAACAAGCTTTGAGCGCATCCACAACGCTCTACAACCCTCCCAACACAGCTTAAAGAGCAACGTGCAGGTTGGACACCCCTATATAGCATAATGTATGTTGATGATAAAACTACTAGATTTTCTGAACTGGAGTAATATGTATTTAGCCATTAACGATATTTTGAGATAAATTGTGATAAATTAACTTCCGCATCTATAAAGCACTAACCGGAAGTGACGATGGACGAGGGAGTCTGGTCAAGTTCAAGCTCAGGTTACAATGGATGTGAATGAAAACCGAGTTCTCCAATGTTGACGAGCATGCCTATGGCCCACAGGTAGGGATGGGGCCGATCCGATCCAGTATCGGGACCGATACCAGCGTAATTCATGTATCGGATTTTCCCGACCCAACCTGCAGAGATATCCGATACTCCGCCGGCTAGTCTGCTAGCTGGCTGCAAACTGTGGAATGGATTTCCTGAACTGAGGCGCGGCTCAATGAGAAACAAAGACCCCCCTCAGGAAATCCATTCCGCAGTTTGCAGCCAGCAAGCAGGATAGCATTGAGCTGCCAACATGTTCGCTGTGTGTAAATACTTCACACTGGAAACACCGCAGAGCAA
>CM070822.1:27839112-27987836 GCA_036326025.1 Chrosomus eos
GCTATAAGACAGTGGTTTAACCAATTTACTGTCTTCCAACCAACAAAATCTCACAAATTACAATAACAAACATAGTAATACGATTACACCAAAACAATCATATCTTTTGACAAACCATAATCACATACTGCTTTCACTAAAAAGCTTGTGTAGCTTTAACAATAATTGCTCTATATTTCATATAAACAACAGTAAAAACTATACAATGTTTACATTGTGCAAATTTATATTTCATTACTCAATTTTTGAAGCTCAAAACCATTGTTAAACCTACCAGAAAAACCCATAGCACTATTTATTAAATTTTTATCTATTGTATTTATTTTGTATTTTGTAATATTGTTTGAACTTTATTTATTTGTTAAGTAATAATTGACTATACACTTGGCCTTTAAGTTTGAACTTTAAGTTAAGCAAACAAATAACTGCATAATGCTGATAATATAATTTGTTTCTTGGATTTCAATATAAAACTCAACTAAATTATTTCAATGTATGAGTGCTCTTAGAACATTTACAAAATATTTTAACAATACCAAGATAAAATTAATAAACACAAACATATTCCTCACTATAATTGTGGTGTGAAATTTTAAATAAAATACCATAACACAAAACTGTTATTCAAACATTTTTATTAAAACAATTTTATTTTCATTATTTACTCATGGCGACAAAAATGCCACAGAAACTTCTTTATAAACAAAAACAACCGCTGTTTGCCCCCAAAACTCAAATGTAAACCATCCCTCCCATAGAGATCCCTTGTGATTTTTCCCTTAGACAAAAAAACTGAATGCGTGCGCAAAAACACCACATTGTCCATTTCCCCACACCGCCTCTCCAAAAGAACATTGCACTCCTTCACCACAGCCTTGGTGTATAGGTCATCCACAGGTCGTGGCAACACTGCACACACCGCAAAGTAAAGATCCTGTACATCATGGCCATTCTGAATCCGCCGAATCAGCACCAGCATCTGGTCCACAATCGCCTGAGGCCTGGCACCACTGGCTACATCATTAGTACCAATCAATAACAAGACCAACATTGGCCCCTTCATGCCATCAAAATGGCGTACATGCTGGGCCAAACTACGGCTCAGGTTTGTACCAGGATGCACAAACGCCTGGATATTTTTAATGTGCTCCTCAACTCCACGGCACATCGAGTCACTTAGCAGACACACCTTCAACCCTAGAAAAACAGACAACTGTTACATATACACCAAAAGTATCACAAAACAAAAGCAATAAATACTGATAATAACCAGAATCACAAAGACATATGCAAACTAAACCAAAAATTATACAATTATATTAAATACCTAAATGTGGTTAAGACATTAAAAATATAATACAAATATATCCTGTATTACTATATTACTGTATATTATCTATATGAGGCAACATAATCAACAATCAATTGACATTTGACAGTTCACACTGAACATAAATACCATGTTAAAAATATATTAATGTTTCTGAGTGAAAAATGTCGTACAGAAAAAAATACAAAAAATATCTAAATGACTATACAATTTAGTCTAGCCAAATTATTATTATTCTTTAAATTATAACAACCAATTTCAACAATATTGAACATAACTACACTATGATATATTATTTTGACAGACATAACAATTTCACATTAGCATAACTCCAGAAACAACCATTTCAATAACAGAAAAATCTGATTTTTCTAATGACTCTGCATATTCTTATTACACACACCGCAAAGTAAAGATCCTGTACATCATGGCCATTCTGAATCCGCCGAATCAGCACCAGCATCTGGTCCACAATCGCCTGAGGCCTGGCACCACTGGCTACATCATTCAGTGTTTCCCACAGAATTAGATTCTATGTGTGGTGGTGTGGGTTTTTTTTTTTTTTTTTGGGAGGGGGGGGGGGGGGGGGGGGGGGTTGACACATAATGTAAGATAACTTAAAGACATTGCTATTGCTATGCCATTGCTACACGTCTATGACTGCTCCACAGACTTCTTGTTGCATATTTTGCACCCTTTGTTTGAACATTTTATTTTACGGGCCTTTCTGAAAAAAATATCCCAATGCCCCATCATATGGGCTTGTTTGTGTGATAGACTACAGGCCCTGTACTAAATGTAACAATTATTAAACACTATATTAAATTTAAATAACAAATTAGATTTATAAATAACCAGCTTTTCAAAACAACAATTGCAATGTGAATTTTAACAAACTATACAAATATTTTAAACTATTTGTGCTAAAAAGTGCAAAACATAACAACTGAAACAACAACTGAATTTTAACAAACACTTTACAACTATAAAACAATGAAGTGCAAAATAAAGTGCAAAACAACATTGTCAAAATGCAGAGGTGCGAATTTACAAAATGAAAAGCAGGCTACTTTTGCCATGATGACTGAATGTTAATAATCCCTAAAAAGCTGACATCATCGCTATCTCAAACATCTCTGTTATTATCAATGAAGCTGAATGCACAATGAATATTTCACAATATCTACACGTTGTTTGTTATAATTAGAGGATTTGCCAGCATGCAGAATTCAGCACTGAACAAAAAGTCAGTTTTGAGCGGTGATGGGAGTCTATCTTAAATGCTTCTGATTGGTCATCGTGTTTAAGAAATCAACACATATGTCTGTGATTGGCTACATCGCTCACGCTGGAAACATGTTACAAATAGAAACTCTGGCCAGTAAATCGTTTCAATTGTGTTTAGTTGTTCTTTTCTGCAATAGATTAATAACAATTTATTAGTTTTTATATGTTTTATTCATTGATATTCATAATTTGCGGGAGTCCTGTGAATCGTTTTATTCTCCCACAGCCCACACACACACAGAGTGAGTTCATTACCGCCTGCGCTCGCACTCGGACATCAAATCTAGTCCCGTGCCGCACGTCTCTAGATCAAGGACCCGGCCCGAGGATGGCGGCGAGAAATATTCCGGTTCTAAGTTCTGCCCCCGGCAGAGAATTTAAGCTATAAACAGGACAGAGTAACAAGGCAGGCTTCGCTCATACATTTTTTGACGACGTAACGTTAGTTAAGACGTGTGTTGCTTAGGCGGCCGCCTTAGTTACAAAGTGCTTCGGGAAACCCTGAATCTAATGGAAACGCGACAGCGTTTAACATAGAATAACTTATCAGAGTTGTTTTGCAGCAGTGTTCATTAACAACCATTCAACTCCGGATTGATTCTGGAATATTCGCTGGGAAAATAAGCTCCGCAGTGCAGGGCCGGCGCCACGGGGGGGCGTGAGGGGGCGACGCCCCCTCAACGGGACTCTCCCGCCCCCTCAGATCACCATGAATGTAAACAGGATTTTACTGATAAAATATGCTATTTAAAAATCACATTTGCCAATTAAATTTTCACATTTCCTTATTTGTGTGAATATTAAGCTAAATGAATAATATTCTAGTTAACCCTTTCACATGTAAGTTTAAAATATTCTAACTGCGTGAGTTTTCCAAGGCGACCGTTATTTAGAATCTGTCACTTTAATGTTTCCATGGTGACGCGTCATTGCTTGTCACGTGCCACAGCGCTGAACCACAACACAGAGCTAAATGATGATCTGCTTTTATGTCATTTTTCCTTTTTATTCAAAATATTCACAAATGTATTCTCTATAGGATGAAGCACTGATATTCCGATTGTCAAATATGTGCAAGTGGATGTATTTTGTTGTTTAAACACCTTTATAACGATCGCGTTAGTTGAGCTGAAAAGTTAGTTGAAAATTCAGAGACGAATGGAAAGAGTTATAGGCTGAGGAGGTTTCACTCATCAAAGAGAAGATTGCAGCTCTACTGAGACTAGGTAACCTACGATCTAATATTTTGCTTGTGATTAAAAATGTTTGATAATTAGTCGCAGACAGTTGTTTCTAATACAATGCTAAAAATCAGATGTACAATAACATTACGAATGTCCATGTAACAATGAGGCAAGGACGAGCGGAAAGAGAGAAAGTTTTTTGTTACACACGTGTATGATTAAAATGTAATTAAAATGTAACAAAAATAAACAAGAATGCTTTATTTGCTTTGCTGAATGCTTTATTCAGCTTAATCCATCTGGATCTGATCTCATTTCAACCTCTTTTTTTGCTGTATGGTAATAGCACTAAGTTTGAAATAACGAACTTGAGCGCGCAAAATATGTGAGCGCGATATGTGAACAGGCCCCTTGGCGAGTTACCACCAATCAGGAGCGACGTGTTGGAGACCCCTGCTCTAAAATGTGAGAATAATCATTTTGAACTTGTAATATGTCTCCAACATTTGTGTAGGCTATAATTGTGTGTGTGTGTGTGTGTGTGTGTGTGTGTGTGTGTGTGTGTGTGTGTGTGTGTGTGTGTGTGTGTGTGTGTGGCGGGTGTTTTGCACATTTTGTTGTGATTTCACCAGAACAAAACGGAACGGCATGTGCAACAGAACAGCACATGCCAGAAGGGCCGGTGTGATTTTCTATTGTTTTGGGCCGAGCTGACCACGTTGCTGCACCTTTATCGCAAAAAAGTTTTACGCTCGCATGAGGAGGTTTTTCAGACAATTGAAAAAGGAATATTTCGCAAAACTGCAATGGAAACAGCTCATTTACAGTCACATGACTTAGAAGACGCAGTGTATTTGGGGTCCGTGATATACGCAAATAATAATAGGCTAACAAATATCATCATTATTATAACAGTTATTAGGCTACATATTTAGAAGACGCTTTTATCCAAAAAAGGAACAATGCAATTCGTCAAATGTCATTCATAATGGTTAGACAATAATAATACAGGGCTAAGATTATCACAAATAAACGTTGTGCTTTTGTAAAATAAAATAAAACAATCTTGCGCGCTTTCATGATCTCCGTGAACTGGAGCGCGAGAACTGAAACAAAGTATAGCCTATGTATGCTAAAGCTTGAAGTGTCCACTTTAAAACGAACAAATTCGAATCGAAAGCTAATACCTTCTTGTAATCCGTATGAAAGGTGTATTTCTCTCCAAAGGTGCATTCGCGCGGCGCGCCTCAGCGGAGATGGAGATATGTTTTTAGCCGACACTGATTTAGAAAACAATAGTTTATTAATAAACAATTAAAATCCCTCGTTATTTTTACAGACACATTTATTATCATTAGCCTATAACTCACCTAAATCACCTTTAGGCTGTGGATCCAGAGACATAAATATGGCTCTTCTCATTCAGCACTGCGGGAAAAATATAATTTCCAGGTTCTAATTTGGCCTTAGAAAACCATTACAATCGACTTTTTTTCGTATTAAATTGGGAATATTTAAAATGTTTAATAAAGGAGCAAAAAGTCATAAACAAACATCTGAAATTTAGTCGATATATTATTATTTTTGCACTGCATTTTTGTACAATTCAAAAAAAAAATTGGTGTTCAACTTTGCATTTTAAAAAAACAACCACCGTTCATTTTTCGCTTTGCAATACGGGTTAAATAAGGAAAAACGAATGGACACAAATGTACACTGACCGTTTGGACAGAGGTCTTTATTAAATTCATAAAAGAAACAATAATTAGGCTACAGGAATACTGGATTCTAAACCTCAAAGAAATGCCACAATCAAGATCTCGGAGCAGAAATGAGAGAGAAACACCCAGAAACTCCTTATGCCGTTAGCAGTATAAGGGTCTTTCCCTGCCATTAATGCTTGGATAACACACCACGTCTCCTTCCATTAATAATAATAATGTCTAGTGTGGTGGTGGCTGATAGACTATAAACCTAAGCGTTGCCATGATGTTTAAAATGACTTATCGCGAGAGGAAAAAAGGACGTTGTATCGCATAACATCACGCCATTTCGCAATAGTTTTTTTATCGACATTTAGAAAAAAATCGCAAAAGTTTTGCGCAAATCTGTTATGGAAACGCGCCTAAATTGCTGCCTTGTATGGTGTGTCTCAGTGGGAAAAATGTTCAGATTCTGGGGACGTTTTTTTAACGTTATCAATTAGTTGGGCCGATGAAAACCACAAATGCCAGGGCCGAATTTTGGTCCCAGACTGGCCCTGGTTAGTCTCCGCAACGGATTGAAGCGCGCGTGCGAGCCACAAGACAACAATGTATCTGCTTCACTGATCGAAGCGGCAAGCACTTTGAACACTTGATTTAAAAAACAACAACAACACATTTTAGCGCTAGAACGACTCTAATTTGACAAAAGAACAAAATTAATGCTCTGCTAGTTAAATGGAGATGTTTTATTAATTTGTATTGGTACATCCGTGCCGCAAAGATGTTTTAAAAAGTGGTGGGGAGACCCTGGCAAAAAGTGGTGACGTGCGTTAACGCCCCCTCTCGGTATTTTAGACGCCCCCTCATCAGCGCTCGGCTGGCGCCGGCTCTGCCGCAGTGACCGCAACAATCCGTCCTCCAACGCATGCTCATGTTGTTTTGAGACTGTGCTCGAAGAGGAGGCGGGGCTATTCGTGCGCGCCCTCCGTTGTCAGTTTGTGTGAGAGAGAGGGGGGGAGCAAGCTGCGCGCAGCTCTACAATAAAATACAATTTTTTTACCCATATTAAATAGTTTAAAAATCTGAAAATCAATCCGTGGCGGTCAGCGTTGATATTGTGGCGGCCCGCCACAAATTAATGAATGTATGGGAAACCCTGCATCATTGGTACCAATCAATAACAAGACCAACATTGGCCCCTTCATGCCATCAAAATGGCGTACATGCTGGGCCAAACTACGGCTCAGGTTTGTACCAGGATGCACAAACGCCTGGATATTTTTAATGTGCTCCTCAACTCCACGGCACATCGAGTCACTTAGCAGACACACCTTCAACCCTAGAAAAACAGACAACTGTTACATATACACCAAAAGTATCACAAAACAAAAGCAATAAATACTGATAATAACCAGAATCACAAAGACATATGCAAACTAAACCAAAAATTATACAATTATATTAAATACCTAAATGTGGTTAAGACATTAAAAATATAATACAAATATATCCTGTATTACTATATTACTGTATATTATACAGTAATATAATCCCTCGCCCCTCCCACGGGCGAAACACCGTAAAACTCTGTGCCTTTTTTAAAATTCCCGCCCCTAAAGTTACCTACCTACGCTACTTACCTAGGAACAAATCTCGTTTCGCACCGCATACAAACTTGGCTAGCTTCACATCAACATAACAACACAACGAATACAATGATCAAATCTCAGCTAGTGCGGGTCGAAAGAACACATTTGAAACGTTCGTCACAGCACCGACATCAAGGCTACAGATAATATAAGCGAGCATTTATTTTAAAAGGGTGGTAGAGTATGATTTCACTTTTCTAACTTTACTTAGAGTGAAATATGTTTGAACATAAACAACATCTGCAAAGTTACAACTCTCAAAGTTCAAAGCAAAGGAATATATTTCCTTTTAAAGAAAAGGACTACAACAAACAGCTGATACACAGAATCCTCACGGTGAGTAACATCACCAACCCAAAACATACATAAACCCCGCCCCCGGGGACAGTCCATATTGAAAAGAAAAAAAGTTGTTGTATAGAATTAGCTAAATTTTAGCCTGGCAAGCCAGACCTACATCAAGAAGATGTTAGGTCTGGGAACTCACAATTGGCATACCTCAATCCGAGGGGCGGGATAAACGGTTGAATTTCAATATCTCTCGGCACGCAATAGGATAGCGCTACAACCAACCAGAGCAACGAACGGCTGTGGCTGAGTGACTTGAGTCCCATGCGTTTTTCCACCAGTGAACCACCTAGTTGGTATTAAACTTTTGCCGTATCCGGTCGTCAAAACTCTGAACACATCTTCCTTTTTTAGGAATGACTTAAGTGACGTTCTCTTAACTCCAAGTCATCCAGAGTCGCGGGCAAAGCCGATTCGAAAGACCGCTGTTTGCCAGCAGAATCTTCTTTGTTTTCAAGCAGAGGGAAATCACGCGGAACCGTCATAACTCTGCCGTCATTATCTTAAGCCCGCCCACCAACTCTACACGATCTGATTGGCCGGACCAGTTTTTGTTTTTTCCAGCTCAAGTCTATGGAGAGTTGCTAGACCACACTTTGCTGCAAAATAATTTTTGCTGCCGCTAGGGTGTATCTAGATTTCTAGGCTAGCTAAATTTCTGAGTCACCTCAAACTTTACCATCCGTCTTTTCACATGCAATAGAAATACACTCTGTTTGCATCTCACAGCAATTCCTATACAAGCAATTTATAGATAACCATTACAGAATATGCTAATAGAAGATAGTTAGTTAACTGCACATCAGCAACTTAAATACATCAACTAACCATTCAGAGACTTCCAGTTGCATTCTACATGTTGTCACTTCTTCTTGACTCTATCCATCTTTGTCTTACTCCGTTTTGACATTAAAGGAAAAACAGTTTCTGTCATTTTAATGTGTCTGCGTGAGGTAATCGCAGCTACTAACCTATTTTTTACAGTCTATGCTACTAAACACACACACACACGACAACTCTTGAAACCCCGCCCTCTGCAACAGCTCATTTGCATTTACAGAACCAATCACAAAACGATGCGTTTTTGCTAACCCTCAATAAGTGACAATTTTAACATTCTATATAAAAATATATGTGGTGTATTTTGTGCTAAAACTACACACACACTTTGGGGACATCACAGATGTATTTTACATCTTGTAAAAATTGTATTTTACCACCCCTTGAAAATACAACTATAAATGTGTTTAAAATTTAAACTTCGTGCACATGAATTATTGTTACAATGCGCATATAAACTTTAAAATAATACATACCCAAGAAAACACTCCGATCATATTGTTTAATTCACAGTTCGACAAAACAAAAAAGTTTAAGTAACTAACAATAGTTTCGGGAGACACATACTAGTTGAACTATGCTGATAACTACAGAACTTGCGAACATAGTTGGTTAAAGATGCTTTATCTGCAACATATAATATAAGAGTTTGATTGTACTTTATTGTACTCATTATACTCCTTTTTTGTTTAAATAAATGTATAAATGAAACCACACATATATGGACAAATACTTAAGTAATTACTAAAAAATAATAAAAAGATACCAAAAACCCAAAACCTCAAAGGAAAACATAAATACACAAACAAAACAAACAATTTATTTACATAAATTATAAATACAATACAATCAATACAAGCAATACATTTATTGCATGTCCCTTTTAAAAACCAAAGTTGAAAAAATAATAATTTCCACAGAAAAAAGTATACAATAAACCATGAAAACAACAACAAACAAATTAAAAAAATAATAATACCACAAAGACATCCATTACTATTGCCTCAGCTTAATTTATTAATTAACTATTGATCACATGATAACAAAAAGATTACAGATAAATTTACACCATAAAAGACCATAAAACACGACATTGTAAATAAAACATAACAAAGACCAAAAAAATATATTTAATAAAAGTCCTGGCTGCATATAACCCATTAGTATGATTTAACACCACAAAAAGAAAAAGAAAAATATCTACTTAGGTCTAACCTCAGCAAATACATATAATCACAACTTATAGTAGCCAAGTACCTTGCATTAATCAAAATGAGAAAAAAAAAATATTTAAAATTTAAAAATATATATTTTTTAAATATTGTCACTTCACTTGTGTATATGGTTGTCTATACAATAGTAACTGAACAAATGAATAAATAAAAAAACATTAAACCAACAAATGAAATAAAATATGGAATAGAATTAATAATAATAAAATTAATTATTATTCATAATGCATGAATCCAAAATAATGCAATAAAACTGTCACGGTTGGTAAATCCTATGTCTTCTTCTCGTCTCGTGTCTCTGTTGTTATCTGTGTGTGTGTGTGTGTGTTGATCAGAGGGGCGTGGCTGCTCATCAGCGCTCGTTCAGTTAATCACTCATCATCTCATCAGCAGCTGCAGTCAATCCATTCCTGTGTATATATTCTCATCTCATTCTCATCTCCATTGTCAGATCGTTGTTTGTTGGTGTCGGTGTCTGATCCCCCTACGTTCCAGTTATCCTTCGTTGTTCCTGTCTGTTCCCTGTGGATGTTCTGGATTGTCTCGTTGATCGTCACCTCTCATCACTTCCTGCACCTGTCACATCTGACCATCGGGTCCCTGCGCCGCTAGCCTGTTGCCTGTTGGATCCTGTACATCTCTCTCTAAATAAACTGAGTAATCTGCACTTGTTTCCGAAGTTTATTGTTACAGAACGATCTGACCCACAATGGAAGCAGCAGGTGTTACTTCAGAAAACTTGGAGGAATTTGTCAACAGCAGCAGACGCCGCATGGAGAATCAAGAAAGAAATATCAACGACACCGCTCGCGCGGTTCAGGCGTTAGTGGCGCAGGTGTCCGGGCTCACCCAGCAAGTCCAACAGCTGCGCATGCCCGCTGCGCCGACCCCACCGCCGATTCCCCAAATACCACCAGTGGACCCCTCCCAGTCGGAGCCTCGCTTGCCTACTCCAGAGACATATGCAGGTGAACCTAATTTTTGCCGAGCTTTTCTAACCAGATGCTCCATGCACTTCGCTCTACAGCCTAGAACCTTTCGTGAGGAAAAGACCAAGGTGGCTTTTGTCTTGACGCTGCTGACTGGGAGAGCGGCGCTATGGGGAACGGCGGTGTGGGAGAATCAGGACGACTGCTGTACCTCGTTCCAAGCGCTCTCCGACGAGATGAAACGCGTCTTTGACAGAGCATTGGCGGGCAGAGAAGCAGCCAGAATGCTGGCTGACTTACAGCAAGGACAACGATCTGTGTCGGACTATTCTATCGAGTTTCGGACCCTAGCGGCGGAGAGCCAATGGAACGAGGAGGCGCAGTGGGACATGTTCCTGCATGGGCTGGCTGACCGCGTCCAAAAGGAGATATACGCGATGGACCTACCTCCCAAACTAAATGATCTGATCGCTCTAGCATTGAGAGTGGACGCCAGGCTGTCTCGGGTGGATCGGAGGGTACCCAATTACCGTTCCTTGGTGGTATCCGAGAGTCAACGCGCTGGAGGTGGGGACGCGGTCAGCCCCGCCTACGATCCCGAGCCCATGCAGGTGGGTCGAGCCCGGCTTTCCCGGGAGGAGAGGGAAAGGCGGAGATCCCAGGGCCTTTGCATGTACTGTGGAGGAAACGGACACTTCGCTTACAACTGTCCTTTAAAAGGCCCAGCCCGACAGTAAGTATGAGGCTACTGTCGGGTGGGATCTCCGCCAAGAAGACCTCACCAACATCGACTCTCCTTCCGGTTAGACTCCGATGGTCCAACCACCATCACGACTGTCAAGCACTGCTGGATTCGGGCGCCGAAGGTAACTTCATGGACCACACCTTTGCACTCAACCACCAAGTTCCCCTCAGACCCCTCACCCATCAGATTGCAGTACACGCTCTCAATGGCCAAGAACTCCCCACCATATCTCAAGTCACTGAAGACATCACCCTCATTACTTCAGGCAACCACTCAGAAACCATCTCCTTCTATATCCTGGACACTCCGCTTGCACCCATCGTTCTCGGTCACCCATGGCTCACTCGTCACAACCCTAAAATAGACTGGCAACTCAAATCAGTATCGGCATGGAGCAGTTTTTGTCATAAGTCCTGTCTTGTGTCTGCTTGTCCGTCTGTTTCTGTTCATGTGTTACAGGAGGAGACAGTGGATTTAGCTAACGTGCCCACGGAGTATCGGGACCTGAAGGAGGTGTTCAGTAAGTCTCGGGCTGATTCTCTTCCTCCACACCGTCCCTATGACTGTGCCATAGAGTTATTGCCAGGTACGTCTCCGCCTAAGGGCAAATTATATTCTCTCTCGGTCCCAGAGAGAGAGGTCATGGAGAAATACATTTCTGATTCTCTAGCAACGGGATTCATCCGCCCTTCCTCTTCTCCAGCGGGGGCGGGGTTCTTTTTTGTGGGGAAGAAAGATGGATCGTTGCGACCTTGTATTGATTACCGGGGGTTGAACAACATCACGGTAAAGAATACTTATCCTTTGCCGTTGATGTCTTCAGCCTTCGAGAGGTTGCAAGGAGCATCTATCTTCACGAAATTGGATTTAAGAAATGCATATCATTTGGTCCGCATCAGGGAGGGGGACGAGTGGAAAACCGCTTTTAATACCCCTAGGGGGCACTTTGAATACTTGGTTATGCCGTTCGGCCTTTCCAACTCCCCAGCGGTTTTCCAAGCACTTGTCAATGACGTGTTGCGAGACATGGTCGATCAATTCATATATGTCTACCTGGATGATATATTGATTTTTTCATCGTCTCTCCAGGAACACGTGCAACACGTCCGACAAGTGCTTCAGAGGTTGCTAGAGAATGGGCTTTTTGTCAAGGCGGAGAAATGCGTGTTTCATGCACAGTCTGTTCCTTTTCTAGGTCACATCATCTCGGTTGAGGGAATGCGCATGGATCCTGACAAGGTTAAGGCTGTGGTAAATTGGCCAAGTCCAGATTCCCGTAAGGCCCTACTGAGGTTTCTGGGGTTCGCCAATTTTTACCGGCGTTTTATTCGCAATTTCAGCCGACTAGCCGCGCCTCTGACCGCCTTGACCTCCCCCCGAACGACGTTCAGGTGGTCAGACGCAGCAGAAGCTGCGTTTGCCAAACTGAAGAGTTGCTTTGTTTCAGCCCCCATTCTGATAACCCCTGATCCGTCACGTCAGTTCGTGGTGGAGGTCGATGCGTCAGAGGTGGGGGTAGGTGCAGTGTTATCCCAGCGCTCTCCCTCAGACGACAAGATGCACCCTTGCGCGTTTTTGTCCCATCGTTTGTCCCCTGCCGAAAGCAACTATGACATTGGCAACAGAGAGTTGTTGGCGGTCAAGCTAGCATTGGAGGAGTGGCGCCACTGGTTAGAAGGGTCGGGGGTACCTTTTATCGTCTGGACCGATCACAAGAATTTGGAATACATTCGTACGGCTAAAAGACTTAATTCCAGGCAGGCTCGGTGGGCTCTTTTTTTCGGACGTTTTGACTTTACTCTCTCGTACCGCCCGGGTTCTAAAAACATCAAACCCGATTCTTTATCGCGTATTTTTGACCGTTCCGATCACCCGTCTACTCCCGAGTGCATTTTACCAGAGACCCTATTTATCTCTACGCTCACATGGGAGGTCGAATCGAAGGTCAGGAAGGCCTTAGAAGGGGTAACGCCTCCGACTCGTTGCCCACCGAACCGTTTGTTCGTGCCAGAGAGTTTACGGTCCAGCATTATTCAGTGGGGACACTGTTCCAATGTGGCTTGTCATCCGGGAGTTAATCGTACTATGTTTTTAGTCAAGCAACGATTCTGGTGGCCTCTCATGGCTCGTGATGTTCACAATTTTGTATTGGCCTGCTCAGTTTGTGCCACGGGTAAAACTTCCAATCGACCTCCAGATGGGTTACTCCAACCGCTGCCGGTTCCTTCGAGACCCTGGTCCCATATCGCACTAGATTTTATCACCGAGGGGGTCACACGGTAGTTTTGACCGTGGTGGACCGGTTCTCGAAGGCTGCCCATTTCATTCCCTTGCCCAAATTACCTTCAGCCAAGGAGACAGCGTTGATTGTCGTTGACCACGTCTTTCGGATTCATGGCCTCCCGACGGACGTGGTTTCTGACAGGGGACCCCAATTTGTGTCCAAATTTTGGCGAGAGTTTTGTAAACTTCTGGGGGCGACTGTCAGTCTGTCCTCTGGGTTCCATCCCCAGAGCAATGGCCAAACTGAGCGAGCCAACCAGGATCTGGAGCGAACGTTGCGATGTTTAGTGTCCAAGAATCCTTCCTCTTGGAGTCAGCGACTGTCTATGGTGGAGTACGCCCACAACACATTGCCAGTGTCATCCACGGGTCTTTCTCCATTTGAGTGTAGTTCGTTTCACACCCGTTTCACACATACTTGTCTCCGTCTGCAGTGCGTATGCGGTGCATATTTTTTCCCGTATGTTTTCATTTAATTTTCAATTGAACAATACTATTACAACATTGTTTTCCTGTTATCTCTGTAAAGCTGCTTTGAAACAATTTGTATTGTAAAAAGCGCTATACAAATAAAGGTGACTTGACTTGACTAGTGTAGGCTACCAGCCACCTATCTTTCCTAGTCTGGAATCCGAAGTCGCGGTCCCCTCCGCCCACGCCTTCGTCCAGAGGTGTCACCACACTTGGACTAGAGCCCGTGAGACTCTTCTCCAAGTGGGGGCGCGCACCAAGGCCAAAGCCGATCGCCACCGGCGAAGGCCTCCCGTATACGTCGTCGGTTCTAAAGTGTGGCTTTCTACCAAGGACATTCCTCTCCGCTCCGTTTCGAATAAGCTTGCACCTAAATTCATTGGCCCGTTTTCTGTCACCAAAATCATTAGTCCGGTGCAGTGATGCCGGTAACGCGTTACTTAGTAACGCGTTACTCTAATTTGACCACTTTTTTCAGTAACGAGTAATCTAACGCGTTACTATTTCAAAACCAGTAATCAGATTAAAGTTACTTATCCAAGTCACTGTGCGTTACTATTTTTGTCATTTTCCTTAGTAAAAATATATATTTATTTCTTCTTGCATCTCGGGGAGTGTGCGCGACAAGTCACGTTTTCAGCATGAGGTTCACGTCACGTGTACGTACCACGCAGCGACACAAACGTAAACAACAATGGAGGGAGGAGAGAGATGCGCTTTTTCTAGCTGGAAATACAGTCACTATTTTGAGTTTGTGTATGTCAGCTAAAGATGGCAACATTAAGGTCCGTTGTAAACTGTGCTGGTGGCGACAAAGTGTTATCTACCTTACAGAAACACTTCGTCGAATATGAAAAAACATATGGAGTCGCAGCACCGCACAGTCAAACTTACGCCCGTTTCACACATACTTGTCTCCGTCTGCAGTGCGTATGCGGTGCATATTTTTTCCCGTACCCATGTTAACAGGTTAGAGCTTTCACACTGCACGCGGTGTGGTCCGTCGATCCGTTCCAGGTGCGGTGAGTATACAGCAGTGCAGAGATCGTTTCCGCACCTAGTCTATTTTTGCTGTGCTGCACCGTGCTGAATTAAAGTGGCAGCGCATTGTTCACATTAAAATAGACATAGATTGACAAGAAACTGTATTAATTTCATCATATACGCAAAATTACAGTTACCGTGTTCTAAAGTTACTAAATTACAGGGTCAAGAAAAACAAAAAAACAATATATATTTTATAAAAACAAGTATTTATATTAAGTGAAGTCAAGAAAGAATAGTTTTTAAGTTCAACTTTAAATGTCAGGAGATAGATTGTTGATATTACTGTTAAAACTACACTTCCAATAAAGTGAGTGTTGGCAAAACCGGTTGTCATTTTTATGTTGAGGTGGTGGGGGTGTTGTCGGCAACTGCTGAATGTAACTAATAAAAGTAACTTGTAAAGTAACTTAGTTACTTTTAAAATCAAGTAACTTGTAAAGTAACTTAGTTACTTTTAAAATCAAGTAACTTGTAAAGTAACTTAGTTACTTTTTCAAAGTAACTGTGGCAACACTGGTCCGGTGACAGTCCGCCTGAATCTCCCTCCAGTGTACAGGAGAATCCATCCCGTCTTTCATGTGTCTAAAATTAAGCCCGTCTTTTTTGCTCACATTAATCCGCCAGCCCCAGTTCCCCCCCCCGCCGCGTCTCGTAGATGGGGAACCCTCTTATTCGGTCAATCGGTTCTGGACTCAAGACGGAGGGGGCGCGGATTCCAGTACTTGGTGGACTGGGAAGGTTACGGTCCGGAGGAGAGAAGTTGGGTACCAGCTAGAGACATCCTGGATCACTCCCTTATCGATGATTACAATCGGCAGGTACTGTCACGGTTGGTAAATCCTATGTCTTCTTCTCGTCTCGTGTCTCTGTTGTTATCTGTGTGTGTGTGTGTGTGTTGATCAGAGGGGCGTGGCTGCTCATCAGCGCTCGTTCAGTTAATCACTCATCATCTCATCAGCAGCTGCAGTCAATCCATTCCTGTGTATATATTCTCATCTCATTCTCATCTCCATTGTCAGATCGTTGTTTGTTGGTGTCGGTGTCTGATCCCCCTACGTTCCAGTTATCCTTCGTTGTTCCTGTCTGTTCCCTGTGGATGTTCTGGATTGTCTCGTTGATCGTCACCTCTCATCACTTCCTGCACCTGTCACATCTGACCATCGGGTCCCTGCGCCGCTAGCCTGTTGCCTGTTGGATCCTGTACATCTCTCTCTAAATAAACTGAGTAATCTGCACTTGTTTCCGAAGTTTATTGTTACAAAAACAGTTCAGACATCCATTTAGAAAATATTGACAATGGATTAGATTAAGGATACGCACACATGTCACACTTCTCTCTCTTCAAAGAGCTAACACACTGCGCATGTGACTTCAACATTCATCACAAAATGCATTTAACATACAGAACTTTATACCCATTACATAACTGTGCAAACAGGTAATAACAAGTATACTAATACAACATAAATGTTTTACAGGTATTCTATTACAAACATTATAGGCTCCTTAATTCAGACAGCAAGTGCAATTAGCAATTCTTAGCTAAGTGCTAAAGTATGCTAATGCAATTAAACAGGAAGTTGTTGTTACTCAATAAGACAATGTCCAATCTGCCCCAAACTTCACACGTTTGATAAAAGTCCTGCCCTAAACACATGAGAGTTTTTACTTAAAGTAATAGCACCACCTACTGTCAACAGGAAGTGACATCTTTTACAATATGATGCAGTACTAGCAACACATTTAGATATACCATTGAGTTCCAAGCATGCTAGAAACATGCTAAAACATGCTAGCAACACTTATCTGAGTGAAAACACATTGTATAATCCCCATAATAAAGGACATTTTTGTAACTGTCATTGACATACTCCTCCAATATTTACCTACATAAATGCACATTCCCCTCCGTGCTCTGTCTTCCTAAAGCCACTGGGTGGCGGTGGCACGGGTGCGAGGGCCCTTTCATCGCTGCTTGCAGCTTTAATTAGGGCCCGAGCACCGATGGTGTGAGGACCCTCTTGGAATTGCTCTGTTTATTATTATTATTATTATTATTATTATTAGGGCCCGAGCACCGATGGTGTGAGGACCCTCTTGGAATTGCTCTGTTTATTATTATTATTCTTCTCCGCAATGAATCGCATTTTTGAGGGCCTAAACATGCACGAAAACTCACGAAAATTTGCACACGCGTCAGAACTGGCGAAAATTTACATCTGATATGCGTTTCAAAATTGGGCGGGGCAAAATGGCTCGATAGCGCCACCTATAAAGGTTCAACGGAGTGCGCCTCGCGTTACGTTTCACGTACGTGTACGAAATTCGGTACATACATGTAATGGCCCAATACCTACAAAAAAGTCTCTTGGAGCGTAGCCCTAAACACAACAGGAAGTCAGCCATTTTGAACTTCCTCTCAGATTTTTGTGCAGTTTTTGCCATTTTCAGGCCTCGTACTTTAACGAACTCCTCCTACAGTTTTAATCTGATCATCTTCAAATTTGGTGAGTGTAATCTTAAGGCCTTTGCGACGTTAAATTGCGAAGATCTTGAGTTTTCGTCAAAGGGCGTGTCCTCGGCGGCCTGACAAATTTTGATGTTTCGCCATGAAACAGGAAGTTGCTGTAACTCAGGCAAACAATGTCCAATCTGCCCCAAACTTCACACGTTTGATAAGAGTTCTGTCCTGAACACATGTCCATGCTCATATTCAGTTACAGTCACAGCGCCACCTGCTGGCAACAGGAAGTGACATGTTTAACACTGTTGTGGACTCCTGATAACATAAAAAAGTGCCAGCAAGTGTTAAACATGCTAACAACATACTTGAAACATGCTAAAACATGCTAGCAAGCACTTAGCTAAGTGCTAAAGCATGCTATTACTGCAATTCAATAGGAATTTGCTGTAACTCAGGTATGGAATGTCCAATCTGCCCCAAACTTCACACGTTTGATAAGAGTCATGGCCTAAACACATCTACATGACAATATTCAGTTATAGTAATAGCGCCACCTACTGGCAACAGGAAGTGACATGTTTAACACGTTGATGCCCTTCTAGCAACAGGTTAAAAATGCCATTGAGTTCTAAACCTACAAGAAACATGTTAAAACATGCTAGCAATACTTAGCGAAGTCCTAAAGCATGCTAATTCAATGAAACAAGACGTTGTTGTTACTCAAAAAGGCAACGTCCCATCTGCGCCAAACTTCACACGTTTGATAAGAGTTATCTCCTAAACACATGTCCATGCTCATATTCAGACATAGTCATAGCGCCGCCTGCTGGCAACAGGAAGTGACGTTTAACACTGTTCTGGACTCCAAATAGGTACATACATGTAATGGCCCAATGCCTACAAAAAAGTCTCTTGGAGCGTATCCGTAAACACAACAGGAAGTCAGCCATTTTGATCTTCCTCTGATTTTTGTGCAGTTTTTGCCATTTTCAGGCCTCGTACTTTAACGAACTCCTCCTACAGTTTCAATCTGATCATCTTTAAATTTGGTGAGTGTAATCTTAAAGCCTTTGCGACGTTAAATTGCGAAGATCTTGAGTTTTCGTCGAAGGGCGTGTCCTCGGCGGCCTGACAAATTTCGATGTTTCGCCATGAAACAGGAAGTTGCTGTAACTCAGGCATCATTGACATACTCCTCCTCTATTTACCTACATAAATGCACATTCCCCTCCGTGCTCTGTCTTCCCTAAGCCACTGGGTGGCGGTGGCACGGGTGCGAGGGCCCTTTTATCGCTGCTTGCAGCTTTAATTATTATTATTATTATTAGGGCCCAAGCCCTAAGGGCGAAGGCCCTATTGTTTTCCTAAGGATTATTATTTAGTATTATTATTATTTTACTACCTTTTGGGCACTTTTGGGGGCCTTAACGCGCTCGAAAACTCTTGAAACTTTGCACACGTCTCAGAACCCGCGGCCATCAGGGCCGGGCTGAAGCTGGTACGCGGGCGTGTTAGGCGGGCTCGACAGCGCCCCCTGGAACGGGGTTTGAACACTTGGTCCATAAATCAAACACGCTTGCATGTAATAATATGAAACTCAGTACACATATAGATCTCATCGGTTCATATATACTTCATGCTCTTACTTTTTACCCCAGCCCAACAGGAAGTCGGCTATTAAGGGTTGTTTGGAAAACGCATGCAATGGAATGTGAAATACTCCTCCTAGAGAATTGAAACACACGGCACGAAACTCGGTCAACATGAAGTCAAGACACTGAGGATGAAAAATTGCCAGGGGATTTTTGATATCTCGAACGGTTTGGCCCTGGCGAGGAAACGAAATTATGGTGAGAAACGTGAAACAGGAAGTGTGTTATAACTACTGCATACATTAACTAATCTTGATGAAACTTCAGCAGTGTGTTCGTTTTAAGAGCCCGATCACATGGATGTGACTATTGTGAGTCAAAGTTATAGCGCCACCAACTGGCAGCAGGAAGTGTGTCACTTTCAAAATGCTTTTAAATCTCCCTCTTATTTTTACCCGATTTGCTTCAAACTTTATGTGTATAATGTAGACACATGCCAGATGTAGACCTGTGAAAGGATTATTGATATCTTAGATACTGTTGCCATGGCAATGAATCAAACTATAATATTCCTTTTTTTAAGCTTTTTCATGCTTTTTTATGCTTTCGGGCACTTTTGGGGTTCTTAACGTCCTCGAAAACTCTTGAAACTTTGCACACGGATCAGAACCCGCGGCCATCAGGGCCGGACTGAAGCTGGTACCTGGGCGTGGCAGGGGGGCTCGACAGCGCCCCCTTGAACGGGGTCCGACAATTTGGTCCATATATCCAACATGCTTTACCCGATTTTGATAGGTACTAGTATGTAATGACTAAGAACTAGTATTTATTGAATAAATACTAGTATCTATTAATAGGTACTATTATCTAAAATGTCATTTTCTCTCTCTCTCTCTCTCTGAGCCAATATGGCAAGCTGTTTTAACATTTAATCATTTTAACATACTAGTCTCTATTTTCATGCTACTAGTACTTATTTTTTAGATATTAGTATCTATTCCATTAAGTACTAGTACTTATTCATTAGCGACTAGTGCTTATTCTGTTTAGAATATTCAAAGTGCTTATTCAATTTGTATGCTTATTTATATTTTCAGAGCAGAAAATTCGATTTTTCTGCTTATTCAATATTGCATCTAAAATGTAAGTGACTTGACGTGTGTGTGTGTGTGTGTGTGTGTGTGTGTGTGTGTGTGTGTGTGTGTGTGTGTGTGTGTGTGTGTGTGTGTGTGTGTGTGTGTGTGTGTGTGTGTGAGAGAGAGAGAGAGATTGTGTCTGTTACAGTGACAAGAGTTTTTAAGCCTTGTCTTTTTGGATATATATATTTTTTTTATATAAAAAAATGTGCATACAACCCATGTATTTTAAATGTATTGTTTGCTTTAAATTACATTAAGATTGTATGTTTGGTAATTGAACCTAAATGAATGTGCTATATTTCAGATCAATATATTTGTTTTTCTTCTTTTTAATCAACACTAACTTTATTCTCATCTGAATTATAAATAACTTATTTCTGTATAAAATAATAAATCCTGAATAATCCAGACCAACTAGAGCACACTATTTCTACAACATCATCAGTGCTGAAGCGGGACTACCAGAGCCGTTCGGCAGATAGCGAGCAGATATTTTGTGTCACGTCGTGCACAATAACCCTAAAGGCACCAGGGTTGCGGTGCCACCGGCTTGGGCCCGTAATCGCTGCTCGCAGCTATATTTATTATTATTATTATTATTATTATTATTCTCCGCAATGAATCGCATTTTTGAGGGCCTAAACATGCACGAAAACTCACGAAAATTTGCACACGCGTCAGAACTGGCGAAAATTTACATCTGATATGCGTTTCAAAATTGGGCGGGGCAAAATGGCTCGATAGCGCCACCTATAAAGGTTCAACGGAGTGCGCCTCGCGTTACGTTTCACGTACGTGTACGAAATTCGGTACATACCTGTAATGGCCCAATACCTACAAAAAAGTCTCTTGGAGCGTAGCCCTAAACACAACAGGAAGTCAGCCATTTTGAACTTCCTCTCAGATTTTTGTGCAGTTTTTGCCATTTTCAGGCCTCGTACTTTAACGAACTCCTCCTACAGTTTTAATCTGATCATCTTCAAATTTGGTGAGTGTAATCTTAAGGCCTTTGCGACGTTAAATTGCGAAGATCTTGAGTTTTCGTCGAAGGGCGTGTCCTCGGCGGCCTGACAAATTTTGATGTTTCGCCATGAAACAGGAAGTTGCTGTAACTCAGGCAAACAATGTCCAATCTGCCCCAAACTTCACATGTTTGATAAGAGTTCTGTCCTGAACACATGTCCATGCTCATATTCAGTTACAGTCATAGCGCCACCTGCTGGCAACAGGAAGTGACATGTTTAACACTGTTGTGGACTCCTGATAACATATAAAAAAGTGCCAGCAAGTGTTAAACATGCTAACAACATACTTGAAACATGCTAAAACATGCTAGCAAGCACTTAGCTAAGTGCTAAAGCATGCTATTACTGCAATTCAATAGGAATTTGCTGTAACTCAGGTATGGAATGTCCAATCTGCCCCAAACTTCACACGTTTGATAAGAGTCATGGCCTGAACACATCTACATGACAATATTCAGTTATAGTAATAGCGCCACCTACTGGCAACAGGAAGTGACATGTTTAACACGTTGATGCCCTTCTAGCAACAGGTTAAAAATGCCATTGAGTTCTAAACATACAAGAAACATGTTAAAACATGCTAGCAATACTTAGCTAAGTCCTAAAGCATGCTAATTCAATGAAACAAGACGTTGTTGTTACTCAAAAAGGCAACGTCCCATCTGCGCCAAACTTCACACGTTTGATAAGAGTTATCTCCTAAACACATGTCCATGCTCATATTCCGACATAGTCATAGCGCCGCCTGCTGGCAACAGGAAGTGACGTTTAACACTGTTCTGGACTCCAAATAGGTACATACATGTAATGGCCCAATGCCTACAAAAAAGTCTCTTGGATCGTATCCGTAAACACAACAGGAAGTCAGCCATTTTGATCTTTCTCTGATTTTTGTGCAGTTTTTGCCATTTTCAGGCCTCGTACTTTAACGAACTCCTCCTACAGTTTTAATCTGATCATCTTCAAATTTGGTGAGTGTAATCTTAAGGCCGTTGTGACGTTAAATTGCGAAGATCTTGAGTTTTCGTCGAAGGGCAGGTCCTCGGCGGCCTGACAAATTTTGATGTTTCGCCATGAAACAGGAAGTTGCTGTAACTCAGGCAAACAATGTCCAATCTGCCCCAAACTTCACATGTTTGATAAGAGTTTTGTCCTGAACACATGTCCATGCTCATATTCAGTTACAGTCATAGCGCCACCTGCTGGCAACAGGAAGTGACATGTTTAACACTGTTGTGGACTCCTAATAACATATAAAAAAGTGCCAGCAAGTGCTAAACATGCTATCAACATACTTGAAACATGCTAAAACATGCTAGCAAACACTTAGCTAAGTGCTAAAGCATGCTATTACTGCAATTAAATAGTAATTTGCTGTAACTCAGGCATGGAATGTCCAATCTGCCCCAAACTTCACACATTTGATAAGGGTCCTGCCCTGAACACATCTACATGAGAATATTCAGTTATAGTAATAGCGCCACCTACTGGCAACAGGAAGTGACATGTTTAACAGTGTGATGCAGTACTGGCAACATAGTTAATATGCCATTGAATTATAAACATGTTATAAACATGTTAAAACACGCTAGCAATTCTTAGCTAAGTGTTAAAGCATGCTAATGAAATGAAACAGGAAGTTGTTGTTACTTAAGAAGGCAATGTCCAATCTGCCCCAAACTTCACACAGTTGATAAGAGTCCTGCCCTGAACACATCTACATGACAATATTCAGTTATAGTAATAGCGCCACCTACTGGCAACAGGAAGTGACATGTTTAACAGTGTGATGCAGTACTGGCAACATAGTAAATATGCCATTGAGTTATAAACATGTTAGAAACATGTTAAAACATGCTAGCAATTCTTAGCTAAGTGCTAAAGCATGCTAATGTTATAAACCAGGAAGTTGTTTTTACTTAAGGCAAAGTTCAATCTGCCCCAAACTTCACATGTTTGATAAGAGTTCTGTCCTGAACACATGTGCATGCTCATATTCAGTTACAGTCATAGCGCCACCTGCTGGCAACAGGAAGTGACATGTTTAACACTGTTGTGGACTTCTAATAATATATTAAAAGGTGCCAGCAAGTGTTAAACATGCTAGCAACATACTAGAAACATGCTAGCAAACACTTAGCTAAGTGCCAAAGCATGCTATTATCCCCATAATAAAGGACATTTTTGTAACTGATTTTGACATACTCCCAGTATATTTATCTACTTAAATGCACATTGCCCATCGTGCTCTGTCTTCCTAAAGCCACCGGGTGGCGATGGCACGGGTGCGAGGGCCCTTTCAATGCTGCTTGCAGCTTTAATTATTATTATTATTATTCTTCTCCGCAATGAATCGCATTTTTGAGGGCCTAAACATGCACGAAAACTCACGAAAATTTGCACACGCGTCAGAACTGGCGAAAATTTACATCTGATATGCGTTTCAAAATTGGGCGGGGCAAAATGGCTCGATAGCGCCACCTATAAAGGTTCAACGGAGTGCGCCTCGCGTTACGTTTCACGTACGTGTACGAAATTCGGTACATACCTGTAATGGCCCAATACCTACAAAAAAGTCTCTTGGAGCGTAGCCCTAAACACAACAGGAAGTCAGCCATTTTGAACTTCCTCTCAGATTTTTGTGCAGTTTTTGCCATTTTCAGGCCTCGTACTTTAACGAACTCCTACAGTTTTAATCTGATCATCTTCAAATTTGGTGAGTGTAATCTTAAGGCCTTTGCGACGTTAAATTGCGAAGATCTTGAGTTTTCGTCGAAGGGCGTGTCCTCGGCGGCCTGACAAATTTTGATGTTTCGCCATGAAACAGGAAGTTGCTGTAACTCAGGCAAACAATGTCCAATCTGCCCCAAACTTCACATGTTTGATAAGAGTTCTGTCCTGAACACATGTCCATGCTCATATTCAGTTACAGTCATACCGCCACCTGCTGGCAACAGGAAGTGACATGTTTAACACTGTTGTGGACTCCTGATAACATATAAAAAAGTGCCAGCAAGTGTTAAACATGCTAACAACATACTTGAAACATGCTAAATCATGCTAGCAAGCACTTAGCTAAGTGCTAAAGCATGCTATTACTGCAATTCAATAGGAATTTGCTGTAACTCAGGTATGGAATGTCCAATCTGCCCCAAACTTCACACGTTTGATAAGAGTCATGGCCTGAACACATCTACATGACAATATTCAGTTATAGTAATAGCGCCACCTACTGGCAACAGGAAGTGACATGTTTAACACGTTGATGCCCTTCTAGCAACAGGTTAAAAATGCCATTGAGTTCTAAACATACAAGAAACATGTTAAAACATGCTAGCAATACTTAGCTAAGTCCTAAAGCATGCTAATTCAATGAAACAAGACGTTGTTGTTACTCAAAAAGGCAACGTCCCATCTGCGCCAAACTTCACACGTTTGATAAGAGTTATCTCCTAAACACATGTCCATGCTCATATTCAGACATAGTCATAGCGCCGCCTGCTGGCAATTGGAAGTGACGTTTAACACTGTTCTGGACTACAAATAGGTACATACATGTAATGGCCCAATACCTACAAAAAAGTCTCTTGGAGCATAGCCGTAAACACAACAGGGAGTCAGCCATTTTGAACTTCCTCTCAGATTTTTGTGCAGTTTTTGCCATTTTCAGGCGTCGTACTTTGACGAACTCCTCCTACAGTTTTAATCTGATCATCTTCAAATTTGGTGAGTGTAATCTTAAGGCCTTTGTGACGTTAAATTGCGAAGATCTTGAGTTTTTGTCGAAGGGCGTGTCCTCAGTGGCCTGACAAAATTTGATATTCCGCCATGAAACAGGAAGTTGCTGTAACTCAGGCAAACAATGTCCAATTTGCCCCAAACTTCACACGTTTGATAAGAGTTCTGTCCCGAACACATATCCATCCTCAAATTCAGTTACAGTCATAGCGCCACCTGCTGGCAACAGGAAGTGACATGTTTAACACTTTTGTGGACTCCTAATAACATATAAAAAAGTGCCAGCAAGTGCTAAACATGCTATCAACATACTTGAAACATGCTAAAACATGCTAGCAAACACTTAGCTAAGTGCTAAAGCATGCTATTACTGCAATTAAATAGTAATTTGCTGTAACTTCGAACCCCGAAACCCCGAAACTTCACACATTTGATAAGAGTCCTGCCCTGAACACATCTACATGAGAATATTCAGTTATAGTAATAGCGCCACCTACTGGCAACAGGAAGTGACATGTTTAACACTGTGAGGCAGTACTAGCAACATATTAAATATGCCATTGAATTATAAACATGTTATAAACATGTTAAAACATGCTAGCAATTCTTAGCTAAGTGCTAAAGCATGCTAATGAAATGAAAAAGGAAGTTGTTGTTACTTAAGAAGACAATGTCCAAACTGCCCCAAACTTCACACATTTGATAAGAGTCCTGCCCTGAACACATCTACATGACAATATTCAGCTATAGTAATAGCGCCACCTACTGGCAACAGGAAGTGACATGTTTAACACTGTGATGCAGTACTGGCAACATATTAAATATGCCATTGAATTATAAACATGTTATAAACATGTTAAAACATGCTAGCAATTCTAAGCTAAGTGCTAAAGCATGCTAATGCTATGAAACGAAGTTGTTTTTACTTAAGAAGGCAAAGTTCAATCTGCCCCAAACTTCACATGTTTGATAAGAGTTCTGTCCTGAACACATGTGCATGCTCATATTCAGTTACAGTCATAGCGCCACCCGCTGGCAACAGGAAGTGACATGTTTAACAGCATGCTATTATACCCATAATAAAGGACATTTTTGTAACTGACTTTGACATACTCCCACTATATTTATCTACTTAAATGCACATTGCCCACCGTGGTCTGTCTTCCTAAAGCCACCGGGTGGCGATGGCACGGGTGCGAGGGCCCTTTCAATGCTGCTTGCAGCTTTAATTATTATTATTATTATTATTCTCTGCAATGAATCACATTTTTGAGGGCCTAAACATGCACGAAAACTCACGAAAATTTGCACACGCGTCAGAACTGGTGAAAATTTACATCTGATATGTGTTTCAGAATTGGGCGGGGCAAAATGGCTCGATAGCGCCACCTATAAAGGTTCAACGGAGTGCGCCTCGCGTTACGTTTCACGTACCTGTACGAAATTCGGTACATACATGTAATGGCCCAATACCTACAAAAAAGTCTCTTGGAGCGTAGCCCTAAACACAACAGGAAGTCAGCCATTTTGAACTTCCTCTCAGATTTTTGTGCAGTTTTTGCCATTTTCAGGCCTCGTACTTTAACAAACTCCTCCTACAGTTTTAATCTGATCATCTTCAAATTTGGTGAGTGTAATCTTAAGGCCTTTGCGACGTTAAATTGCGAAGATCTTGAGTTTTCGTCGAAGGGCGTGTCCTCGGCGGCCTGACAAATTTTGATGTTTCGCCATGAAACAGGAAGTTGCTGTAACTCAGGCAAACAATGTCCAATCTGCCCCAAACTTCACATGTTTGATAAGAGTTCTGTCCTGAACACATGTCCATGCTCATATTCAATTACAGTCACAGCGCCACCTGCTGGCAACAGGAAGTGACATGTTTAACACTGTTGTGGACTCCTGATAACATATAAAAAAGTGCCAGCAAGTGTTAAACATGCTAACAACATACTTGAAACATGCTAAAACATGCTAGCAAGCACTTAGCTAAGTGCTAAAGCATGCTATTACTGCAATTCAATAGGAATTTGCTGTAACTCAGGTATGGAATGTCCAATCTGCCCCAAACTTCACACGTTTGATAAGAGTCATGGCCTGAACACATCTACATGACAATATTCAGTTATAGTAATAGCACCACCTACTGGCAACAGGAAGTGACATGTTTAACACGTTGATGCTGATGCCCTTCTAGCAACAGGTTAAAAATGCCATTGAGTTCTAAACATACAAGAAACATGTTAAAACATGCTAGCAATACTTAGCTAAGTCCTAAAGCATGCTAATTCAATGAAACAAGATGTTGTTGTTACTCAAAAAGGCAACGTCCCATCTGCGCCAAACTTCACACGTTTGATAAAAGTTATCTCCTAAACACATGTCCATGCTCATATTCAGACATAGTCATAGCGCCGCCTGCTGGCAACAGGAAGTGACGTTTAACACTGTTCTGGACTCCAAATAGGTACATACATGTAATGGCCCAATACCTACAAAAAAGTCTCTTGGAGCGTAGCCCTAAACACAACAGGAAGTCAGCCATTTTGAACTTCCTCTCAGATTTTTGTGCAGTTTTTGCCATTTTCAGGCGTCGTACTTTGACAAACTCCTCCTACAGTTTTAATCTGATCATCTTCAAATTTGGTGAGTGTAATCTTAAGGCCTTTGTGACGTTAAATTGCGAAGATCTTGAGTTTTCGTCGAAGGGCGTGTCCTCAGTGGCCTGACAAAATTTGATATTTCGCCATGAAACAGGAAGTTGCTGTAACTCAGGCAAACAATGTCCAATTTGCCCCAAACGTCACACGTTTGATAAAACTTCTGTCCCGAACACATATCCATCCTCAAATTCAGTTACAGTCATAGCGCCACCTGCTGGCAACAGGAAGTGACATGTTTAACACTTTTGTGGACTCCTAATAACATATAAAAAAGTGCCAGCAAGTGCTAAACATGCTATCAACATACTTGAAACATGCTAAAACATGCTAGTAAACACTTAGCTAAGTGCTAAAGCATGCTATTACTGCAATTAAATAGTAATTTGCTGTAACTTCGAACCCCGAAACCCCGAAACTTCACACATTTGATAAGAGTCCTGCCCTGAACACATCTACATGAGAATATTCAGTTATAGTAATAGCGCCACCTACTGGCAACAGGAAGTGACATGTTTAACACTGTGATGCAGTACTAGCAACATATTAAATATGCCATTGAATTATAAACATGTTATAAACATATTAAAACATGCTAGCAATTCTTAGCTAAGTGCTAAAGCATGCTAATGAAATGAAACAGGAAGTTGTTGTTACTTAAGACGACAATGTCCAATCTGCCCCAAACTGCACACATTTGATAAGAGTCCTGCCCTGAACACATCTACATGACAATATTCAGTTATAGTAATAGCGCCACCTACTGGCAACAGGAAGTGACATGTTTAACAGTGTGATGCAGTACTGGCAACATAGTAAATATGCCATTGAGTTATAAACATGTTATAAACATGTTAAACATGCTAGCAATTCTTAGCTAAGTGCTAAAGCATGCTAATGCTATGAAACAGGAAGTTGTTTTTACTTAAGGCGGCAAAGTTCAATCTGCCCCAAACTTCACATGTTTGATAAGAGTTCTGTCCTGAACACATGTGCATGCTCATATTCAGTTACAGTCATAGCGCCACCTGCTGGCAACAGGAAGTGACATGTTTAACAGCATGCTATTATACCCATAATAAAGGACATTTTTGTAACTGACTTTGACATACTCCCACTATATTTATCTACTTAAATGCACATTGCCCACCGTGGTCTGTCTTCCTAAAGCCACCGGGTGGCGATGGCACGGGTGCGAGAGCCCTTTCAATGCTGCTTGCAGCTTTAATTGGTAATGTTACTCAAAGACTTTAAACCGCCACGCAACACGCGCGCCCAGAAACACTACGTGGCGCTTACACACACAAAGGACTCCGCTCACGCACGCGGCCGGGACAGGCCTTCAGGAATGCAGCAACACAGCGAGACCCATAACTTGTGCAAGTATAATCTGTTTATAGAGCTTCTAAAAAGCATTAAGATGATGTTTCGTGTTGTAATCAGAAAAGGTGAATGTCTTAGGAGGAAGTATGCCAATGTTCTCTCTCTCTCACCCTCTCTCTCTCTCTCTCTCTCTCCCTCTCTTACTCGCTCACGCGTGTAAGTTATCCATTGCCCAAACTTTACGCATTTCTCGTTCATTGATGTTTTATTGTATTGTCTATGTGTTTGTAAATACATATATCTCCCGTGTAAACGTAGTAAATATATAAGTAGACATGCCTTTATTAAATCATTATATTTACTTGACTGATGAACTTTCTCTTTGCTCATTTTCAAGTCCCTTAAGTGCCAAAGGTCTAAGTTATGCTACAAGCTTTACATATTTGTTTATATGGCAGAAAACCCAATTCTTCTGGCCAGAGAATTGTGTTTCCTGAAATCCTATAAAGTAAGATGATATTGGGGATCCCCTCAATATTATTATTATTTTTTTATTTTTTTTTTTGAGCTGTTCACAATCATGTTTGTTACAGAAGTCTTAAGATTACACAATAAAGGAAGCTCAAAAGGGGTAGGCTGAAGCAAGGAAACTTATGTGCGCTTACCCCTAAGTTCAATGCTCTCAGTACTCATAAGAAGATCCACACCCGATGTTAGCAAAAACAAAACAAAAAACAAAACAGAAACAATCATAACCGACACAACTAACATGACCAGTCTCCATGTTGTTTACTTCTCTCAATCATTATTATTATAATTATTACCATTGTAATCCTTGGTTAACCATATGTTTATTACAATTTTTATCCATTCTAATATGCCAGCATTAGATTCAAAAGTTTCTTCATTATCAACAGTAATGTGTAAAAAATAAAAATTTTCTTATACACATTATTTCTTGTTATCACCTTGTTGTCATTACCATCTCTAAATCAACTGGGTATACATTTGCAACATTCATTTTCATTTTAATTATGAGGTGTATCCTATCTTGTGTTGTGCGTTAAAAAGCCAGGGTGTGGGCCAGCTGGGAGTGGGTCTCAGCCCCCTTCCAAGAGGCTCGCCCAGCTACCCTAAATAATTGTCTAGACGGGTGATGTTTGCAACCTTTGCTGTGTGATGCGTTTAAGAAGACGGTGTTTCATGAGCCAGTCTGGAGGAGGGGGCCCTCCACCCGACAGGTCCATGTCTCATCTGCCCTAATTCTCTTTTGTTTATTGTGTGTTGAAATAGCAATGACAATGGTAATAAACAGCGTTAGTTTAACTAGTTTCCTAATTGTAATTATGACAGATCATGTGGAGACATTGGTGACAGTAGCTGTGTCAGCATGATATGATATATTATACTCATTTTAATAGACAGTGACAGAAATTCTGCTTAGTGGTTACATTTGACATTTTGCGTTTAACATTTTATACTCATTTTAATAGACTGTGACATAAATACTGCTTAGTGGTTACATGTGACATATTGCGTTAAGATACTTTTCTTATATTGTTTTTTGAAATGATGGAAATTTACAGCATTCTTTAACTCATCATTTAAGCCATTCCATAAGTTCACACCTCTCCGAGTGACACATTGGCTCCTAAGGGTAGTGCGGACACGTTGCACCTTAAAATTAAGCGTTCCCCGCAAATTATATCCGCTTTCTCTGTTGATGAATAATTGCTGGATGTTGCTAACAAGTTGGTTAGCTCTAGCCTTAAAAACAATTAAAAGCACTTTTAGCCTTATTAAATCTTCAAGTTTTAGTAGGTTAGATTTTATAAACAGTATGTTAGTATGGTCCCTGTAACCAGCATTGTGCACTATCCTAATAGCTTTCTTTTGTAATTTAAATACAGTCACTAGATGGCTACTGTAGGTACTTCCCCAAATCTCCGTGCAATAACTGAGGTAAGGAAGTATGAGTGCATGCTGTTTATTTGTGGTCTCCAGCTAATATTGTGTCGAAGAATCACTCCTAGGAATTTATACTTTTACTCTTTCTATTTCGATGTCGTTAATTTTGATTTGGAACTGTACATCCTCCTTGTGTTTACCAAATAACATCACTTTTGTTTTCATTATATTTAATGATAATTTGTTTTGATTGAACCATTTTTTAAGTTTCTCTAACTCTGCTGTGATCTCATTCATAAGTAACTGAAGATTTTTGCCCGAGTATAGGCTTGTGGTGTCGTCTGCAAATAATATAAGTTTAAGTTTGGATGATACATAACAAAGATCATTTATGTACAACAGGAACAATATTGGTCCCAATACCGAACCTTGAGGGACTCCACAAGTGATGCTTCTCCATCTTGACCTTTGCTCACCTATCTGTACAAATTGCTGTCTATCAGTTAAGTAAGATTTAAGCCAGTTATATGCAAGACCCCTTATCCCATTTTGTTGTAGTTTCTGTAAATGCATTCCATGGTCTATAGTATCGAACGCCTTTTGGAGATCAATGAATATACCCACCGAGTACACTTTGCTGTCAATTTTGTCACTTATGTATTCTATTAGATCGATCAATGCATGAGCAGTTGACCTATTTTTTCTAAAACCGTATTGACTATCGTGAAGTAAGCTATGACTGCTAATAAAGCTGTTCAGGCGTGCAACAAAAAGCTTTTCCAATATTTTTGATAATTGAGAAAGTATAGAAATAGGTCGATAGTTTGTGAATTGATGACTATCCCCGTTTTTATAAATTGGAGTGACCTTTGCGATTTTCATGAGCTGAGGGACTTCTCCATTTAAAAAAGATCTCTTGCAGATATAGGTTAGAGGTGTTACTATATTACATATTACTTTCTTAATTATGGCCATATCGAGGTCATTCCAATCTGAGGACTTTTTATTTTTACAGTCATTGACAATTTTAATGATTTCATTATCATTTGTTGCGGTCAGAAACAGTGAGTGTACAATTTTATTTGTGTAGTCAACGTAATTATGATCTGTGGTGGCAATCTTTGATGCCAATTGTGGGCCGATGTTAACAAAAAAAATCATTGAATGCGTTCACAAGTTTATCTGTATTTGTTACTTTTTGGTCGTCTTTAATCATGTAATCAGGAAACGTAGCATTATAGTCCTTATTAATTACATTATTCAATACTCCCCAGAGACCTTTCATATTATTTTTATTTCTCTCAATCAAATTTCTGTAGTGTAATTTCTTACAGGTTTTTATTATACTTGTTAATTTATTTTTGTACTTTTTATATTTTACTTCCGATTCTTTCGTCCTTTTCCGTATAAAAGTCTTATATAAAGTATTTTTTTTTTGCACGCATTCAACAATTCCTTTGTCATCCATGGACTAGTTTTATTCATCTGTGTGTATGTATACTTTTTTACAGGGCAGTGTTGATCATATAAGGTATTAAATGTATTAACAAAACTAGAATATGCCTTGTTTACATCATTTTCTCCAAGAACATCATCCCAGTTTTGTTTGGACAGGCTTTGGTTAAGAATATTTATTGACTGTTCAGATCTTAGTCTGATTTTCTTTGTTATTGTTTTTCTTATCTTTTTCGTATTTATTCTTTTTTCATAGGATATAAAAATTGGTAAGTGGTCGCTGATATCATTAACCAGCAATCCACTTGATATATTAGAGTTCTGAATATTTGTGAATATATTATCGATTAAGGTAGCGCAGTGTGCAGTAATCCTTGTGGGACGCGTAATTGTTGGATATAAAGAAAGACTGTACATAGTGTCTAAGAATTTTCCAGTGGGTCTATGTAATTTTGCTTTTAATAAATCTATGTTAAAATCCCCACATATAATTAGATCTTTTTGATTCTTATTTATAAACAACCTTTCCATGTGATCAATAAACACTTCCATGTCTGCACCCGGAGCTTTGTAAATACAAGATATAAGCATTTTTTTCATTTTATCAGTCAAAATCTCAACCGTGACACATTCAAACACATGATCTATTTCCATAGTCATATAATCAACCTTCTGAGCTTTCAATTCTTTTTGCACATAAAGTGCAACCCCCCACCAGATTTATGGTGTCTGTTTTGTTTGTACATTTGATAGTCATCAAGTTTAAAATTTCCATATTTGTTTTCATTTATCCATGTCTCTGATAGTGCAACTACATTGAATTTGACATCTAGCTTGTTCAAATATTCTTTAACATACTCAAAGTTTGCGTAAGCTGCGGCAGTTTAGGTGCATTATTGACATACGATCTGCCTTATTTAATGTTTTAATTTGTTCATCGCGATAATATTTACAGTCATGAGAGATAGAGTTATAAAAATGTATATCAGGATCCACGTTATTTAGCATATTCATTGGTTTGTGCTCAACATTTGAAAATATTTCTAACTCTGACTCTTGAATATCAACTGTATCCTCATTGTCCGATGAGGACGAGTCGTTAGTTAGAATGTCTGTCATCATGGTGAATTAAAGTTAGGTTATTTGTTACCTTATCTGTACTGATCCAATTCATAGCATTCCTTAATCAGCAGAACTTTAGCTTGTTCAGGAGATCCATTTAATTTGATGAACACCCTGCAATTGGATGTCCATGTTGCTTGGATTTTGTTTTCTTTGCGAAGTTGTCGTGCTTGTCTGGCGATGTCAGATGTTTTTTTTGTCAAATGTTCGTTGATGTACACATTTGTACCTTTCAGGTTTCTCCCTTGCTTGAGTAGTGCATTTTTTGTTTCCTAGTTGCGAATCTCAGTATTATACTTGGTTTGAGTTGTCTATCTTTACGAGGCAGTGGGTGGCAGGCATCAATGTCCTTACTGTCCAAGACTGACAGTTGAGCTAATTAATTATTCTGACAATTGAGCTAATTAATTTAGCCTGCTTTGTAAGACATGATCTGTGTAATTAACTGCAATCAACTTGTCGTTAAAATGAAAGGATTCACATGTATGCATGCAGGTAAAATGACAGATTCTCCCTTAGAGGGAGATTTATTAACATGTAAGACTGATCTAATCCAAACATGTATGAATAATTATTAATTACCAATTATTAATTATGATATGCAAATTCCCCACGGATTAGATCCGCCCAGAGTCTTTACATGTTAACAAGTCGAGGAGCTGTCTTTTACCCAAGAATGTGAACATGTTAGTGTTTTTGGCCCACAACATAAAAAAGGTGACTAGGCCTGCAGATCTGTAAGTAGCCTTAACGGCTTTATTATGCTGACTCAATAGATTGTTGTAAGGTTATGAATAAAATGGTCCCGAAACAGAAGTGCCCAAAAGGATGGTCTTTTATTATGTAGATGATGAATAAACAAGTCACAACTCCAGCGCTAGAGGGAGATAGGATTCTCATCCTCCTTTGTCTAGCTTGTACATTATATACTGAAATTCTTAAGGGGAGTAATACAAGTTTGACCAATAGAACGAAACATTACCTCATGGATATCATATGGACTTTATATAACATCGTCCTTATATGGTAAAAACATCCTGCTAGGACCAGCTTTGCCTTGTGGTCCAGGCAACTTTCCTAATACACATGCTATAGAGACAGACAAACAGAAAATATAGAAGGGAGGGGGTGAGCTGCTCACTCCTCTACTAATGGATCCCAGATGTTTAGCTTACATACATACCAAAGAATGTGCATACGTGGCTATTATGTTGGCCCATCGAGTCTCTATTGTATGAAGACTTTAATATTGTATGCTGAAGGAGAATTAATAATTCTAACAATTGTGTTTTCTCATGTTTTTGTTTTTATTTGTACACTTGATGCGTTTAAAAATAGCATAAATAATGTAACAGAACGAAAATAAACCTATATGCCTTCCTACTATAGGCTACAGCCAATTATTATTAGGATTGTTTTTTAGGCTATTTGGGTAGACCTAGGACAGAGCTCCTCACTTTGCAGTTAAAAAAAATTACTTAATTTTCAAAGAATTGTATTATTATTATAGTTTTATGTATTATTGTTTAATAAATGTTAACTGGAGGAACGCGAGGAAGCGGAGGTGAGAGATTAAATCCTTGCAGGATTATGCGCATCTGAAGTTTAAGTGGCCGAGCAAAGATAGCAAAGATGTCTGGGAAGGTGGACGAGATCAAAAATATCCTATCGATTTTTTCTTGTGCAGTGAGGCCTGGAAATCCACTGTAGACTATCCAAGTTAAAGCCCAGAATTCAAATGGACGAGGCTGAACCCATGGTTTTAACCTGTGCAATTGGAGATCGATTATTAAACGTACAAAAATTCTTATATTCACTGCCGATTTATTCGTTCTGAATCAGAAAACCCAATAGTGAAACTGTGGGTTTAAACTAGCCTAACGTACCTACTTCAAAAAATAAAATAAAAATACATTTATGCTATAACTTTAAGTTTCTAAGCGATTTTTGTAAATAAATTGCAGGACAGTGTTAACGAAAGGAATCTGCACGTAATGTGCGACCAATTGTTTACGTGTGAGTTTACGCCACAAAGAAGCATCGCGTTAATGAACGGCAAATCGTTTGTACGGAAACTATTTAAACGCATGTTCCCCCGATCAAAATTTTTATCCAGATAGCATAACTAGCTCGTGATTCAACAACTGAAGCGATGCAAAGTTCAATTAGGGACAGAAAATGAAAAGGTTTCAGCTGAGCGCTCACGGAGTTTTGACCCGGCAGATGTTGAGTGTGGACTGACCGTGACTGAATCTACAGTGCGGCTTACTCAGGGCCTGCTGCGGCGGCCAGACGCTGGAGGAAGGCCCGTTCCTTCGAATTAAGAGGGCCGCATTGCCTTATGACAATTTCTCTATGACAGGAATTATTGAATGGTCCCATTTAAAGAAATATGCGGAAGTAGATTGCGGATGTTTCGCCCGCGGTGGTGAGGACCCGTTTGTTTGGCCTGACGCCCACGAGATAATACCAGAGGATTGTGGCAAAGATTCCTAAATCTGAAGGACGAAAGATTCTTCATCAAACGGGAAGAGCTCGATTCTGACATGTTAGGAAGGTACTGCGGGGCCAAATGCTGTTAAACTGTCCATGCTGTTAAACTGTCAATGAACGGAGGTAAGTTTGCTGTATATATACAGCACTTAACTCATTGATTGAGTGAGCTCCACTCGTGTCTAATTAGGTTTGATTATCTGAATGTGCTCCACATGTGTTTAATTAGGTTTAATTATCTGAACGTGCTCCTCCCGAACTTTGTTAATAAAACATAATTTTGTGTTTACAGTGCTCAAAATAGTGCGCTAGTACGCTATTAAGAAATTAGCAGCCAGGGAACAGACAAGTGACAGACCCTTATTGGCAATGTCAGTGAATTAAATGACTAATCAAAAGAACTGAGCATCTAGGCCAAGACAGACAAACTAAGAACAAAGGAAACTGACAAAAAAACTGAATATAGTAATATTGTACTTATATGAGGACTCAGTATAGTAATATAGTAATAATTATGATGACAGGAACACTGGAACCAGCAGCTTTTATTCAGTTTCTCCTTTCACTTCAAAGCTGACCAAGAATAAAGTGCTAAATTAAATCATTGACACAAGTGAAGTAGTGGCACTGCAACAAATTTATCTTGTTTTGGTAACCTCACATATTTCTTAACATGATCAAACAACGGAATGATTTTCAAGCTTGATGAGATTTTGCCAACCAGGTAGATACCCAGCTCACAAGAATTCAGAGGATACTCAAAAAACGGTTCCATTAATTCATATTCTCTGAAGACAATATATATCTTACCCTGAGACTGAAGGACATTGTCAATCAAAGCAATGGAGCCACCAATCTTGACACCAATATTGATCTGTCTCCCTCGCTTGATACATTAATTTTGGTACCACCTATGACAAGCTCCTGGAATTGAAGTACGGGTATGCCCATCACGGAGGGTGGAACTGGGCCACGGTTATGCTCCTTTTGCAACTTTCTCTTTCCGACGATTCATCATTTCCTGTAAAAGGATCCATTTCAGAGATTCGCTGAATAACCTGGGCCAGTGGATGGTGCGGGGTTCTTATCATCTTTTTCAACTTACCTAAATAATCCTCGAATGGAAATCCAGATATTAGGTCCAGAATCCCATGTATTCGAACATCCCCAGAAAGATGGGTAAGCTCATGAACATTGTAAGTAAAAAATTCAGGACCATATAATTCATCAAAATGTGTCACAAATGACACAAGCAATGTGTGTGCAAAGTCTTGAAGATCTGCAGACAATGAAGGACTTGCAAGGATGAAAATGGCAACAGATAACAATATGAAGTTGTTGTAGACTGAAGCCAACAACGCATTTTGGAGAACCACTGGCCCTGTGTGCAACAAGAACTGCCGTAACTCTGTGGCTTTCCACCTGAGCCTTTCTGAAAGCCCTCTGGGTTTACGGGCAAAATCCATGGGAATGAAACATCTCAGGCCTACAAGTTCACTAGAGATAGTGTTCATCTGATGAGAAGACAAGCGGCAAAGTAAAGGCCCTGATGCAATCCACAATTCCAACAGTCGCGGTACCACTCCAAGACATACAGGATGCATGTGGAAAGCATGACACCATGCCTATACCTACATCAAATAATGGGGACTTTGTGACATGGTGGTCCTCATCAGACATCATTTCAAAAGACAGATCAGTTCGGAGAGGGCTGTTGACTTCTGGAAATGTCATCCTATGTTTAAGATAAATGCCTGTTTGGACACACTTGTCACAACCTGAGTAACCATTGTGATGATTTGTTCCTTTGGTGAAAGCTCTTGCTGGAGCATCGCAGATGACCGAGGTGACCTTCAAGAAGCACTTTTTCCCCTTTATAAGGAATCCTTTGCTTAGCACTTGTAACTCACTGACAAGATCTTTTAAATACTCAACCAGACAACTTGGCTTTGATGTACCACAAAATAGAGCAATGACAACTGGCTTCTTCACAACACCCTGTAGCAAGCCAAGAATTGGCCAGAATTGAACCGAAGAACTCTTAATCCTCTGAAGTCGAGAAACGCGCCCCCACGTTTTGCTGGATTTTTTCAGTGCAAAAGAGAATCAAATTACTCTGTTGATTTTGATCTTACATTTAAGTGTTGTACATCATTAGATCCTGTTAAGTGTCTATTTTTTTGTGGATACTCACAATAAAAACAAAGTGTTGTGCTTTTCATCAAATAAAGAAAAATAAACATGATGTGTGTTTTGCCTTCTCTCTGTCAAGACTCTGTGAAGTCTATTCTGAAACGCGTCCGAAAAATGAACTGTAGCTCTGTCAATACTTGTCACAGAGATACGAGAGATGTCTCTTTATGAAGCCGAAATTCTCTTCTTTTAAATGATGTAATTTACTAAAAGAATAAATATTTCCAGTTTATGTAATCTGTTTGAAACCAAGGAGAGGTACAGTTTTTTCGTTCTCCCTTCATTATCTTTTATTAGCTGAGGCTGCCACGCCCCCAGCGCTTTTCACATGGTAAATAGGCAATCTATGCATCGCACATGCGGCACGCCCCCCGATCAATGCCAAACAACACGAAGTTTCTTCAGATTCAGTGATAGTTCTTGAGGATTGCAGCGTCCTAATCAATTTTTGTGTAGAGGATGTTCTCAAATGGGAAAGCTGCGGAATTATGCAGCACATCAAACTGCCTTGCATCATTGGCAAGATGTGTCAGCCCGTGTATGTTATACACAACATAATTACCATAAACAGATTGAAAATGCTCAACAAATGTGATCCGTAACTTTTCAGCAAATTCACAGTACTGGAGACACAGTAAGGGGCAGCATAATATTCAACTGGCTACATGCAGAAGCATAAAATTGTGGTATACAACATTAGGCAGATGGTCTTTCAGTGCTGCTGGACCAGTGTACAGGAGAAAAGTTCTGAACTCTGTTGCTTTCCACCTATCTACCTCAACAAGGGATCTCCCTTTCCGTGCAAACTCTCTGGGGAGTCTTATGGCAAAGGACATAAGCACTGCAGAAATTAGGCCTATTTGATGAGCACCTAAATGAGTTGGAAGTGGTCCTCTCATCCAAAACCCTATCAGCTTTCTCACAACCCCAAGAAAAACCAGGTAATGGAAATTGGGAGAGACCATACCAATTCCAACCCTTGTCAACACACTGGTCCCTTTATGGTGAAACTCATCGTCTTTATTAATAAAAGACGTATCATCGACTTCAGGAAAAGTCATGAGATTTTCCACCCATGTTCCCTCCTGTGTGCATTTTTCACAGCCGTTGTATGCATTGTGGGCTTTAATGTTTTTTACGAAAGCCCTCGCACTTGCATCGCAAACAAAATTTGAAATTGTAATATTAGCCACACATCTACACATTTGCCAATTACATCCACACCCTCTAATTTAAGCTTTCCATATTCATTCACAAATGATTCCAGGAACAGATTGACATTCTCTGGTTCCCTTTCGTTCGTCACTCCGAGTTCCGTCGGATGACGACGAATGGGGTTTCGCATAGAAAGCCTATCAACTTCGAGTATACAAAACGAGCCAATGGCAAGCAAATGCCAAGGGTCTGCGGAATTTGCATGACGTAACTCCGCCCCACCTCGTGGGTATATAAGGAGGAAGTCCTGCATCTAGCAGATATGTTTTCGCTTCGGAGCCAAGTTTATTTCTTCACTCCACAAGCCATCTCTGAATTGTCAGCTTTACAAACGAGTTCCTCAGTGTTGGTGTGACGGCGATCTACCGGCGAGCGCGCGCTTCCTGCTTATCTGTGCAGTGGTTTGCCAGAGAGTGTGTGTCTCCCGGGCGCTTCAACACTTGAGTGTTTCTCTCACAAAAGAGCTTGCATGTGGCACGTCTTTTTAAAGACGGCTCGCCCGTGCATTTCTGGTTGCAGCGGACTAGTATCGGACTCTGATGGGCACGAGTGTTGTCTAGTGTGTTTGGGCTTTGATCATGCTTGAACAGCGCTCGTGGGTGACTCATGTTCTCTCTGGGAACGTGATCATCGCGTCATTACGGTCGAGACTCAGTGAACTCGCAAGAGTGAGAGTCCCCTCTGCCACACCCCGATCTAATGCCCCCCCGAGGGGTGCTACTTCGGCTGGTGGCCAGGGTGATCTGAGGGCTACGGTTTGGCATAGGCGCCGACTATCTGTCCACGCGCCAAACCCCCCTGCATGACGGTGCCCGCTAGCGAACTAATGATTCCACGAGTCTACCCAAAAAAAAAAAAAAAATGGGTGGCCCGTGTGTTTTCATTTGAAGCTACAGAGGATGATGCTGTGTCTGTAGCAGCATCACTAGGTGGCCATGCTTTCCTGGGACGATTGATTTTTGGGTGAGGCCGCCGACCCGCGTCCACGGCAATCCCCAATATCTTTCCTCCTGGACGTGCATGATGAGATCTCGAAGTCCTGGAAGACCCCTGGTCTTCTCACGACCGCTCGTTGGTCTCATCCGCCTTTCCTCCCCTCACGGGCCGCTGCCCATGGGTACACTGGGGTCCCCCCGGTTGAACGCTCTGTTGCGATGCTACTGTGTCCTCAGAGTGCTTCCCGGCGCAATCCTAAGCACCCGTCCGAAGCCTGTAGTTCTTTTCGTCTACACTAATCTGTGGCGAAATCCTATAGTGCCTTAGGACAGGCAGCCGCCTCACTGCTTCCCATGACCGTTCTGTTGGTCTCCTGACCCAGATGCTCATGGACGTGCACGAGGGCGGGACTGACCCGACGCTCTTCAGTGAGCTGCGCGCCGCCACTGACCTTGCTCTCTGAGCGACGAAAGTGGCCGTACGCTATCGGAGTCAGGTGATGTTCACCAGTCTGAGGCTGACCGGTTTGATGTGCAGGATGTCCGGCGGACCCGTCTGCCCGACACCCCCATATCCCAGGTCGGCCTCTTCGGCGGTGCGGTTGAGTGCTACTGCCCAACAGTTCTCAACCGCTCGTGAGCAGACTGACGTTATTCTGGCCGACGGCTCCGCCGTCCGCAACGGATCCCTCAGTCTGTCCACTGCCGAAGGCGCCCTCCCACGGTTCCAACCCCCCCGTTCACCAGAATGGGCTGGCTCTGGAAGACCGTAGGGAAGGTGCCACAGCCCTCTCCAGCCCCGCCCCCCCGCTAAATGCCAGGTTAAGCGGCGCTTTTGAGATGGGCTGCTCAGAGATAAGTCTCAGTTCTTCCAGGAGTTGGTAGCAGGGCCACTCCTTTCCCCGGTGGAGGGCTGGGGAAGAATCCTCACTCAACAAGAACTGACTTCTCGTCTCTGAGCATACAGAGTTCTCGGACGACACAGAGTGCCGCCCACAAGCCACGCTCTCCTCGTCCCCCTCTGTCCCAGAGGCGGTTGACACGGCGGGTCGTCCACGGACCGCCTCAGCCCTGTCCCCCTCTGTCGCCAGACCCCCGACAGAGCACGCCCCCGTGGAACGCTGGTCCTTCCCTGGCCTCCTCTGTCCGGGCGCGGAGCCTAACTGTGCCCCCACACCGGGCCGCTATGCCACCCACGTCCGGGCCAGTTACTCCGCTTCGCTGCCCCTCCGGGGGGACGCCTGTGGTAGAGCTTCCCCGTCTGTCCGCCGGGTCGCCTGCACCATCAGGTTCGGCTATGCGATTCAGTTCGCACGGTCTCCTCCCCGCTTCAGGGGAGCCCGCTCCACTTTGGTCGGTGGCTATGCCCCCATCATGAGAGCCGAGATTGCCACCCTGCTGGCGAAGGGTGCAATCGAGACTATCCCTCCAGCCGAGATGAGGTCCGGCTTCCACAGCCCTGACTTCATTGTCCCCAAGAAGACCGGTGGGTTATGACCAGTCCTGGTCTTGCGCATGCTGAATCGCTCCTTACTCAGGATGCCGTTCAAGTTGCTCATTAAGCCAGACGCATTTTCGAATGTGTGCGGCCCCAGGATTGGTTTGCAGCGATCGACCTGAAGGACGCCTACTTTCATGTCTCCATTCTTCCTCGACACAGACCGTTCCTCCGGTTTGCTTTCGAGGGGCGGGCATACCAGTACGCGGTTCTCCCTTTCGGGCTAGCCCTGTCTCCTCGCGTCTTCACGAAGGTCGTCGAGGCAGCCCTTGTTCCCCTTCGGGTTCACGGGGTTCGCATCCTGAACTATCTCGACGACTGGCTGATCCTAGCTCACTCTCGAGACCAGGTTTTGCGAACACAGGGACCTTGTGCTCTGGCACCTAGCTCGCTTGGGCCTTCAGGTCAACTGGGAAAAGAGCAAACTTTGCCTCGCGCAGAGGATCTCTTTTCTCGGTATGGACATCGACTCGGTCGCCATGTCCGCGCAGCTTACGAGCGAGCGCGCGCAGTCACTGCTGACTTGTCTGAGACAGTCCAGGACAAGAGTGCGGTTCCACTGAAACTTTTCAGAGGCTCCTGGGGCATATGGCATCTGCAGCCGCGGCAACGCCGCTCGGATTGCTTCATATGAGACCGCTTCAGCTTTGGCTTCGCGACCGAGTCCCGAGGTGGACATGGCTCACGGCACCTTCGAGTACCAGTTACTCCGGCCTGCCGTCACTACTCAACCCGTGGGCGAACCTCAGTTTCTACGGGCTCAAGTGCCCCTAGAACGAGCTTCCCGGCATGTTGTTGTCTCAACTGATGCCACCACGGGCTGGGGCGCCATGTGCAATGGACATGCTGTCACACTCTCATGTTGAGCAGAAATGCTCCTGAAAAATTCAGTGAGATTATCACACTCAGGTGTTGAGCAGAAAATGCCCCTGAAGGTTCAGTGAATTTCTTCACACTTAGGTGTTGAGCAAGCTTGCTCCTGAAGCCCGTGATACTCGCATGTAATGTTGCAGTATGGCATGTCATTGCCTCGAGTTGCTGGCCGTACGCCTTGCCCTGCACCGCTTTCGAGCGCTGCTCAGGGGTCAACACGTACTAGTCCGATCAGACATTACCGCCAGTAGCGTACATCAACCATCAAGGTGGTCTACGCTCGCGCCGTATGTCGCAACTCGCTCGCCACCTCCTCTTATGGAGTCAGAAGCATCTGAGGTCCCTTCATGCTATTTACATTCCCGGAGCCCTGAACTGTGCAGCCGACGAGCTCTCACGGTTTCAGCCCTCCCTGGCGAATGGCGACTCCATCCCCAGTCAGTCAGCTGATTTGGGACCAGTTCGGCGACGCACAGATAAATCTGTTGCCTCCCACGACTCGACCCACTGCGCCCTGTATTATTCCCTGACCGAGGTCGGCACGGATGCACTGGCGCACAGCTGGCCGCGGGGCCGCAGTATGCGTTTCCCCCAGTGAGCCTTCTTGCGCATCTCCTGCGCAAGGTCAAGGAGGACGAGGAGCAGGTCCTTCTGGTTGCGCCCCACTGGCCCACCAGGACCTGGTTCTCCGAACTCATACTCCTCGCGACAGCACCTCCTTGGCCCATACCTCTGAGGAAAGACCTTCTTTCTCAGGGACGGGGCACCCTGTGGCACCCTCGTCCCGATCTTGGAGCCTCCATGTCTGGCTCCTGGACGGGACCAGGTAGGTTTGAGTACCCTACCACCTCCGGTGGTGGCTACTATCACTTCCGCTAGAGCGTCGTCCACGAGACACCTCTATGCGTTGAAGTGGAACCTCTTCGTCAGCTGGTGCTCTTCTCACCGAGAAGACCCCCGGAAATGCCCGATCAGCGTCGTGCTTTCCTTCCTTCAAGCTGGGTTGGAGCGAAGGCTGTCTCCCTCCACCCTGAAAGTCTATGTTGCCGCTATCGCCGCACACCATGACTTCATAGAAGGTAAGTCTGTGGGAAAGCATGACCTGGTCATCAGGTTCCTGAGAGGAGCCAGGAGCACATCCTCCTCGCCGCCCTCTCGTTCCCTCCTGGGACCTCGCAGCCCTTGAGCCTTTGCATACTGTGGAGCTCAAGCTCCTGTCAATGAAGACAGTGCTCCTGGTTGCATTGGCCTCTATTAAGAGGGTTGGGGACCTGCACGCATTCTCCGTTGACGAAGCGTGCCTGGAATTCGGGCCGGCTTACTCTCACGTGATCCTGAGACCCCGGCCTGGATATGTGCCCAAGGTTCCTACCACTCCCTTTCGGGACCAGGTGGTGAACCTGCAAGCGCTGCCCCCGGAGGAGGCAGACCCAGCCTTGGCACTGCTCTGTCCAGTACGTGCTCTCCGCACCTATGTAGACAGGACGCAGTGTTTCAGGACCTCAGACCAGCTCTTGTCTGTTATGGTGGGAAGCTGAAGGGAAGAGCTCTCTCCAAGCAGAGGTTGTCTCACTGGATAGTGGACACCATAGCTTTGGCTTACCAGCAGCAAGGCGACCGTGCCCCCTTGGTGTGACGGCCCACTCCACCCGGAGTGTGGCATCCTCTTGGGCGTTAGCGCATGGCGCCTCGCTAACAGACATCTGCAGAGCTGCAGGCTGGGCGACACCCAACACATTCGCCAGATTCTATAATCTCCGAGTGGAGCCTGTGTCCTCTCGTGTGCTCGCTTCAACCAGCCGGCATTAGGACCCGCTCAGGTGTCTTCGCTTGCTCGCCATTTCACTCCTCGGACTGGATGCGTGCGATATTTTCCTCAGGTGAGCTTCTCCGAAAGCCCTGAGTTCCTCCTGCACTCCTGACGTCGACCCAGTGTCTTTGAACCTGTGCGTCGGCTAGGTGCCTCCCGTGCATGGTCCCTCTACGGAGCTACCCCCACATGTGTATTCCCACTGTAAGCCTCTCTGAGCATGTGTCTTCCCTTGGCAAGCCACCTTGCCACTCCCTGGGGTTTAAAACTTTTCCACCTGCGGCTGGATACCCCAGTGTATTCCCCATATGCATCCTTCGGGTCATATGTGTATTCTAAATTCCCCCCCCTCCGTTGGGCTGGGTATATCCTGCATACTCCTCTATATCTTGGGATATGCTCCCCAGTGTACCTTGGTATTCCTGTGTTAAATAGGAGTCCCACTTGTCCAGTATGACAGGGATCTCAGATTTACGCAGGGCACTGGAAGACAGCTGTGAAGGTGGCGTGATTAGACTGGTAACCCCATTCGTCGTCATCCGACGGAACTCGGAGTGACGAACGAAAGGGAACGTCTCGGTTACGTATGTAACCCTCGTTCCCTGAGTGAGGGAACGGAGACGTTCCGTCTTCTTGCCACTTCCGCTGTATACCGCGGGGATCGCCTGAGCTCAGTCTTGGCTCCTCAGCGAAGAAACATATCTGCTAGATGCAGGACTTCCTCCTTATATACCCACGAGGTGGGGCGGAGTTACGTCATGCAAATTCCGCAGACCCATGGCATTTGCTTGCCATTGGCTCGTTTTGTATACTCGAAGTTGATAGGCTTTCTATGCGAAACCCCATTCGTCGTCATCCGACGGAACGTCTCCGTTCCCTCACTCAGGGAACGAGGGTTACATACGTAACCGAGACGTTTTTTAGATCCAAGATATAAAGCGATGACGAATGGTTGCTTTGTTTTGTCTTCCTCTACCAAGCCTAGAATGGGCCAGAACTGCTCATTGCTATTGAACAAATGTCATCGATCAATATTCACTTGTAAATTAATGGCTTTTGGGTCTATCTGGTTTACCACATGCCTAATGGCTTTCTCAACTCCAAATTAATGCATGGTGCCACCAGCAATCTGCTGGACCTCATAATTAGTTGGAGTGCCTAAAAGAGTGCGGGCATCCTTTGAGAGATATGGATGATATTTTCTCAGGATGCCCAACAGCCCATTTAGATGGCATTGTGGTATTTGGCTGTCTATTGCCCAACCTCTAAGCTCCTCCCCAAGACACCGCAGACTCAACAAATTCGTCATCACTTGAGTCAGTTTCTGTCAGAGCAGAGCATATTTTTTGTAGGCTGAGTCTAAGGATTAGACTCTTGAGTGGGATGATCTGGGGTAGGGGAGTTGATATCTGCACAGGTCTCTTATGTAGGTTGTGCTGAGGAAAGTGCTTCTGCATCCACACAAAAAACAATATCTTGCATGTAGATCCCTGCGGCATGAATGGACCCTGCCCCATAAACATCTAATACCAGCTGATCAAAATTGTCCCAGTCACTGTGGAAGACTGCTCCATCAGGCTGCCTCTTGATAACATAGCAAGATGTGTTTTTTCATCTTCCATTGACCTGACGTAACTGATCTGCAGATGTCTTGAGAAATGTAGGGTTTGAGGGTGAACCAAACACAAAAGGAATCTTCCATGGGATTCATTCAAACAGAAATCAGTCACCAATTCAGCCATAAAAGACCCCGGCTCCAGCTAGTCTATGCCAGCCAACCAAGACCCCCTTCAGAAAGGACTTTATGACCCTGCAGGCCCCAAAGGGATGTGCTCAACTGGAAGAATGTTGTCAACGTTAGATAGTTTGGAAAACACCGATTGATTCAGAGATGGACCCACTAAGATAACGACCGAGGTATTTGATCCCAGGACAACAGATTTAAAACAGACCGCCGTAGTCGTAAATACCTCTGAAGGACCCAGAGCTGAAATCTCTCAAACCATGAGACTTTACATATAAAATACATAAAATCATCCCAAAACAATTATTGACGAACTTATAATCAAACATTGTTCCACTACCTAATCCTATATTGTAGTTATGTATGTGTCTATTATGCTAGATAACATACAAGTCATGCAATTGTTGTTACTTTAGATGGATGAATGAAAGTGTGTCTTGTTTGATATCAGTAAGATCATATATTCTTAATTCATAAGATGGCTTGAGTGAAATCTGTGTAAAATGTTTTGTATTCTTATAATAGTAATAATGTCTAAACTGTGGCCTCTTGTTCTCTCTGCTAGTGCTGGAGAGCAAGGAGATCACAGATAACGCATGATTTACGATAAGAAGAAAATAAAGCCACCTCCTAAATTAAGCCAGTGTCTAATTGGCCAGAACTCATCCTGGAGGTTGGACAAACTTTGAGTTTAAAATCTTAAACTCTCTCTTTTTTTTACCCTCTCTCGGGAAAAAGTCTCGTAAGAACAAGTCGGGTGGAGCAGACGATGGTTATAATAACCATGTAGACGCATAGAGACAAATGACCCAAATCAAGATCAGGGTTTAAAACAGCTTTATTCAAGCCATCTAACTCGTCTCACTTTCCTTTCTTTTCCTTTATTTTCTTTTCCGTTTAAAGTCTCGGTTCTAAGTTAAGTTTTGCTGCAAAGTTTCGTGAAAACGGTTCGACTGCAAGGTGCTTTGAACTTCAAAGACTTTCATTCATCCGCCAACACATCACGTGATTGGCTGCCCACGATCTATTCAGGCACGAGAAGACCAGCCAAGCAACGGACCCGGGAAACCCCTCTGACGCAGAGAAAAGGGAACCCCAAAGCAACGCAAGGACAAGCAAGTAGCCTCCAGACTCTTAACTGAACGTCTCAGGTTACTATTGTAACCATAGTTCCCTGAGAACAGGGAACTCGCGATGCGTCAAATGACGCCTTGGGAACGCCCCTTGCGTGAATGCGTCTGAAGCATCTATGTCAACTAGTCCAATGGAAAGAATGAGCGTCACGGGCGGGTGATGTCATGACCAGGAAATGATAAAAGCACATCCGGTCAAAACCGGCATTAGCTTTGAAATTGCCGAAGCAAGCCGATCGCAGGGATGCAGGAAGTATCGCAGGGTGACGCATCGTCTCATTCCCTGTTCTCAGGGAACTATGGTTACAATAGTAACCTGAGACGTTCCCTTAATCGAAAGGGAACTCGCGATGCGCCAAATGACGCCTTGGGAACGAGAATACCCAAAGCGCCAGAATTCCAAGTACCTGAGTGTCAGTCTGTTGTAACTAAGCACTAAGCACCTGAGAACTGTAAGATCTAACGAATGTGAGCGGAAAGGAAGCCCGCCGCATCACAGACGTCTAGAAGAGAAACTCCATAGTAAGGCTTTAGAAGCCGCCATACTCCTAGTCGAGTGAGCTCGGACCACCAGAGGACACGGCTGGTCCGAGTACTCGTATGCAAGTGAAATAGCCTCAACTATCCACTTACTAACCGTCTGTTTAGAAGCAGGAAGACCCTTCTTAGGTGATCCAAAGCAAATAAATAAATGGCCGGACGTCCTCCATGAAGATGTCCGAAACACATAAGTGTCCAGTGATCACACTGGGCACAAGAAGTTAGTTTTCCCTGGTCCGAAAACGGGGGAGGACAGAAACCTGCAGCACAATAGGCCTCGGAATAATGGTAGGCAACTTGGAACATATCCATGTTTCGGGTAAGATTGCCTTGGCCAACCCCGGTGCACTCAAGGCAGGTGGGGACCGAAAGGGCCTGAAGGTCTGACTCTTATAGGGACGAATAGCTAGCAGAAATAGTCTTTAACCCTTAGGGGTCTGAGCTGTTTTGGGGCTCTTTCGGTGTTTTGATATGCCCTGACATTTGTGCTTATTTCAGCTACTTAAAACATACCATTTGCCAACATATACATTTGCTGTATTCAGCACAAACTCTGCTACAATAATATGTGAGCAAAATGGATGTACATGTTTGCATTTTATAGAAAAAAAATAATATGCGTGGTTAGTACGTTTTGGGAAAAAAAATGTCACCGCAATAAGGCCATTTAACACATACTGAATAGTTGTAAACAATACTGTTGAGTTACTATTCTTGTAGGCTAGAATTTTTACTTCAAAATGAAGTGAAAATCATTCTGACCACTCTTTCAGAAAGATCAATATAACGATTTGAATTTCTTACATCAGTTTTTGGGTCAGCAGTGCTGTATGCGTGGGAGTGTTAATGCCCATGAATATTAATGCAATTTACACCTGGGAAGACTAAAGACACTCCCCCAATGTCGAATGGCCCATCAAGGTGCTGTGAGGCAGCCTGAACTAAGAATGATTCACTAATGAATAAAAAGTTACAGCATTTATTCAAAATAGAAATCTTTCCTAAGAACATAAAGACTTAAAGTCATTCATATCACTTAACACTTCCTTTCAAAAAAAAAAAAAAAAAACATAAAAAGACCAAACTTGTTTTTTATATATAAAAACATATATATATAATTTTATTATATATAAAAAAATATTGCTTATATAGTGGTTATATAAATTTAAAAAAAAGTGCATTCAAAGAATCCTAAAAAACTATCACAGGTTAAAAAAAATTAAGCAGCACAGCTGTTTACAACATTGATTTAAAAAAAAAAAAGTATATCAGAATGATTTCTGAAGACTGATGGTGACGATGTAAACACAACAAAACAAAAGCAAAAAACTCTTAGCACATTATCCAAAGTAAACTGATGGACAATTATGATAATAGATGCACAATGTATTTGTTGATGGACAGAGAAACATCTATTGATGGGTAGACCGCGTAACCGCGAGTATCTGTTTATGGCCCATATAGACCGCACGCATTTACTGATACACTCAATGAACGGCTGTACCTAATACAAATAAAACATCCCCAGTTAACTAGCAGAGCATTCATTTAGTCCGCTCTTAAATAAGAGATCTAGAGCTAAAATGTTTTGTTTTTGAACTCAAGCTGAGCGCTCGTGTCCTGCTATCAGTGTCATGGATACAGTCTCTTGTGGCGACGCGCGCGCAGTCTTCACTCGCTCTTAGGACGTGCTCTTCAATCTATTGCCATTGCGGACACTATTCATTCCGGTGAAATCACAAAATAAAACGCACACAAACGGGTGTCCTATATACGTGTGTGCTTGATATAGACTGTACCACTGATGAACATATTCGGTTTTGATGAGAGAAAAAAATATGCCGGGGGCAGTTTCGAACCCGTACCCTCTGACACGGTTGGCAAGTGATCTAACCACTAGACCACAGAAGAACTCAAACAACACTCGCAGATCGATATATTTCACTAAATCATTTTAACCTAAGCAGTTATTTAAAAAGTTTACACGAGCGTATAGGCCTAGCTGCTACACGAATGTTGTGTTGAGGTAATTACTATGCAAAATATGAAAATGCATTTGAGCTCTATGATCAGAAAAGGAATTATAAAACACTATAAACAACTTACTCCGAACTTGAATCCTCGGGGTTAATTCGTTCTTCAAAATGGAACGTTCTTCGTCTGAGTTTCAAATTCCACTGAGAAAAAGGTGAATTATTCCCATTTGTCCATAATCCTCTGAAGGAGTAACGTTAGCGTGCTTCCATCCCTAAAACGCGATGAACTATCTGTGAATCTCTGATGAAGAATCTGTGTTTGGCATTGATCGGGGGGCGTGCCGCGTGTGATGCATAGATTTACCATGTCAAAAGCGCTGGGGGTGTGGCGGGCTCACCTGATTAACTATAATGAAGGGTGAGCGAAAAAACTGTAACTCTCCTTTGTTTCAAACGGATTACATAAACTGTAAATATATATATTTTAAATAAATTACTTCATTTAAAAGAAGAGAATCTCAGCTTCATAAAGAGACATATCTCGTATCTCTGTGACAAGTATTGAGAGAGTTAAAGTTAATATTTCGGACGCGTTTCAGAACGGACCTCACTGACAGAGACAAGTTAAAACGCGCATCATGTTTATTTTTCTTTATTTGACGAAAAGCACAACACTTTGTTTTTATTGTGAGTATCCACAAAAAAAATAGAAACTTAACAGGATCTAATGATGTACAACACTTATATTTAAGATCAAAATCAACAGAGTAATTTGATTCTCTTTTGCACTGATAAGGAAAAAATCCAGCAAAACGCGTGGATGCGGTTTTCGACCCCTAAGGGTTAAAGAAAGGAACTTCTCTGAGACCAAATCTAAGGGCTCAAAGAGAGCCCCAGATAGGCCTAAACTATTGTAAGGTCCCAGGCCGGACCCTAGTGCAAGTTGCAGGCCTCAGCCTCAAGGTGCCACGAAGGAAACAAGTGATCAGGGGGTCACGACCCAAAAATGTACCACCCACCAGGGCGTGGAAAGCTGCAATGGCCGCCACGTATACCTTAAGCGTGGAAGGACATAGACCTGATACAAAGCGTTCTTGCAGAAACTCAAATACTGTGTTTACTGAACAGTTAACTGGATTCCACTGACGCTGGTAACACCAAGAAGTAAAAAACTCTCGAAATAGTGAAATAGTTTCCTCGTAGCGGGAGCTCTGATCTTGATTGTATGGAGTGGGTTTCCCCTCGGGGAGTGCCCTCTGGTCCTGATCCAGAGCAACACATGATGGCCCCTCAGGTCTGGGAGGAGATGTCTCAACGCATTGACGACAAACATCATCTCTAGGCAATTCATGTGCCAGAAGAGATGATGACTCCTCCACAAGCCCTGAGCTGAGCGGCCTTCCAATACCGCTCCCCAGCCGGTGAGGGAAGCATCTGTCGAGATCACAACTCGATGCAAAGAGCTCCCAACACCGGACGCTGGGTTAAGAACCAGTGTTTACTACATATAACCAAGGCGCGGAGGAACCGCCGCGTGATCTTGATCATACGAAGTGGGTTTCCCCTCGGGAGAACCCTCTGGTCCTGAGCCACCACTGTAAAGGTCTCATGTACAGCATGCCAAAAGGTATCCCGTTGGACGCTGCTGCCACAAGACCCAACAGTCTCTCGAACTGTTTTACAGTGCGTGATTTGTTAAGAACCAGTGTTTACTACATATAACCAAGGCACGGAGGAACCGCCGCATGATCCTGATCATTCGAAGTGGGTTTCCCCTCGGGGAGAACCCTCTGGTCCTGAGCCACCACTGTAAAGGTCTCATGTACAGCATGCCAAAAGGTATCCCGTTGGACGCTGCTGCCACAAGACCCAACAGTCTCTCAAACTGTTTTACAGTGCGTGACTGGCCTAGCCTCAGCTCTTTTGAGGCTGTTAGGATAGTAGATACACGAACGGGCGACAGAGTGGCCCGCATCGTCACTGAATCCCATACCACACCAAGGAAAGTGGTTCTCAATACTGGAGAAAGCACACTCTTCTTGGTATTGAGCCTCAACCCCAACATCTGATATGAGCGAGAACGACACCTCAGTGCCGAACCGCCAACTGCTCTGATTCCGCTAGAATCAGCCAGTCGTTGATGTAGTTCAGAATACGTATGCCCTGAAGCCTGAGAGGGGCTAGAGCTGCATCCACGCATTCCGTGAACGTGCGGGGTGATAAAGCTAGACCGAAAGGAAGAACACGATATTGGTATTCTTTGCCCCAAAGAAAACCTTAGGAACTTCCTGTGCTGAGGAAGGATGGAGATATGGAAGAAGGCGTCCTTCAGATCTATCGTGACAAACCAGTCCTCGGATCTGATATGAGTCACGATCTGTTCGAGTGTCAGCATCTTGAACTTTAGTTTCTGAACTGACCGATAAACAGACGAAGATCTAAAATGAAATAACGGCTGTAAAAACCTGACTCTCGGTCGGGTGAGTACACCTGTTCTATTGCTTCCTTTCCTAACAGGGCCTTTACCTCTTGCTCCATTATCAGAGCCTGCTCGGGATGCACCACAGTGGGCAACACCCCGTTTGTAACGAGGAGGACGAGAACCAAACTGGATTCTGTATCCTTACACTACAATCTGCAGGACCCAACGAGAAATATTCGGCAGAAGCCTCCACGCTGCCAGAAAATTTACTAAGGGAACCAGCCTCTCGAGGCTGGTCTCTGGTGTTACTGAAACAGCTAATTCTGGAGCCTGAAACATAATGGCAGGAACTACCTGAACTGGCTGCTCTAAAAACCCCCCTCAGAGGGCGCGAAACCGATGCTGTGCCGCAGCATAGCATCAGCGACTCGCTGGGGACCGCGGCGCCCCGAAACACCAAGGGTGGCGGTAGTGTTGTCAAAATATTCGGTACTTCGGTACCAAGTCGGTACTAAAAAAAAAAAAACGTCACGGTACCAAGTTCCGGTGGGTACCGAGTACCCGGGCAAACCCGGTTCTGGATGCGCATGCATGCACGAAGCGCATGCATGCACGAAGCGCGTGCATGCACAAAGAGCGTGAAGTTTCGTCTTCTTCATGAAAGCGCTGAGACATGGCAACCGGCGGCGCTGCTGATGTGATGGCACTTGTTGATAAGAAAGGAGGAAAAAGTCATGTGTGGAAATTTTTCGGATTTGCGGCTGATGACGAGGGGAATATCATAGATCATCAAAAACCAATTTGCAAACGATGTCATCGATGTTTTCTCTCAAAAGCAGGAAACACATCAAACTTAATAAAACACCTCAAAGACCGACACCCTGATCTAATGAAAGAGTTCAAGCAGGTAAGTTTCAAATTAATTTGACATTTAGAGCTGCTGTTATGAATTATATATTATATTTTAATTTGAATGTCGGATTGATATAAACATAACATTAGCCGTTTGTGTAGTAAATCATTAGCAACCCGTTACGTGGTGCGTACGGCTAACGCAAATATAATGAGGGTTAGAAATAAGCTTCTTTATTAACTATTTTATGCTACTATACATTTTATTTAGGGTAAAAAAAAAAAACAGGAGAACATGAAGGTGTTTACTATTACACACCGGAGGTTTTTTAAATGACCCGCAAATCATCTGTCAAAAAAGTCTGTCAAAAAAGCAGTATAGGCTTATTCTTGGCTGGATAACCAGCAGGTTCAAAATAAAATAAATATGAATACAGTTTGATTAAATAAAAATGCATTCAAATAAAAAAACGTTTTATCTCCTGTATAGTTTGGTAACACTTTACAATATGATAGTACCATACACTAACATTATGGATTATCTAACATCAACTTACAGTGAGTGAACAATATATTTTTTAAGAATGTTTGTGAATGTTATTTAATACAAACACTTGATCTTTTACGTTTATTCATTGTGCATTAAATTATGTTAACAGATAAAACTTTTAATTGTAAAAATGTATTAGTAAATTTGGAAATTATACATGTAATCTTATCTAGATTTATTATAAAAGCTGAGGTTTGTTATTTACAGAAACCTTATATTTTAGCTGGTGTCAATGATCTAATGTTGCATTTGGTCAGACTCAGCCCATTGTTTTACTTCTATACTTATAATCATATGTTTCTTTTACAGCTGCAGGCTGAGGAAGATCATGAAACACCCCACCAGCATACTCTAAAACAGCCAACAGTTTCAGAAGCTTTTCAGCGGCAGCAGAAATACGACAAAAACTCACCTGAGGCAAGAAAGCTGAACCGAGCTGTTGTTGAATTCATATGTATGGATAAAGTGCCCATTTATACCGTTCAAAAATGTGGATTCCAGCAACTGCTTCATCACTTCAACCCAAAATACCAGCTTCCAAGTCGAAACTTTTTTATGTACACTGAGATTCCACGCATCTACAATGACACCAGAGACCTCATAATCCAGCATCTCGGAGAGAAACCGTTTTACAGCTGCACAACAGATCTTTGGACAAGTAGAACTGCTGACACTTTCATGTCTGTAACTCTGCAGTACATTACCAAATCGTGGGAATTGCAATCTTGGTGTCTTGGCTGTTGTGGTCTCAACACAGATCACACTGCTGAAAGTTTGAAGGAGGCCTTTGAAGAAAAACTTGAAGACTGGAAGTTGGACATTGTAAGAATGTCAGGCATCACAACAGACAATGCCACAAATAACAAAAAAGCCTTTGAGGACTACACCTGGATTCCTTGTTTTGGACACAATCTCCACCTTGCAGTAAATAAGGCTATAGACTTAAACAGGGTGTCCGCAGCGCTGTCAAGGCTTCGAAAAACTATTTCTGCCTTCACAAGATCACCAAAACTTTCACGCCAGCTGACCAAAAAACAGAAAGATCTGTCCTCTCCAGACCACAAACTCATTCACGATGAACCCACTCGCTGGAATTCTTCATATGATATGGTGGAACGTTTTTTGGAGCAGCAGCAGGTTGTCTGTGCAGTCCTGGCTGAAGACAGGAAAAAATGGTATCTGATGCCAAAAGACTCAGACATTACAGTTTTAGAAACTGTTAAAGCAGTTCTTGAGCCACTCAGTCCTTTTACTGATGCACTTAGTGGGGAAAAACATACCACCCTGTCCTCAGTCTTGCCATTACTCTGGAAGATATTTGAGTGTCTCAGTCATGAACAAAGTGACTCTGCATTAGCCCAAGAGATGAAGGAAAAGATACACGACTATCTTAAGCATCGCTATGATGACCTGCAGCTGCAGTTTCTTTTGAACACTGCAACTTACCTTGATCCAAGATTTAAGAACAGTTTTGTTTCTCTTAAGGATGATGTGAAGCAAAGTCTCCTGGATGAGGTGAAGAAAATGGGCAACGAAGGAAGTGCATCTCAGGTGTCTGGAGGAGAGTCAAGTCAAGAAGTCAGGCCATCAAAAAAATCCAAAAATGACCTGAAGCATCTGCTTTCCACCATACAAGGGGAAAAGAAAGAAAAAGGAGAACCAACATCAAGTCAAGCACATCTTTCTGCAAGTGACGAGTTAAATGGTGAATTCTTGGTGTACGGTCAGATGCCTGAGGTCAGTGCTGAGGATGATCCACTTTCCTGGTGGAAAACAAATATGGGTACACTACCTCAACTATCAGAGTTTGCCAGGAAGTATCTGTGCATTGCTGCATCAAGCTGTTCATCTGAAAGAGTGTTCAGTACTGCAGGGTATATTGTTAGCCCAAGACGCTCAAGACTGAGTCAAGAACATGTTGATATGTTAGTGTTTCTTTCAGAAAATCTGGAAATGGCAAAGAAAGTAACTTAAGGAATAACTGTAAGTTAACTGTATGCATGCCAGTATTGTTTTGGGTGAAACTTTAAGCAGAAACTTGTATCTAGTTATTTAATTACTCAAATGTTTACAATTCTTGGCTTGAAATACTTAAATTATGCCATTGTTTTTTATTTTTATTTCTAATAATATTTTAGTTTATAAAGTGTTGTTCAGTCATGGCATATTTTGTTTAATTTATAAAAAAATTTAAGCTTATAAATAAGAAGTGTTTATTCAGTCATGGGCCATGGCTTATTGTTGTGTTTTTTAGGTGTGTAATTTATTTTTATTTATTACTTGTGGAAAAACTTGAAACACAATTTGAAATAAGTATAAAGAATGGCATTGTTTACCTCTATTAATAAAAATAGTGTGTTGTTCAGTTTGCATGTTTTTGTGTTTTGCTTTGGTACCGAAAACTGTGGATTTTTCCTTGTAAATTTAGTCAAAATTAAACTTTGGTTTGGTACCGAAATTGGTACCGAGAACCGTGGATTTTCACTGGTATCGGTACCGAATACTGAAATTTTGGTACCGTGACATCACTAGGTGGCGGGATTGGCAGAACGGGCACCGTAATATGAGGTGTACACTGCTCCACTTAGGTCGGGGCTGTCCTCACAGGTCTGACGCATAAACATCAGGACCTTATATTTATTTATTTATTTTGAACCGAAGCCTTCTTCGCCTGAAGAACGGTCCACCTCCACCAACTCCTCATATGCTGGGGAAACAGATGGCGAATTTCTTTCCCCTTATGTGTGTGTGTGTGTGCTTTCACTCTGAATACTCATAACATCGACCTCCAAGGAGGAAGAGCACTAAAGTAATAGAGGACTCTCTCCCCGGTAGGGGAGAAGCCGCAGAGCGGGCTTCCGACACGGGGGAGAGAGCACTGGATCTCCCGGGTAAGGACGGAGAAAAGGCCCTCGGACCCGTCTCCAGCCCCTCCGAAAGATCCTTTTGCGATCCACAGGAATGCATTCTCCACGCTGCCTCGGCAAACGCGGGTCCTGATCCCTGAGGATCGCGAGCCTGCCCACTCTCTTCTTTTTTAGCTTCAAAGAGTGACAGGCGAAAGTGCAGCATGCGATTATTTTAGCTGTTAGCATATGCTCCACTCCCAAACAAATGACACAAAGCTTGTGTGTGTCCCCACCCGTTAAATAACGCGGGCAGGGAGAAGCACACTGTTTGTACATATGTTTCGCCATAACATTTCCGAGATATATTGCAACAGACAACTATAAATAGACAGAGACAGTATAACACAGATCGCTTGCTGAGGCACAGAAGCTGATGCCGGTTTTCACCGGATGTGCTTTTATCATTTCCTGGTCATGACGTCACCCGCCCGTGACGCTCATTCTTTCCATTGGACTAGTTGACATAGATGCTTCAGACGCATTCACGCAAGGGGCGTTCCCAAGGCGTCATTTGACGCATCGCGAGTTCCCTTTCGATAGAGGGAACTGGTGCATTGATATACAATTGAATTACCCGCCTAAAAAACGATAGAAGGGTTAAATTAATGATTGATGGTTCGTTCAGGTCATGTCTTAAAGTGCATATAGAAACGTGGGATTTCACCATCTCACTCTTAAAACTCATTCTTTCCTCACTCTTTCTTTCTGCAACTCGTATGAATGTGTGTGTGCGTGTGTTTGTGTTAGATATTAGTTTTATTTAGTTTAGTTTAGTCTTTATTGTCCTATAAGGATATTCTTTTTCACACATGTCATTGTTACATTCCATGCAGGATGTACACAGCCTCATACATATAACGTATAACATATAACCTATAACACCCCCCAATGGGTAGTGTCACGGGAGTTTGTTAAGTGCAGTGATTGCTGAGGGTATAAAACTTTTCTTAAAGTGCGCTTTTTTCCAGTCCAGGACTCTGTATCTGCGGCCAGATGGGAGTAGGGTGAAGAACCGGTTCAGGGGATGGTCAGGGCTGCTTACTATGGTCCGTGCAAGTCGTGTGATGGCTGTGTCATTTGCATCAGTGAGGCTGGGGGTGGGGAGCTGTATTATCTTGGATGCTAAGTGTGAGATTTTAATGAGTTTGTTCTTGCTGATGACATTTAGTATGGTGAAGAAACAGGGGGAGCAGTAGAGTAGAAGGGGTTGGATGATGCTTTTGTAGAGTAGCAGAAGAAGATGGGGGGCAACATACAGTGATCTTAATTTGCGTATTGCATACAGTCTCTGTTGTGCACGTTTCTGTGTAATGGTGACATGTTCATTGAAATTAAGCTTATTGTCAATGGTGAGACCAAGATATTTGAAAGTGCTGACCTGTGCCACTGATTGGCCATGTATAGTGATGTGAGTGAGTCCAGGGGGTGATTTTGATGCATGAATAACCAGTTCTTTTGTCTTGTCAATGTTAAGTTGGAGGAAGTTATCAGAGCACCACAGTTCAAAATCTGTGATGGACTGGTGGTAGGCTGTGATGGAACTGTTGTCTGTAAGCAGTCCTACTATGGCTGTGTCATCTGCATATTTGTAGTAAGTGGTGTTGGGTAGTGAACTCTGGCAGTCATTTGTGTAAAGTGTGTACAGGAAGGGACTGAGTACGCAACCTTGGGGGGTTCCAGTGATGGTGATAATGGTTGATGATGTTGTAGTCCCTATTTTCACTGTCTGTGGCCTGTTGCTGAGAAAGTTGTTAATCCAGTGGATGAGGAGAGGGGTGACATTCAGGTGCTCTAGTTTCTTGATGAGTTGATGACGCTGGATTGTATTGAATGCAGAGCTGAAGTCAACAAACAGAACTGAGGCAAAGTTATGTGAAATCTGGAGATGGTGAAGGAGGGAGTGGAGAAGGCATGCCACTGCGTCCTCTGTCCCCCTTTTCAGCCGGTATGCAAATTGGTATGGGTCCAATTGTGTGCTGACAGCAGGTAAGATGAGTTGTAGTATGATTTTCTCCATGCATTTCATGATTATTGGAGTGAGTGCGACCGGACGGAAGTGGTTGGGCTCTGAGGGGCGTGGTTTCTTGGGTACAGGTATAATAGTTGATGTTTTCCAGAGGGTGGGTATTGTTGCTGTCCTGTAGGATTCCCAGAAGATGGAGTGGAAGATGGAAGAGAGCTCCATTGCGCAGCACTTCAGCACCTTTGCCGGGATGCCGTCTGGCCCAGGTGCCTTACCAACTTTGCACCTGGCCAGCTGCCGCTGCACATCCTCCTCTGTGAAGGGCGGATGGTGAGGTTCATGGGAGGAAAGGGTTCTGAGTAGTTCCTCACAGGTGGACATATGGTCATGGATGTCGAACCGGTTGAAGAAACTGTTCAAGGTGTTTGCAAGATGAAGAGGGTCCGAGCTTGGTTGGTGATGGTGGTTATGTTCTTGACCTGTAAGTTTCTTGATTCTCTGGAATACTTGTTTTGTGTTCATGTTGCTGAACTCCTGCTCCAGTTTGTTTTTATATTGCATTTTGGCTCTGATGATGTCATTCTTTATTTGTCTGTTGAGTATTTTGAGAGTGGCCCAGTCTTTATTCCTGAATGCCGTCCGTTTTTCTTTAAATGCATGTTTTATGTGGGGGGTAATCCAGGGTTTGGAGTTGGGGTATCTTTTGACAGTTCTGGTGGGGATGGTGGTGTGGATACAGAACTTGATGTAGTCAGTGATGGTGGATACCCTCTCGTCCAGTGTGCCCTGAAAAATACCCCAGTCCGTGCAGGCTAGAGAGCCCTGTAATTGCTCAATAGCGTCCTCCGACCAGAGGGTGACGCTGTGGGTTGTTGGTTTGATCCGTTTCAGTTCCGGTTTGTACTGCGGGAGGAGGAAGATGACGTTGTGGTCAGAGAAGCCGAGTGGCGGGAAGACACGTACGGTAAAGGCATCAGCAATATTGCCATAGCACAAATCCAGAGTGTTCTCCTTCCTCGTTGGAACATCCACGAACTGGTGGAAGGATGGCAGAACATCATTGAGTCTGCAGTTGTTAAAATCACCCAGGATAAACGCTGGAGCCTCCGGGTAGGCGGCTAGCATGTTGTTAGCGTTGTCGGCTACTAGTTCTGCTGCTACCCTAGCGTTGGCGCTCGGGCAGATGTAAACACAGGTGACAACCACCATCTGGAATTCTCTCGGGAGATGGAAGGGACGCAGGCTCAACGTCATCATCTCCAAATCTGGTGTGCAGATCTTGTTGTGGATCTTGATGTTATCACACCATCTGCTGTTGACATAAATGCAGATCCCACCACCTCTAACTTTGCCTGACTGATGGGTCCTGTCAGCTCTTAGGATGGTGAAGTGATTAAGGCTGACCTCGGACTCCGGGACCTCTTCATCCAGCCAGGTTTCGGTGAGCGCGATGATGCAGGCATCCCTATAGCCTCTCTCCATGGAGCACTTGGCGTGCAGCAGGTCCATTTTGTTCCTGAGCGAACGAACGTTCGCTAGTATGATGGAAGGGAGGGGGGGCCTGATGGGACGCTTTCGGAGTCTAGTTCTTACGCCTCCTCGTCTGCCTCTTCGCCTTGGTTTGATCTCCGGTGGGAGTGCAACTGGTGGTTTTTGCTGGCATAATGCAGAGGATCGGAGCTGCAGGAGATCCGCCCGGCTGTAGGTGAGTGGTCTCTGGTCGCTGGTTAGTAGTGCCAGCGCCAGGTTGTTGTTGTGTATAATCCATGATGTTATGAGCGCGATCGTGATGAGTGTGTGTAAGTCCCTCATTCTTGACAATCAGTAAAAACGATGAGTGGATAAAGACGCAGACACTAGTGAGAACTTCTCAAGACAAACGCTGGACACACTGGTACAGAACAAACCGACAGTAGACAGAGACGTGACGCCGCCATGGAACAATGACTGACTGTGTGTCGTCGCAGCAGAGCATGCGCCGAGTGAGCATCCTCTGTCCTCTGTCATCCGAGCATCCTCATCCTCCATATTCTAACACATTTATGTGTTAGAATAATCAATAAAGTCTTGTTTATGTTAAAGATAATTGTTCTTGTGTTATGTGCTTACAGATTTAATGTCTTAAACTGCTGTTACCTTGCTAATAAATAGTGTTTCACTATAATTTGGATATTTATATCCGCTGGAGAGGTTATAGTACGACCCGTCCGAATGAACGCTGAACGAGTCATTTGCTCGGCCGTATAAGTGATTCTGTTAAGATTCCCTATAAATAAATTGATAATTCCTTGCGCTAAATTGGCCTGTCTGGCCCCTTAAATACATATTATTTTATATGTTTCCCTTACAGAAAGGATGATGCAAGACTTTCCTACCGATATGAGGGCTTCTTATCTCCACAAATGAGGTTTAAAATGAATTGTAAAACATCTGAAGGAATCTCCTCATTTGGATCATGGAGATCATGAGCCCTCGGAGGCCAAGTTTGTGGCTCAGAGGTTTTAAAGGCTGTTACAATTTTCTTGTGAAGACCATGGCTGACCTCTTTGCTCCAATCAGTAATCCCCAATTCATAAGCTGAATGCACTGTCCTCTCAAAAGAGAAGTTAATCCGTGATCGACTTCAAACAAAAAAGGTCCTTTTCTTTGAACCCATCAAGAGGAACAGATTCAAGACAATGTCGTCTACCACACCTAAAAGGAAGCTTGTGGAATCAAACCAGAAAGTGATCCAGTACAAGGCCACAAGTGGGTTTATCTTTCAGATCTAAATCACAAGAACTTAAAGTCACAAATAAGCATCTCTGACCTAATGACCTATCCCTTGACTCTGACGCCATACTCCATCTCAACAATCAATGGCTTTTTTGCAAAAAACAGTAAAGCAAAAGGAATGAAATCACATGATCAAAGATGCTGAGAATGCACAACTCCTTCCTTCTCTAAGCCAATGTGCTCTCATTCAAGATGGATACTCCTCATTCTACATGTGCGATGTACCACGGACAATGAAGACTATATCAGAGTACACCTTCAAAAGTCTACCTGCTGCAGCTGAAACGGTCTTCAGCACAGACACTTACATTGACCGTCTTTATTCACCAAAATCAGCTGAGAGAGATCGCAGAGGTTTTAAGATAGAATGCAATGATGGAGTTATGTCAAAAGAACTTCTACCAGAGATCTGTTCAAAACATGAAGAAACAGATGCGAGGGTGATCATTTGCATGCAGTATATCCAAACCAAAATGCCTCACATCAACTTGTGATGGCCCAAGGTATACGATGTGAAAAAAGGAGCAAAAAACATCCTGAGTGGACCTGGCTCCCGGCCTAAGGTGGATGGCAGAGCAAAGTCCTGAGTGCACATGTGACAGGCAGAGATGGGGACTCGCGCACACACAGTGACTTCAGACTCGACTTGAGACTCGTCCTCGAAAGACTTCAGACGCGACTCAGACTCCAGCTGCGGGACTCGTGAACAATGTTTAAGGAAATGTCTGATGAGCTCGCTGTTATTCCCCTCCCTCCGTTACCTACAACCTGCCTACGTAACACGTACTACATACTGCGCGCCCTCACATGAGAGGACAACAAACGAACATGTTGACTGCACCGGCCGCTGCTGTGCCATTCATCGTAAGCTTTGGGTTTAAAAACTTCAAAGACGGCCCAAACAAAAGAAGAGACAGCAAGCAAACAAAAACACAGGGCATTCAACCAAAAAAGTTAAGGAGAAAATACTCATAATAATGTAAAAAAATAAATAAATGAATACGTCCTTGGGCGTAACACTAAATAAATAAATTAATTAATACGTCCTTAGACGTAACAGTGTGCTAAACGGTGAGATATATATGGATACAGTAATGATATATGTTCAGTCCATAAGTTTTAATGTGGGTGAGATGTCAGGAGGCAGAATTCAGGAGTCTGACAGCTTTAGGATAGAAGCTGTTCCGGTACCTGGTGGTCTTAGTTCGGAGGCTCCTGTAGCGCCTTCCAGAGGGCAGGAGGGTGAAGAGTCTGTGTGCTGGGTGACTGGGGTCTTTGATGATTTTCCCAGCCCTTTTCAGACACCGTTTCCTGTAGAGGTCCTCTTTGGAAGGAAGTGGTACTCCGGCGATCCGCTGGGCGGCTTTCACCACCCTCTGCAACGTCTTCCGGTCCGAAGCAGAGCAGCTCCCGTACCAAACTGTTATACAGTTGGTCAGGATGCTCTCGATGGTACAGCGGTGGAAGTTCACCAGGATGTCTGAGAACAGATGGTTCTTCCTCAGAGTCCTCAAAAAGAAGAGGCGCTGGTGAGCCTTCTTGACCAGCTTAGAACAGCTGGTCATCCAGGTGAGATCCTCGGAGATGTGGACTCCCAAGAACTTGAAGCTGTTCACACGCTCCACTGTCTTCCCTTTGATGTGGATGGGTGGATGTGGGTCAGCATTCCTCCTGAATTCCACAATGAGCTCCTTGGTCTTCTCAGTGTTGAGCAGCAGGTTGTTGGTGTCGCACCACCCAGCCAGACGAACCACCTCTTCCCTGTAGGCGGACTCGTTGTTGTCTTTAAAGAGGCCGATGACCGTGGTGTCATCTGCAAACTTAATGATGTTATTATAACAATTGACAGGTCTGCAGTCATAGGTGATGATGGAGTAGAGGAAGGGACTCATCACAAGGCGGTATTACGGGCCTTCAGGAGGAGACGGACATCTCGGTTCATCCAAGGCTTCTGGTTGGGGTACATGATAATCTGTTTCTGGGTGGTGACACTGTGTGTAGTCGTGGAGATGTGGTCCAGTACAGATGTGGCGTACTGGTCCAAGTCTGTATGGATGAACATATTCCAGTCTGTGTTTTTGAACCGATCCTGGAGCACAGCGTCTGTCCCCTCTGGCCAAACTTTTTTTGAGGGATATTGCTTTGTAGGCTCCTGACATGTTGGAGTAAACATGGTCCAAAGTCTTGTCCCCTCTGGTGTGACAGGAGACATGCTTGTGAAATCTGGGGAGGACTGTCTTTAGGTTGGAGCGGTTGAAGTCACCAGCAACAATAAAAGCAGCCTCAGGATGTTTAGTCTGATGTTTGCTAATGGCTGCATAAAGATCTTTCATTGCCAGTTTAGCATTAGCATACGGGGGATATACACTGCAGTGAGAATGACGGAAGTAAGTTCTCTGGGGAGATAATAAGGTCTGCATTTGACCATTAAAAACTCCACATTAGGTGAGCAATGACTCTCGGTAGTAGCAGAGTTCATGCACCAAGCATTGTTGATATAAATGCACAAACCTCCACCTCTGGTCTTGGTGGAGTCATCTGCTATCCTGTCGGCTCGGTGTATGTGAACTCCTGCTAACTCAATAGCATTTCCCGGGCAGCTGTTGTTTAGCCATGTTTCAGTGAAAATCATGATATTAGAATCCATAATCCGTCTGTTGTTGGTAATGGAGAGCCGTATTAAATCCATTTTGTTTGCCAGAGAACGGACATTGGCGAGGAAAATGATGGGTAAAGGGAGCCGGTGTGATGTTAGCTTTAGCTTAGCTCATAGCCCTCTGCACCTACCCCGCCTTTGCTTTTATGTTCTCTGCACCGTCTGCATGCACTTCCGCCCGGCCGGGAAAGGTGAGCAGCCTCTGATGTTCTGGAGATCTCTGGGATGAGTCGGAGATCGGCGATAAAACTATCGGAGTTTTGAGTCCAAATACCCAGAAGCTCCTGTCTGCTGTAAGTCAATAGCAATTCAGCAATTCGGGATGAATAATTGAGTCAAGAGTAGATAAAAAAACGCTAAATATCATAATCTGGAGAGACGCTGAGCATCGCGTTGTTCACACGCCGCCGCCGCCGCCATCAATCTCAGTTGGACAACTGAAATGTACTGGTTGAACGTATGGGAAACCCTGTATTTCACATTATTTGGTGGCAATAGTGTTTTGCATTTAGCTACACTGTGATGTTTTGCAGTTTTGCTTTAAATAGGAGTATTTTCAATTTTAGTGCTGTGAGGTATAATCTTTGGTCTTATGGCCCAACAGAGCCAGCACAATAGGAGCCAAGGCCTTTCATTATAATTCAGCAACAGGCAAGAGAGTCCTTTTTCTTCAGAACCTCAATATTTGGTCTGTACTGTACTGTATGTTCAAGCTACAAGGAAAAATACAGATATTAACTTAAAAGTAAATCATTCTTGGTGTTTTTGTCATGTTGCAATAGCCTGTTTACACTGATTATATAACAAAATCAAAGCTAATACTGTATGCTAATAGATAAAGGAGTCATAATAACATATTGCATGCTTTGAATTCCTTATATATAGCTATGCAGTGTTCTAAGCAGCCTGGATGGGTCGCTGTATGTGATGCAACACTTATTATAACCACAAGAGACTTAAGACTTGACTTGGACTATAGCTCAGAGACTTGAGACTTGACTTGGACTCTAGCTCAGAGACATTTGAGCATATCTGACAGGCATTGTCTGTAAAAGAATAAATGTTAATCTATAATTTTTTCACCTAGAACAGACCACAATGGTCTGTCTGGTTTTGTCTGTGGTTGCCTTCCTGTCTTGGTTGCAGTTGACAGCCGATGGCCGTCTTTTAACCAAGAGAGCACAAACGATTTTGGGTCAAACTGCTCCACTAGAGAGGCAATTTCTCCCCTTGTTAGGAGTCCTCTTGTATCACTCATGGCTGAAAAGCCATGTTCACATTCAGCTGAGAGGGCCAGGTAGGTTTTGCTAGCTGTAATCAGCCTCTTGATCGTCTTCCCAGGACTGTCACTTTCAAGTTTCCACAACCTATACTCTTCAACGGCAGCTCTGGTGGTTACTCCTAGATGCTTAGCAAGGTCACAAATTTCCTTTTCACAATACAGGACAAGGGAATTATGGTCTTTGGGCCAACATGATGGTTCGAGTGGTGTCAGAAGCTCAGTAAGCTCAGGGAGACGTACAGAGAGATTATCAATGACAGCCTGCAGGAACTGCCCCCTGTTCATATTCTCCTCGGAGGCTTCTAGTGTGATGCCTTTGAACATGCATGATGTTATCCTCCCTTCTGCCTTTGCTAATGACTTTCCTGGTGTTGTTTGCATGGCCTCCAGGACCTCCATAGTAACATCCACTGAAGCTTTCTGCATTTGTGTGGCAAGTGCTGGAAAGTCCCGCCAAACAGCTCTGACAGTGCTGAAACTGCTGGCAACCCAGCGAATGGAGAAAATCTGCCCAATCTTCAGCAGCGAGATGTTTACATGTGTGGCAACATCATAGAGCAGTCTGGCATTTTTTGGATATTGGTGGTAAAACATATACAACTTTGAAATAAAGATTTCAAAGTGGTTACATCCAGTTACAGACTTGCATGCATCATGCACTGCCAACTCTAGCTTGTGTGCAAGACAATGAATGCTCTTCAATGAAGGGAAGTCTTTTCTCAACTTTGCAATCAATCCACTCTCTCTCCCTGTCATGACTGATGCTCCATCTGTGGCAATGCTGATAAGGTGTGATTTTAAATATTCATCATCCAAACCTGCTGTCCCTTTATAATTACTAAAAAGCTGTTACTCATCTTCATAAGCCCCTTTTCCACCAAAGCATTTTGAGAGCCGGTTCGGAGCCGGTGCCTGCGCACGAACCAGTTATTTGTGTTTCGACTGCCAAAGAACCGGTTCTCGGCCAGGAAAACTGGTTCCAAAGCGGCACCAACTCTTTGCTGGACTAGAACCGTTCTTTTACCACGTCATGCTTACGTCGGGGGCTGGGGGGCGGGTTTAGATGTGTTTTAAACATCTTTTCTGACCATAATATAGGATCGCAAAGCCAAGAGAATGTTTTATTTTTTATTGAAAACATTATGTAAGCAAAGAAGAAAACAGTCACAATATAGAACAAATAAATGGAAAGAAAAAAAAGACACAATACATGGGTACATAACATATCATAAAAGATTACATATCAAAGGAAAATATTAAAAGACTTACATATTTCAATTGTTTTTAAAGCCTTCTTGTTACACGAGTTAGAGATAATCCCAAAGTGTTGTACTTGCAAGCGTTTCTAGCTAAGACTTATGGCGACGTACACAGTGACGTAACGACGTCGTTCGCTGGGCGCTCTAATCAATGGAAAAACAAACAGGTTCTGAGAAGGTTCACAAGAACCAACTCAGAACCAACTTTGAACCAGCACCAGTTCCGAACCAGTTCTTTTTTGGTGGAAAAGGGGTAAATAGAGATCTCTGAGCTAATGCTGACATGCTCTTCGCTTTCATTGATCTGTGCTGAGCTGCTGTTGGTGGTAGACCCATATAAAGCTGTTATCACTGCTGCTGACCTATGCTGAGCTCCTGCTACTGCCCCGTCAAGCGCACTAGCGCAGCAGTCATTCTATTCTACATCACTCACCGATCAAAAAAGGCTTTGGCTGTAAAAAGATTTGCATTGACGGCCGCCAAAAATATTTCAATGCAGGAAAACCCCTGTTATTATGTCGAAATATCGAGATATTGTATTGAAATAACAACTTGATATCTCAAAATAACAAGATAAGTTTTCTTTTTTCTTCACCATGGGTTTCAGGGCTTCCATACGAGGCTTGGTTTTGTGTGTTATTACTTATACTGTATTTATACAGTAAACTTGTTTAGCATCAACTTTAATAATAAATAAAGTACTTTTTTTTAACCTGTTAACTCATTTTACCCACTTATGCTAAATATTAAGTTTAACACAAAATGTGAATGCAGAGGTAACGCTATACATTTTTACTGTTTGTATTTTATGTAACCATCTTTTGTCATACGATGTTCTGTCATTTCTTTGTAATCTTTAATAAATACATTGATCTGATTTCACACATTTGATGCATTGTATTGCCTGGAAACAACGTAATAAAAAGGAGCCATACACTCTTTTCCCCATGTTTACTGGGAAGAATGGTAAAACATGTTTAAAAAAAATGCTGCATGCATATATTTGAGGAAAGTGGTGGGCCATTGCAGCTGACCATACCAATGTTGGCCCAACGTTGTATTTCTGCCATATAAGTTGGGCCAACGTAACCAACCAATATTGACGTTGGCCCAACGTCTGTTTGCTACCTGGGAATTCATATTAAAGTTATTGACTAATTTTTTCATTCCAAAACTCCTAACACAAATAAAGACTAACTGTCACAATAAGTTTCTCAAAATACAATAGTGGTTAAATACTGGAACTTGAGTCTTATATATTTTTAATGATGTATAGTTTGTTAAGGTAATAACATTAAATCTGATAGTAACTTTGAACTATTTAAACAAAAAAACGCTTCAGTGCGAGGGTGCACTGGCAAAGGTTAACAGGTTTAAAAGAATGTTTTGGTCGATAGTGTCAAATGCAGCATTAAGATTGAGTAACAATAGAGAGATACAGCCACGATCGAATGATAAGAGCAAATAATTTGTGACTCTAATGAGAGCTGTTTAAGTACTAGGGTACGGTTTAAATCCTGATTGAAAATCCTTGCTGATATAATTTCTTTCTAAAAAGAACATAGTTGTGAACCCAGCAAACACAGAAATTTGTCACAACGTACCCAACCTTCTTACATTTTAACATGGCCAAAAGTTGCTATAACTACGTTGTGTGGTGAAGGTTGTTGCAGCGTTGTCACAATGTTGACATTGAACCACCTTTCAGGGCTGTTAGGCCGTGGGCCGGACCCCGAAATTGTGAATTTCACTGATCCCTGCCAAGGAACTAAGTAATTTGTTTACAGATGGCATGTAAAAATTCTTATAAGTAGTGTAAGTGTCACAGGTCGGGGAGGAGCGCCAGCGGGTCGCCCACCCCCCTTAAACCGCAACACCACCCTGAGGAGCATGACCATGGAACACATGGAGGCGGACAAGAGGGTTAAAATAAATATAAGTTCTTTATTAAATAATAAAAACAATCTTAAAAGTCTCTTGACATTCTCTCCTTAGGGACACTCTTCAGTTTCAGACAGAGAGAGGAATGAACATAATTCACAGCTTCCGCGTTCTCTTCGGGGCTCAGACAGAGAGAGATGCACACACACATGAACGTACCTCCAGTTTCAGACAGAGAGAGGAATGAACATAATAGACTATGTGCACGTTAGCATATGCTACTTCCGGCTGCGAAACCGATAGGGGGTGTCTAGTTTCCGGTAGCCTGATGGACGACGTAGAGGATGTATATTTCTCCAGATGTCTTGGACATTTGCCGAATATTACAGTCGATGATGTTCATCTACTGGTTAGTGATTTTTCTCCAGCTCCCCAGAGCAAGAGAGAGAAGGGGTTTAAATATTGCATCTCTCAGTATGTCATACAGGGAGTAAGTTACACATGTCATACAGGGAGTAAAGGTATCTGACGTTGGGAAAGGGAACTAAAAAAGTCCTCGCTCTAGACTAGGTACTGAAATAGTTATAGGAACTACGTGCAAGGAACTAAAAAAAGTCCCCAACTTAGTCCCCAACAAAAGTCCCTCCTGGCGGAAAGCGGCTATAGACACCGTGAGTAGTGACTTTTCCCTTGTCAGTGGTGTAAATATGTAGTTGGATTGTTTCATGTAACTTCGTTCTTCTCCCTCGCTGTGTTTTGGCTTTGCTATGTGGGATAAATGTGCTGGTTACGTTCGTGAGACAGCTGATTAGTACTATTGTCATTGACCGTAAAACAGTAACATTACAGGAATCACCAACCCGTCGATCACGGTCGACAAGTCGATCTTGGAAGCATTTTAAGTCAATCACGAAGAGTTTTCAAAATCAGAGAAAAAAGCCTATTGTGTGTAGTAAATGGAGATGCGGAGGCGCGCGCTGTTACAATCACATCATTTTTGCGGCGCGCACCTTTGGGTTCATGCGGACGCGTCGAGTTAAGCAAGGCTTTACGCTTTAACCAGCTCAGCCACAGTAAGTTTTTTATGTTTTAGGTCCATTGCGAACGATTAAACTAACTTAACGCCGGTCCACTGATGTAAACAAGACGGCAACCGGAAACGAAGTACCCAACCTCCGCCCTCAAGCCAGAAGTTAGCATTTTTCTCGTGCACAGAGCGAATTCACAACTTCCGCGTTCTCTTCTTCAGCGTTTTCTTCGGGGCTCAGACAGAGAGAGATGCACACACATGAATGTACCTCCAGTTTCAGACATAGAGAGGAATGAACATAATTCACAGCTTCCGCGCTCTCTTCCTTAGCGCTCTCTTCGGGGCTCAGACAGAGAGAGATGCACAGACATGAACGTACCTCCAGTTTCAGACAGAGAGGGTTATAAACATGGATGAATGTAACAGCAGTTTCAGACAGAGAGAGGAATGAACATAATTCACAGCTTCCGCGTCTCTTCTTCTCAGCTTCTCTTTTTCAAGGCTCAGGCAGGGAGAGAGTTATAAACATGGATGAACGTAACAGCAGTTTCAGACAGAGAGAGGAATGAATATAATTCACAGCTTCTGCGTTCTCTTCTTCAGCTTCTCTTTTTCAAGGCTCAGGCAGGGAGAGAGTTATAAACATGGATGAACGTAACAGCAGTTTCAGACAGAGAGAGGAATGAACATAATTCACAGCTCCCGCGTTCTCTTCTTCAGCTTCTCTTCTTCGGGGCTCGGGCAGAGAGAGAGTTGTAAACATGCTGGGACTGCGAGTGAACAGCAGCAACACCATTCCCACACTCGCATATTCCATTCCCACACTCGCACCAATACACTGCAAGATTTCACTCGTGCTCACAATAGAACTGCAATTCAACAGACTCAGTGTGCAATCAAGGCTTACACCCGCAATCCAGACGAAATCTCATTCTCTCTCGCTCTCTCCGTCTCTCTCTCGCTCAGCCTCCCTACGCTGCTTCGGCCTCAGCCTCGGCCCCTCTCCTGCTGCGTGCACGCTCCGTTCTCCCTGTTCTTCCTTCAACTGCTCCTTTTATATCCTCTCCAAACATGCTCTCTCGTTTGCCACCGCAATCAATTCTAATCTTGCTCAGCTGCGAACAATCTCGCCGTGCTCTCCCGAGGTCCGCCATGACGGCAAACCGGAACCGGCCTGGTGCTTCCCCGAAAGCGCTCCCCCGGGGGACAACGCACCGAAGCCCGGTTCCGGCTCAAGTCACCCGGTGACATCAGCATTGTTTCCAACGTTGATGTGTGCACATTTGATGAAGATATCGATTTAAACTCTTACATTTTTAAACGGGCAAATTTGTAGGACTACTAAATCGTAGCGTCAGAAAACATAAAACAAATCACCCGTCTCCTTGACAACCTGTCACATCTCCCTGACAATCAGCATAGATGATACCGTAACGTTGCTCTCTTTATAACGAAATCCTAAAAAATAGGCTTTATATACTTTTTGTCTACACAAGCTATACTATACATTGTGTACTTACCGTCAGAAGACCTCTAACGTTATTGATCACCCGTGGGTGGGCTTTAGTCACCTAATTTATTTACATAGACCACATAACAACAAAGCGGGATGCGATTGACAGCCAGCATGCGACAATATGAAGGGCTGTATACATGTTGCTTCTAAGGCAAAAAGCCCAATAACCTTATTTTCTCAAACAAGTTGGGCATCATTTGTTCAGTGTGCCCAGAAATGGGTTTACCTCAACACTGCTGAGAGTTTAATAGCTGAAAAAGCCATAGCAACTTAACAGAAACCTGGAGAGACCAAGATGTGCCAGTTAATGTGGGCTTTCATAGGGAATGCTACATGCTCTTCACCAATAAATATCACATTGCAAGAACATGTAGGAGGAGAGAAAGGGCAGCCAAAGATACTGAAGGTATGTATCAAATCCATCAATTATACTAATTCTCTATTAAAATAATTGTTTATTGGTGCATCATGTAGGCTATGCATGTGTGTATTGTAGTTCGTTTCAAAATGTATGTTAAATAAACCTCACACTACCAGTGAATCTTAATTACACAATGTGATTTTTAAGTAATGTATATTTTTGAATTTGTATTGAAAGGCTGGACATTTGACAAGGGCAAAAAGCATAGATTCAATATAAGATTACCGTGAACAGTGTAAGATTGACAATGAATTGAACACAAAAGTCATTGTTTTTTTGTAATGTTTTATTTGAAACAAATACATTACATGGTATTCTTCCAAATCTAAACAGTGAGATTACTAGATTAAAAGTAACCACCTTTGATAAAAACATTCTTTGTCCCCTTTGTTCTCATCAGGTAGAGGGGTGTCCCATAACCATGTAGATAAAGCCCAACTGCTGCCAGAGAAAGTCAGTGATGACATGCATCCAAGCCTCCCAAAAAGAGATTCCCATCTCCTGCCTGTTGGATGCCTCATATGCAGAAAGAACCAGTACTGACAGTCACAGCAGAAAAAGGTCAAAAGAAAAACTTGCTCACTGTGAAACACTAACTGCAGGTAAGCTACTTCTTGCAGATGAACGGTGGGATGAAAGTCTACTAATGCACATACGTGGGAGGGATCTTGTAGCTTAAGAGGCCATGTATCATTCGAGCTGCTACAGACATTATACAAGACATCTGCTCAAAATTCCTTGAGAGGGAAATCCAGAAAGCAATCCACATCAGGCAGGCTACACCCATTTCTGTAAGTCAGTGGTGGAGGTTGCTGAGAAACCGTGAGGTGTTAAGGCTGTCCTGGCTAAATGGCCTTTTAAAGAAAATAGTAAAGAAAAAAGAAGGTGACATTTCATCTTACAAAGCTTTTTCCTTAAAAGCCAAAGCAAACATAAGGGTGAATCACAGGGGAAATTAATCAAATATCAGGCTTTTCATGCCCCGGTTACACTCTCCCCTGGCTACAGTCAACATTCTCGATGACTGCAAACATCCTTCCATCATCCATTACGTAAAAAAGATTAAAGAAAATAGTCCAACGGCATGCAGGGTTTCTGCAGGAATCTTCAAATTAAATTTAATGCCTTTTTAATGCCTTTTTAATGCCATTTTGAATTTTTTTAATGCCATACACGACCCATGACTCACCACGGATATATATAATATATATTTCCTGGAACACATAGGCGTAATTTGCCTTGGGAAATGGGAAATCGCCTTAACCATTGAAAGTATAATGAAACTGATTTTTTCCCCCATTAATATATATGATTGACCTGAAGAATGAAAGTTGTATTATATACTTATCATATACTTAATATCATGCTCATAGCCATGAGAAATAGCACTATATCTCAGACGGGCTGCAGTGTTGATTTAGCGTGAAACAATTGTATTTTTTCAACAACAACAAAAAAAATATCACAATATTTTGAATTAGGGATGGACCCATACCACTTTTTGCAGAACGAGATACCGATACCGTAACTGATCCCTGAATTTTCACTGCATTTGTAATTTTTAAATGTATTAGTAATAATCATATTAGTTGGCTTAATTTGTTCATCAAATATATATTTCTTTCAATTATTTGAATGCTTAATTAAGCCTGCTAAAATGCATTGAATGGGCTTCTGTTACTGTACATTCTATTGCTCTATCATATTTTATCTTTCATTGAATAGCACAGCACATATTTAGACTAGAGCAGCTCCAGAAGGGTCAGTGCTGAGGATTGGGTCAGTGGTACAAATGTTTAGACACCAGTGAAATATAAATTATTTAATCCAATTTTGATACTACAACAAAAACTGCCAGCCTAATTAGTGTGAATTTAAAACATTATTAAAAGGTAAGCAGTCAGCAACAAAATAAGAATGAAAAATCAACTTACAAATAAATACAATAGAACAAAGAAAGGCTACGAATGAAATGCAGTGTACAGGTACAGAAATTTGAATAAAGTAATCAAATGTGGAAAAATATTGCATAATGCATATTCATTACTGGATAAATTAAATATAGATGGATCTTTTGAAAGTTGAAAATGGTAGACTATTTAGTCAAGAGCAGTGAGTAATTTATTTGACCATTCATTGTTTGATTGACATTAAAACAGCAGTTTATTGAAGTGCTGCCCCTTTAAGACCGAACGCACGGACCCCATTTGAACATGGCTACGTTCACTTGATATACCTGACTTTGTTTACTAGGATACTCGCAAATATGGGCGTTTTTACATAATTTAGTGTGAATTCCTCCGTACAAGCGCAAGACGTAAAAGACAATTCAATTCAGTATTCGCGCGCTGAGACGCTGATTTGCGGGGTGCGCGCTTTGGATGTTTGCATTCATGGAACTTATTGACTGCAAACATCCAGTAATAATGTAGGGAGTTATACATAAATCAGGTAACAGGTCATGTTTTACTTTACTTGATTTAGTTGTCATCCAAATAACACGTGCTGAGTGAACGATTTAGCAATAACACGTGCTGAGTGGACGATTTAGCAATAACACGTGCTGAGTGAACGATTTAGCAATAACACGTGCTGAGTGGACGATTTAGCAATCACATTCAACAGAACTGCGCTCTCTCTCTCGTCAGTTAACGTTAATAATAAGCTACATGCCTTGTTTTATTTTCTTTGCCATTGACATCCGACTAAACTACAAACCTTCCATGATGTCTGTTTAAAGAGATGTGCTCGACCAGCTCGCGCGTCTGTGCCGCTGCGCGCTCAATCCACTGCGCGGTTTTCTCTGATGATCATCTCGCGCACCACAATGTTACTATACGCTAAAAAATAGGTTTATCACACACTAACGTACATATTTTGCGACATATGAAGGCTATATTCAAATAAATGGATATAAAATTCTCTTCAAAACTATGAACATTTTTAATGCCTGTAGGAATCAAATTTAATGCTTTTTAATGCCATTTAAGGCCTTAATTTTCACAAAATTCATTTAATGACTTTTAATGCTTTTTAATGCCCCGCGGAAACCCTGGGCATGGTACAACGAGCACACTCAGGCTCTTAAGAGAGTGGCCAGAAAAATGGAGTGCAACTGGAAGAAAACAAAACTAGAGACATTTCGCATTTCATGGAAAGAGAGCTCGATTGCTTACTGAGAGGCTTTAAAAGCTGCTAGATCTGATTATTTTTCAAACCTATTAGAAGAAAATAAACAAAACCCCAGGTATTTATTTGAAACAGTGTAACTAACAGTGTAAACTAACGAAAAATAAAGCTTCAACCCCAGACGTTTTCAAGAAGAAATGACTTTATGAACTTATTTACTTACAAGATTGATTATCTGGGAGAAAATTATAACTATGCAACCGTCTACTACAGTAGCGCATCAGACAGTGCAGTGTAGTTGTCACAGGTCGGGGCGGGCCAACCTGACCTACACCCGCCCCTGAGACCCGGACCACCCTTGGGGAGTCGGACGGAGGACAGAGCAAGGAGGACAGACAAATGGGGGTCAATTAAAATCAAGTTTTTATTAAAAGTTAAAAGAATCGTCTAGGAGTGCAAGCTGGTGGTCGGGAACCTGGTCGAACCTCGGACTGGAGGTTTGAGGCTGGGAACTTCACCACAAGCAGACTGGTGAGTATGCGGGTACGTACGTCTCTTCTCTAGTGGAGTCACGGACACAGAGCTTACAGCAGAGGAGGTTTTACTGTAAAGCAGACAGGTGAGTATGCGGGTACGTACACCTCTTCTCTGGTGGAGTCACAGACACGGGGTTTACAGCAGAGGAGGTTTTACTGCAAAGCAGACAGGTGAGTATGCGGGTACGTACGCCTCTTCTCTGGTGAAGTCACAGACACGGAGTTTACAGCCGAGGAGGTTTTACTGCAAAGCAGACAGGTGAGTATGCGGGTACGTACACCTCTTCAAAGTGGCAAACAAAGGGGCTTACGGCTGGAGGTTTGAGGTTGAAAACTTCACCACAAGCAGACTGGTGAGTATGCGGGTACGTACGCCTCTTCTCTGGTGGAGTCACAGACACAGAGTTTACAGTAGAGGAAGTTTCACTGCAAAGCAGACAGGTGAGTATGCGGGTACGTACGCCTCTTCTCTGGTGAAGTCACAGACACGGAGCTTACAGTAGAGGAAGTTTCACAGCAAAGCAGACAGGTGAGTATGCGGGTACGTACGCCTCTTCTCTGGTGGAGTCACAGACACAGAGTTTACAGTAGAGGAAGTTTCACTGCAAAGCAGACAGGTGAGTATGCGGGTACGTACGCCTCTTCTCTGGTGGAGTCACAGACACAGAGTTTACAGCAGAGGAAGTTTCACTGCAAAGCAGACAGGCAAGCATGCACATACGTAACTCTCTTCAAAGTGGCAAACAAAGGGGCTTACGGCTGGAGGTTTGAGGTTGAAAACTTCACCACAAGCAGACTGGTGAGTATGCGGGTACGTACGCCTCTTCTCTGGTGGAGTCACAGACACAGAGTTTACAGCAGAGGAAGTTTCACTGCAAAGCAGACAGGCAAGCATGCACATACGTAACTCTCTTCAAAGTGGCAAACAAAGGGGCTTACGGCTGGAGGGTTGAGGTTGAAAACTTCACCACAAGCAGACTGGTGAGTATGCGGGTACGTACGCCTCTTCTCTGGTGAAGTCACAGACACGGAGCTTTCAGCAGAGGAAGTTTCACTGCAAAGCAGACAGGCAAGCATGCACATACGTAACTCTCCAAAGTGGCAAACAAAGGGGCTTACGGCTGGAGGTTTGAGGTTGAAAACCACAAGCAGACTGGTGAGTATGCGGGTACGTACGCCTCTTCTCTGGTGGAGTCACAGACACAGAGTTTACAGCAGAGGAGGTTTCACTGCAAAGCAGACAGGTGAGTATGCGGGTACGTACGCCTCTTCTCTGGTGAAGTCACAGACACGGAGTTTACAGCAGAGGAGGTTTCACTGCAAAGCAGACAGGCAAGCATGCACATACGTAACTCTCTTCAAAGTGGCAAACAAAGGGGCTTACGGCTGGAGGTTTGAGGTTGAAAACTTCACCACAAGCAGACAGGTGAGTATGCGGGTACGTACACCTCTTCTCTGGTGGAGTCACAGACACAGAGTTTACAGCAGAGGAAGTTTTTACTGTGAAGCAGACAGGCAAGCATGCAAATACGTATTTCTCTTCCCAGTGGCTGTCAGAATAAACACACTCGAAGATCTGTGGGACACAACAATGTTAGCCTCTCTTTGTACAGTCGGGAGGAGATAGAAAACTAGGGCAAGACATGGACATCCAGCGGGTTTAGGTGCTCACTTCAAACAGCAGACAGTGCATCACATCACTTCATCTCAACAAACGGCACTCAGTGGAAAATTACACAGGTATAAGGCCGTTACCCATCTCCTGGCCCGGCTTCTACATCAACAGTCCCACTGTCGCAAGAGAGGGAGATGAAAATTCAATTAGGTTACTCACTATCTCTCACAAACGTTCCTCCGTCCCGTGGCTACCTCCTTCCCATTGAATCCGCCTGTGTGTCTCTCCATTCACCACGCCATGCCCGTTTAACAGCCCCACATCTTCACCACAACTCACTCTTCCTCCAACAAACACCGATCCCAAGGAAACCAACGCCCTGTTTGATCCATGCTTTCTCCTTTTATCTTCCCGAGTCCCAATCGCAAGGCTTGCTTCTCCCATCTCCAGCTGTTAGCGATCTTTGGCTAATCACCCCAGTGTTGGGGAATGCTCGCGCTATCCCGGAACTAGCCCGGTGTCCCTTTGTTATGGGTCCGGCGGGAGGCAAAACCCAGAGAACATTAGTTCCGTCCAGAGAAATGAATGAAATTTGTCACCCCGTGACATAGTCTCCCTGAGGAAAAATTTGATCCATTCATTGCTATAGGAGAGGAAGAATTTTCTCATTAAATCATCTAAATCAACAACATGTATGTTAGACCCTATACCGACTAAACTACTGAAAGAGATGCTTCCATATATTATAGATCCTCTTCTTAATGTCATTAATTCATCTTTGTCATTAGGATATGTACCAAAAACCTTTAAGCTGGCTATGATTAAACCGCTTGTTAAAAAAACGCAACTTGATCCTACAGAATTAGTCAATTACAGGCCAATCTTGAATCTGCCTTTTATGTCAAAGATACTAGAAAAGGTAGTATCTTCCCAGCAAACACATTTACGTTGTGGCAACGTCTGTGGCACGTTGCATTTCTGCTATGGCAACATCGCTGTCTACGTGCTCGCAACATTGTAACAACGTAGAAATGTGAGACACAACATGGATGAAGCAACATTGTTGCGCGACATTCAACAACTGAGAGACGACGTTCTGACCATTACTTTTTTTATATGCTAGATATATATATATATATATATATATATATATATATATATATATATATATATATATATATATATATATATATATATATATATATATAGATAGAGAGAGAGAGAGAGAGAGAGAGAGAGAGAGAGAGAGATTTATCATGTTTTTGTGGTTAATTCTTAATTAGTCATATGTAAGATAAGTATATACTTTTAAAATATTGTTTATCATTATTATTTATGGGCCTAACAATAAATGCACTATAATCAACACCTGCAAGTGTACACTTTGAAGAGTAAAAATGACATAGAAGGTTAGCTAATTCAACTTTATTAGGCATATGGTAATCAAATTGCACTTCCAAAAGTCATACATTTGTGAGAAAAGAAAACATATTATTTACAGGGAGTGACTAACGTTAACTAGCATGAGCAGACATATGAAAATCTAGCAAAGAAACGAATGAGACGATAAATCAAAGGAAAAATAAACAGGTGTGTGTGCGGTTACAAAAAAGTTTAGTTTTGCACTTAGCCTCTTTAGTCTCCCTGAGTGACATGGCTGCATGATACAGAAGTCTTGAGTCTTTTGTTCCTTGCCCTGCTCCAACATGACTTGGTTCTGTGTCATCTTGGTCTGGTCTGGTCTGGTGATGATGGCTGTGTAGCTTCATCATGGATTACTTCACAAGCAGTTAAATCACCAACATACACTAAATAATTGGTAACACTTTACAATAAGGTTCATTAGTTAACATTATTTAATGTATTTACTAACATGAACTAACAATGAGCAATACATTTGTTACAGTATTTATTAATCTTGGTTAATTTTAGTTAATAGAAATCCAGCTGTTCATTGTTTGTTCATGTTAGTTCAAAGTGCATTAACTAATGTTAACATATACAACCTTTGATTGTAATAATGTATTAATAAATTTTATAATTAGTATGAATTAAGATTAATAAATGCTGTAGAAGTATTGTTCATTCTTAATTCATGTTAACTAAAGTAGTTAACTAATGAACCTTATTGTAAAGTGTTACCTAATAATTTCTTAAGGATCTGGCTTTTAAACTTGTCACAAATTAAATTAGTAAAACAATAAATAAATAGGGCCTAGTCAAAACAAAAGTTATTTTGTGTACATTATAACATTATACAACATTATAACTACTTCTGAATTAAAAACATTGAAAATTGTTCATTTCTATTATTAAATTAGGCAAGAGTTTCTAAAAAATACATTTATTTAGCAAAAAATGCAAACCCTGAAATGTGAGTGACCAGCTTAAGCGCTGTTGTTGTATATAACTTGTATTACTCAATTTAACTGCAAACTTTGTTGCATTATTTATCTCTGTAAAGCTGCTTTGAAATCTGTATTGTAAAAAGCGCTATATGAATAAATGTGACTTGACTTGAAAAACACTTCCTCCTTTTAAGTAAGAAATTAAATTTTAAAAAATTACATTTTATATATATATAAAAAAACTGAACAGTTTTAAGGACACTATTTTTCTAATATTGCAGAATATTAATAAAATAAAATAACATTTTATTTTATTTATTTCACTTATACTCTGCAGAGAAACTGAGATGGAATAAGATAAGGATCAGTTTTAGTTAAAATAGATATTTCCTTCCAGCGATAAACTTCTTTTTTAACTACATATTCTTAATGATTTTAAAATACTCAACTTCTTTCCCAATCCTTTGTAATACGAAGATCAAGATATTTGACTTTATTCATGATTGAGAATATCACAAATGCTAGTTAGAAAAAAAAGATCAGTGGTATTGATAGCTTTGGGAATCTGTGATTGATCCTTTGAATCAATCCTTTATTTTGTCATTTGAATGTGTTTTCTGTATGTGATTTTCTATTATTAATTTAGCGTGTGAGGAGGACTTTTATTATGGTGTGGCGACATGATGTCATAAGGCTGCTCCGGTCCTGCGTCTGTGATTCGGCTGAAAAAAGGTTTGTGTTAAAATCAGTTCAACCCGTTCAGACACCTATATAGAGAACTGTGAAATATATTAAGTATTAATCAAGCTAACATTTTATAATGTATTGTAACATTAATGAACGTTCTTTTTTGTGAGCAAGCACAGTAACAGAAAAGGTGCGTCTCATTTCGCTCCTTATATGTAAACCAGTTCATCATTTACACGCTGTTTGGTCACTGTTAAGATAGAGAAACTGGCTTTTTGAAACCAATTGAGATTAAATTGAATCAAATGCTTCTCAAAAGGATTGACAGTTTGTAAGTGCTCGAATCACAGCAGCACGCTGACGACACCTGCAGTAACTACCATGTAAATGCAACAAGATTCAGCTTGGATTATTTTTTGTTTCTGTTAATTATTCTCATCTTGAACATGAACAGAGTGTTGTCATGTTGTCAAAAACAAACAGAAAAACTCCCGGTGAAGCGACTATAAGATCCATGTGACACACTGTTTTAAAGATGCCGTTTATTAAAGAAGAGAGTGAAGACATAGAGATTGAAGAAACATGCAGTGTGAAACAAGAAGATACTGAGGAACAAACAGGTTGGTTTTATTCTTTTCATTCAAGTCTTTCTTCAGTCATTCTGCTTAATGTACCTCTTTATCTCTATTTATAGATGCAATTTGTCACAAATTAAATTAGTAAAGCAATTAATAGTGTCTAGTCTAAACAAAACAGTTATTTTGTGTAACATCAAGCCATCAACATTATAACTACTAAATTAAAAACATTGAAAATCGTTCATTTCTATGATTAAATTATGCAACAGTTTCTAAAAAAATACATTTATTTTGCTAAAAATGCAAACCCTGAAATGTGAGTGACCAGCTTAAGCGCTGTTGTTGTCATTAACTTATATTACTCAATTTAAATGCAAACTTGGTTGCATTATTTATCTCTGTAAAGCTGCTTTGAAACAATCTGTATTGTAAAAAGCACTATATAAATGTGACTTGACTTGAAAAACGCTTTCTCCTTTTAAGTAAGAAATTTAATAAAACAATTATTTAATTATTTTTTATTAGGGATGCACCGATACCGATACCAGTATCGGTATCGGGCCCGATACTGAGCTCATGTACTTGTACTCGTACTCGTAAAAATGCCCCGATACCAACAACCGATACCAGGCAGCATGTGTACAGTGTCAGAAATTATAATGGGGATAAAAAAAAGAAGGCTGTATATGAAATAAATGTATCTTATCAGTGGAATATTAAACAGAATATATTAACGCGTCGCCTATATAACTATATGGTGCGCAAGCTGATAAGAGAAAAACGCGCAGAGGATTGAGCGCGCTACACAGACGCGCGAGCTGGTCGAGCGCACCCCTTTTTCACAGACGTCAGTGGAAAGTTTGTAGTTCAGTCGGATGTCAATGGCAAATCAAGTAAAACGAGGCATGTAGCTTATTATTAACGTTAACTGACGAGAGAGAGAGAGAGAGAGAGAGAGAGAGAGAGAGGAGAGAGAGAGAGAGAGAGAGAGAGAGAGAGAGAGAGAGAGAGAGAGAGAGAGCGCACTTCTGTTGAATGCTGTTGATTGCGGATCGTTCACTCAGCACGTGTTATTTGGATTAAAACTAAATCGTATATGTAAGTAAAACATGAACTGTTACCTTACTTATGTTTAACGAGTGGTTGCCTACATTATTACAGGACATTTGCAGGTCAAGAATTTCCATGAACTTCAAACATCCACAGCGCGCGCCCCGAAAACCACCAGACAGCGCGCGAATACTGAGTGGAAGTCTTTCACGCATTGCGCTTGTACGGAGGAATTCACACAAAACTATGTAAAAACACCTGTCTTGGCGAGTATCCTAGTAAAAGTCTGTTATATCTCAAGTGAACGTAGACAGTATAATTCAAATGGCGTCCGTGCGTCCGGCCTTAAAGGGGCGGCACTTTAATAAATCTGCTGCTGTGTTTTAATGTTAATCAAACAAAGGACAAATAAATTACTCTCTGCTATTGGCTAAATAGGCTACCTCTATCAACTTTACAAAAAGATCCATATATATTTAATTTATACAGTAATGAATATGCAGTGCATGAAATATATGTTTGTTGAACTAATTAAGTTTAAATTTAATAAACAACTAATATGATTGATATTATTTTGGTTTCTCTACCAATACATTTAAAAATTACAAATGCATGAATTGAAAATTAATTGAAAATTAAAAATACAGGTATCGGTTACAGTATCGGTATCGGCGAGTACCAAAAATGAAAGTATCGGTATCGGACTCGGTCTGGAAAAAGTGGTATCGGTGCATCCCTATTTTTTATATATATTGTTCTCATTCGTGTGATGCACATGGAAGCTAACAATTTTCAATATTCAAAATTCTTCATTCAAGGACACTATTCTTCTATTTTATATGTGAATGGCAGACTTCAGATCTCTCTGTAATAAACCAATTCTCTTGGGTCAAACTGTGGGTTATAGCCCTGCACACAGCTGTTTTTTTTAATCCCGCTCGCTAGGGCTGTGCGAATAATCGTAATTAATTTTCGATTGGTAATAATGGTAATGATAATTTTTGATTTGATTAATTAGTAATTAATATTGGCTTAAAGATAATCTTGATAATCAACATAAAACCATTATTGTGCTGCTGCCGCATTTCACCCATTGCACCATTTCTTTCCTTCACAGCTGTGTGCTTTCATTCATTCCTGAGTCAAACTTAATTTCCAAATCAAGCCGTATAAGTGATTGTTGTATAATAGTCTGTGAGGGGCCAAGCAGTGAAGGGCAAATAATGCAAGATAACCAATGAAAGAAAATTATTTATTAGCTAAATGCCAAACAAAGTTACAAATTAAATTACTTGAAAACTGAAAGAAATAAAGTCAGGTCTAGGCCCATAAAAAGGATCAACTAAACAGAACCAAACTTAACAGTAATCAAACCAACTAAGCAAAATAAACAAAAACATGACCTCCCAAATGACATGAATGGGGAATTTATATACACAAAGGACTAGTCCATTACACATACACAGGGATTAACACAAACATCACTTAACACAATTAAAATAAATAATTAATTTCAGAAATATGAAACGGGTTATGATGAAATGGATTAACAAAATATGGAATTATAATAAACAAACAAACATACAATTAATCCTGCACTAATTGGCAGCATGGATTAGCTCAACAGAACAAAATGGAGGCAACTGACACCAGCCGGTCCTTTATTGGAATGGACCTCAACCGGAGCACCCAGAAACCCGTCAAACGGTTTCTGTCCCAGAAAGCGTCAAACCTCCGCTCCTCCCACGCAAGCAACTTAAACTCAAAAGAAATAAATGTTAACAATATACCAATAATAACTATAAAGTGTGCACCCAAACTAATAATTTATGGCAGAAAACAAATTGAAAATAAAACAGTGAAAATTTACCAAATCTGTGTCTGTCATTGTCATTATTATGAAATGTGTATATAGCGTGATCTGTAACCAAGGTATCAGCAACAAACGTTTAGCCTAATCGTGAAATACTAAAAATAACGTATACGTTACGCTTATTTTTTTGGTACATATGGTTTAATTAAATTTAAAAGGGTTAAAATTTCAAAATAAAATGCCAAATTACTTGTATACATGCTCTTTTTTTGAGTACCTCAAAAAGTCAAAAATTTCTGGTTTTAATACATTTTGAGAAACTCTTTGAGGGATGATTGCAAAAATGTCTATGTGGTGTAACCGTCAAAACTTTGTAGCTACCAAATAATTGATCTTGTTTAAAAAAGATGAAATTCTCATATCAGCTAGTTTGGCATAATCTTACATTAGAACTCTTTATCAGTAAATAAAAGTAAATGGAACACCATTGTTGTGAAATATGATAATTAATTTGGGGAATCGTGTGAGTCAAGTAAAATTCCTTAAAGGGGTGGTAAAATGCCATTTTCACAAGATGTAAAATAAATCTCTGATGTCCCCAGAGTGTGTGTGTGAAGTTTTAGCACAAAATACCCGACAGATATTTTTATATAGCATGTTAAAGTTGTCACTTTTTGAGGTTTAGCAAAAACGCACCATTTTGTGCCCGGCCCTTTAAATGCAAATGAGCTGCTGCAGAGGGCAGGGTTTCAAGAGCTCTGTGTGTGAGCAGCTGAGATCACCTCATGCAGACACACTTGACTAAAATGACAGAAACTGTTCTGCCTTTAATGTTAAAACGGAGTCAGACACAGATGGAGAGACTCAAGAAGAAGTGACAACATGTAGAAGCCACAGGACGCCTCTGAATGGTTAGTTGATGAATTTGTTGCTGATGTGGAGTTAATTATCTTCAATTAGGATATTCTGTCATGATAATCTATAAATCGCTCATATAGGAACTGTTGTTTTTTCTTTTGCATGTGAAAAGATGGATGCTAAAGTTTGAGCTGACTCACAAATGTACTCTTATACAACAACTTTTCCTCTTCTCAATACTGCTTGCTTGTTCCCGGGGGCGGGGTTTATGTACATTTTAGGGTTGGTGATGTCACTAAAGGCGGGCGTACACGGTGCAATTTTTTGCTGTTTTACGAGCTCGCAGATGATTTTTTTCACTCGGGGGAAATCGCGTGGAAATCGGTTATGCTTGCATGTCGCGGCTCGTATAGTGTGCGAGGAAGATACGAGCCGAGCCGAGCACCTCTCAACCTCCCGATAATTTTTAAGCATGTCGAAAAAGTTCGGGAGCTGTCGGCTTGCATTCGTGAGTTGTGTGCGGTTGAATGAGCCGATTTGTCGATCTATCTGAATTTGACCAATCAGGAGCTGAGGAATCCACAGAAGAAAGACGAAAATGGTGTGGACTACTATATAAACACTGCTTCAATTAATGTTTTTATGATGACTTTGTGAAAGGTTAACTAAACAGCATCTGCCGTGTTCCTGCTGGCCAGTATTTGGCATATTTCATTCTGTAACATACAGATCTGTATTATGCTATTGTTTTTGATAGTGTTATACATTTCTTACAGATTCTTACACGTCACGATGATCATTGCGTTTGTCTTACCGAATGTGGTTTCTTCCTAACAGCAATTACAGTTTGCCTACAGCCTAAGCTTTTTTTTTTATTAATGCCGACAGAAAAATGTTGCCAGATGAAAACCAAGCAAAAACAAAGAAATTATAAAAATCCAAAATAAGTTCAAAGCTTGTGTTTTGGAAATAAGATTAATATATCACAAACTACTTTAATAACTTCCTAAAGTGTAACATTAATCCTAAAAAAACAAGTCCAGACTACTGTCACCTTTCCATTATGTGGATCTGGCAACACGGGATCTGGCATCAACAACTCACAACGCAGTCAAGCTCACTCAAGCCCTGTTCACTGCGCTATAGCTTCTCGCAGCAAAATTAATTGCAAACACTCACATGAGGTGGTTTAAACGGCTAATTAATCATTCAGAGAGCTTGAAATTGTATTTTTGAATGTGTAGCCTACCGTAACTACGTTATTTTAACTCATTCACTCACTCACACACACACACACACACACACACACACACACACACACACACACACACACACACACAAGGGTGACTGGACGTCCGTTTCCCGGTGCTGAAAACGAGCCTATATATGTAGCAAAAAAGTCACGGCTTGTATCAATATTTAATATGCAGTTATGAGAGAGCTTTTGGCGCGGAACTTCGTGCGATTTCTTCGGAATTCAGCAGTTCGTAAAATCGTGTCGTATAACACTGCCTTCGTACGATTGTCAGGTAAACTCACTCGTAAAATGTGCGTGGACATACGATCTTCCGACCGTCAGGATTCGCACCGTGTAGGCCCACCTAAACCCGGGATTAATGTCGTGTAGTCCCTACCAGCCGTTTGTTGTAGTACTTTCTTTAAAAGCAAATATCTTCCTTTGCTTTGAACTTTGAGCATTGTAAATTTGCAGATGTTGTTTATGTTCAAACAGCAATATTTCACACTCACTAAAGTTAGAAAAGTGAAATCATACTTTACCACCCCTTTAAGTGTCAAGGTGGTGTAACCACCTTTCAAGGAGTCATTTTGTTAATATTGTGTAAGAAGACCATGTGACAGGAAATTATATCACAGAGACGAACACCCGGTGAAACTAACTGCTGCATGCAAATGTTAACTCATTTTAAATTGTGAGATAATTTGACAATTTTAGGGTATGGTCAGGTATTCTTAATTCTCAGGTATTTGACATATAGGCTAATATGTCAAATGGTATGACCTCGGGAATACATTGATAATTAATGATTATTAACTTTAAAAATTACATATTAAATATTACCAACAAGGCCATATGATTACATAGGTACATAGATTACAAATTTGATTTTAAACTGAAATGTCAAATGGTGTAACTGGTTAAACCTATTGCAAGTAGTTTAAAACCACAATTAATGGTCTGGTTTCTACAACTTTCACTTAGCAGCAGAAATCTGCCTTTAAATTTGAAAGAAATTTTATTGTGATCATTTTTTTGCCCATATCGGCCAGTCCTACCTTATCTTAATATTTCTTGGGGGGTTCCACAAGGGTCGACTATTGGTCAAACTAAAAAAAAAAAACATTGTATATGTTGCCTCTGAGGGTAATTTTAAGAAATATGGAGCAGGCTATCTTTTTTACGCTGATGACCTTAAATTGTATCTTTCCATCGAGTATGGTGATAATTCATTTGTCTCCCGTTTGAAAAGTGTTTGACGGAACTCAAAAGGGGTGGTTTGGCAAATAACTTTCTTTAACTCAATGAGGTTAAAACTGAACTCATCCTCTTTGGAGAAAGTTCGGTTTTTCTGATGAAATGTATGAAAAAATGTATAAAAAAGGTAAATGGTTGATAGTTGTGGCTCACTGTCCAGTAACATGCACTCTCATGTGAGGAATTTAGAAGTATTTTTTGACCATCAAATAAATTTGTTCAGGAGAGTGATTTTGTGCCTCTGTGATGGTACCAAGAGCTGTCGCTCATTTACAGATCGCATGCTTCTGGTAGGGATGTAGACTCATGAGTGGAAGTAGGAGGGTGCTGAGCCCTTTAAGCATCTGTAAGCAAGCGTCAATGCCTTGAACTTGATGCGAGTAGCAAGTAGTAGCCAGTGCAGAGAGAAAAAGTGTAATGTGGGCCCTTTTGGGCTTGTTGAAAATACAAATTGAGGTTTGATTGCACATGATGGAAGTCCAACCAAAAGAGTATTGTGGTAATCAAGCCTAGAAATTACCAGGGCCTGGACAAGAAGTTGTGTTGGATGCTCAGATAAGAAAGGCCTGATCTTCTTGATGTTGTGTAGTGCAAACCTGCATGACCGAGCAGTCTTTGAAGGTCAGCTCCAAGATTACTCCAAGATATCTGACTGACCTTGATGGGGTGATTGAGGATGAATCTAGCTGGATGGCGAAACCATGCTGTAGATTCGAATTGGTAGGGAAGATGAGAAGCTCAGTCTTTGCCAGGTTGAGCTGCAGGTGATGTTCTTTCATCCATACTGAGAGACATGCGTGCAGCTACTATGGGATCATCTGGTTGAAATGAAAAGTAGAGCTATGTGTCATCCGCATAGCAATGGTGTAAGACTTTACCAGGCAATACATCCTCCAACCACTAGGGGTCACACTTCTGCCATGATCAGTGGTATGGCTCCCAGTCACTAGGGGGCGCAGGAGGTCTTTTGCCTGCAATTCCTCTCCCAGTTGCCAGGGGGAAACCATTGGCAAGAACTCTCAGTTGTAGTTAGCAATCATTGTTGATGATACTCACCTGTGTAGGGCCCTATTTAAGTTTGCCTGTTGTCATTGTTTTTTGTTCAGTCTTGAGCCTACCTGTACCAGTGTATCCCGTGAGTTTATTCTGAGCCCTCGTGCTTGTTTTTGTTTTCCTTTTTGTGACTATTGGAAGCTTTGCTTCTTGTTTATTTGTTTGTACTTTGTTTTTTGCTGATTCTAAAAGTAAACAAACTTGGAATCAATGCTGCCCGTCTCCTTGAGATTTCCTGTTACTCTTCTGCACTTGGGTCTTAACATCCTCAAGCCTGAGATAGCTCACTCAGGAGGTACACCAACTCTGTGTCCAGGAGACCGGTGTTCAAACCCTGCCAAAGACAACATTCCAGGTCTTAGTCCATAAGATCTCGGTTCAATATCATTACAGCAAGACTGAACCAAAGAATGGACCCAGCAGAGAGTCAAGGGCCCTCATCAAATGTGGAAAGAATATTATCTGAGCTAACCAATCAAGCTACTGCAATTCAACATCATGAACGGATGCTCACAGAGATTCTTCAGCGCTTGAACCTTCTAGCTTCACCTCAAGATCCTCCATCCCAGGAGGCTCCTCAATTACCCACGCCACCTCTGGTAGTTCCCATCCTTCCCCAACCCCAACCTATTGCGGCAGCTCATCTTCTCGAGCCCAGGCTTCCACCTCCTGAGAGATACGATGGTAATACCAGGGGCTGTCGAGGCTTTATCACTCAATGCTCTCTAGCCTTCCAACTTCAACCCAGTAGTTTTCCTACAGACAGCAGTCGTGTGGCTTATATCATCACCTTACTTACTGGAAGCGCTTTGGAATGGGCTACGGCTCTCTTGGAACATAGTTCACCATTCACTTCGAACTCTGAGCAATTCCTAGCAGAGATGAGGAGGGTGTTCCATCATCCAGGAGGAGGAGTCGGAAATGATCAACGATTACTTCAACTCACTCAAGGAACACGCAGTGTAGCAGAAATGGCTATTGAGTTTCGTACTCTGGCAGCAGAGAGTGGCTGGAATGAACAGGATCTTCAAGCAGCTTTTCATCAGGCTCTTGCACCTGAGCTAAAGGATGAGTTGGCCTTCCGAGATCCTGCGCCTAACTTAAATTATCTTATTGATGTCGCCATCCGAGTGGATAACAGAATTAGGGATAGAAGGTCTGAAAGACAACAAGTCCAAGTCACAGCCCAGAGCAACGTCAGTCCAGTTCAACCTGCTTTCCAAGCTCTTTGCACAGAGGAACCCATGCAGCTTGGGAAGAGTCGCTTATCACAAACTGAACGGGACAAACGTATGCGGGAGCGGCGATGTCTGTACTGTGGAGAACTGGGACATTTTCGTATTCATTGCCCTGAACTTGTGGGAAAAGAGATTTCTCGTCCAGAGAGAGGGGGGCTGAGACGAGAGAAATAATCAACCCCCGATCTTCAGCTGGACTTTCGACGGTGCTGTATTTCTCCTGGGGCAATGGTTGGCACAAGGGTTCTGCATTTGTTGATTCAGGCGCTGCTGGCAATTTCATGGACAGTACTTTGGCTAAGAGCTGGAAGATACCACTCATAACCCTCCAGGATAAGCTCAAGATAACATCCTTAGACAACAGACCTCTGGGGTCCGGCCAGGTAACACACCGTACCATTCCCATTTCAGTTGAAATACACTCTCATCAAGAATCACTGTCTTTTCTTCTTATTGACACACCCGAGTTTCCAGTTATTCTTGGTTACCCTTGGCTAGTTTCTCACAATCCTCAGATTGACTGGACAACTAGCAGTTTCACCAGATGGGGATGTGCATGTCCAACAGCTGAAATTCTTTCATCTCCTGATCCCTTTTTGGGGCCTAAACGACAACTCAGGATCCAACATGAGTCAAACACTCCAAGAACCAAGGTACTAGTCGTTCCTCAAGTTAAACTTACACCTCCTGCTCTGGTTGTTCCTCCTCTTGACCTATCTCGAGTTCCCCAGGTATATGTTGACCTCCAGGATGTGTTTAGTAAGTCCCGGGCCGAGACTCTTCCCCCTCATTGACCCTATGATTGCGCCATTGAATTATTGCCAGGATCTTGCCCTCCAAGAGGTAGACTTTTTTCATTGTCAGCTCCAGAGAGGTTGGCTATGGATGAGTATATACAAAAGGCACTAGAGAATGGATTTATTCGGCCTTCCACGTCACCGGCAGGGGCTGGATTTTTTTTCGTGGGTAAGAAGGATGGAGGTCTTCGCCCATGCATTGACTATCGTGGCCTAAACAACATCACAGTAAAGAACCGATATCCACTGCCACTTATGACCACAGCCTTCGAACTCATCCAAGGCGCAACCATCTTCACTAAGTTGGACCTCCGGAACGCTTACCATCTGGTGAGAATTCGGGAGGGGGACGAATGGAAGACGGCTTTCAACACCCCTACTGGGCATTATGAATATCAGGTGATGCCCTTTGGGTTAGCAAATGCCCCGGCCGTCTTCCAAGCTCTTATCAATGATGTCCTGAGAGAGATGTTAAACCAGTGTGTGTTCGTATACCTCGATGACATCTTAATATTTTCCCAGAGTTACGAAGACCACGTTCAACATGTCCGGCAGGTTCTTTCTCGTCTGCTTTCGAACCAGCTCTTCGTCAAGCTAGAGAAAAGTGAGTTCCATGTAACTACAGTCTCATTCTTGGGTTTCAACATTTCATGTGGCAGTGTACAGATGGATCCCAGCAAGGTTTGTGCGGTCCTGGAGTGGCCCCAGCCTGATTCCTTGAAACAAGTCCAACGCTTCCTGGGTTTCGCTAACTTTTATAGGAGATTTATTCGAGACTTCAGTACCATTGCGGAACCTCTCACAGCTCTCACCAGGAGGTCTAGTATACCCTTCCAGTGGACCGAAAAGGCTAACCAGGCATTCGAACGACTCAAACAGCTATTTACTTCAACTCCCATATTGACTTTACCAGATCCTGAGTTGCCATTTATCATTGAGGTGGACGCATCAGACGTGGGTGTGGGAGCTGTTCTTTCCCAAAGGGCAACTAGGGACAATAAACTCCATCCTTGTGCCTTTTTTTCACGTCGGCTGACAGCAGCAGAGAAGAACTATGATATTGGGAATAGGGAATTGCTGGCAGTTAAGCTTGCTTTGGAGGAATGGAGGCATTGGCTGGAGGGGGCTAAACACCCATTTCTGATATGGACAGACCACAAGAACCTCACTTACATCCAGGGGGCCAAAAGGTTGAATCCTCGCCAAGCTCGGTGGGCCCTTTTCTTTAACCGTTTCGACTTTGTCCTCTCTTACAGACCCGGTTCCAAGAATATTAAGCCCGATGCTCTGTCAAGGCAGTTTGAGTCACAAGAAGAGGACAGGTCGGAACCCATCATACCAAGGTGCAGAGTACTGGCAGGCATCCAGTGGGATTTGGAGACGGCAGTACGGAAGGCTCAACATCGCCAACCTGACCCAGGTAATGGCCCATCGGGTCTCCTCTTTGTGCCAAACACCATCAGATCCAAAGTACTACAGTGGGGTCACGCCGCACCTTCATCTGGACATCCGGGAGTCCTTAGAACCCTGAGGCGGATCCAATCTAAGTTCTGGTGGCCCAACATGGGAACCGATGTCCGGGGATTTGTTGCCGCATGTTCCACTTGCGCCCAGAATAAGGAACCTAGAGCCCTCCCTCAAGGTAAACTACATCCCCTCCCTATCCCGAGACGACCCTGGTCCCACATATCCATGGATTTTGTTACTGGCCTACCCACTTCTCAAGGTAACACAGTGATTCTTGTAGTAGTCGACAGATTTTCTAAGGCATGTCATCTTATCCCCACCTCTAAAATTCCTACAGCAGGTCAGACGGCGGAACTTCTCATGCAACATGTCTTTAGAATTCATGGATTTCCTCAGGATATGGTCTCTGATCGGGGTTCCCAGTTTACCTCAAGATTCTGGAAGGCTTTTGGACGTCTAATCGGTTCCACCATCAGCTTGTCGTCAGGGTACCATCCCCAATCCAATGGACAGACAGAGAGAGTGAACCAGGAGATTGAGAAGACCCTCAGGTGTCTTGTCTCGAACAACCCAAGTACATGGAGTTCCCAGTTGGTCTGGGCGGAATTTGCTCATAACACTCTCCATCATTCATCATTGGGTATGTCTCCATTTGAATGCCAGTTTGGGTTCCCCCCCTCTTTGTTTTCTGAACAGGATCTCCAAGCACAGGTTCCGGCAGCAGCCCAGTTAGTCCGGAGGTGCCGGGGGATCTGGCGGAGAGCTCGGGCAGCCCTGTTAAAGTCATCCCGGGAACAACAGAAACAGGCCAATCGACGTCGGCAGACAGCTCCATCATTCCGTCCTGGACAGAGAGTTTGGCTTTCAACTAAGAATCTTCCATTGCGCCTCGAGTCACGGAAACTAGGTCCTAGATACGTTGGACCTTTCAAGATTCTCAAGAAAATAAACCCAGTCTCTTATCGACTTCTGTTGCCCAGGTCCATGCGCATACACCCAACATTCCATGTCTCATGCCTCAAACCTGTCATCTACTCTCCTTTGTCTCCTGTAGGTAGATTACCTCCAGTTCCTCGGATAGTGGAAGGGCAACGGGTTTATTCCGTGCAGAGACTATTGAACATGCGCAAAGTACGTGGAGGGGTCCAATATTTGGTTGATTGGCAAGGCTATGGTCCAGAAGAGCGCTCGTGGGTACCAGCTAGAGACATTCTGGACCCAGACCTCATCAAGGACTTCTACAGACAACAGTCGAACCGCACTAAAAGGAACGTCAAGAGCCGTTCATCAAGAGAGGGCTCCTGTAAGACTTTACCAGGCAATACATCCTCCAACCACTAGGGGTCACACTTCTGCCATGATCAGTGGTATGGCTCCCAGTCACTAGGGGGCGCAGGAGGTCTTTTGCCTGCAATTCCTCTCCCAGTTGCCAGGGGGAAACCATTGGCAAGAACTCTCAGTTGTAGTTAGCAATCATTGTTGATGATACTCACCTGTGTAGGGCCCTATTTAAGTTTGCCTGTTGTCATTGTTTTTTGTTCAGTCTTGAGCCTACCTGTACCAGTGTATCCCGTGAGTTTATTCTGAGCCCTCGTGCTTGTTTTTGTTTTCCTTTTTGTGACTATTGGAAGCTTTGCTTCTTGTTTATTTGTTTGTACTTTGTTTTTTGCTGATTCTAAAAGTAAACAAACTTGGAATCAATGCTGCCCGTCTCCTTGAGATTTCCTGTTACTCTTCTGCACTTGGGTCTTAACATCCTCAAGCCTGAGATAGCTCACTCAGGAGGTACACCAACTCTGTGTCCAGGAGACCGGTGTTCAAACCCTGCCAAAGACAACATTCCAGGTCTTAGTCCATAAGATCTCGGTTCAATATCATTACAAATGGTAGGAGAAACCATGTGCCTGCATGATGGGTCCCAGTCATGTAGTGTAAATGGAGAAGAAGATGGGTCCAAGAACTGAAGGATGTATGTATGTGGGTGTTGTTTAGTTACCGTCTTACTCTGTGGCCCCATCTCTGGCCATCCCAGGATGGGATCATAGAGGGCATGTGGTAGGATGACTGGAGAGAAGTTGTTTAGATAAATCTGCCTCAGTGAGGGGAGAGAAGATTTCTGCCTGTGGATGCTTGGTCAGAGTTTCTGTGTCTGGAGCTGAGAACTGACTGTTGTAGTAGTTTTGTCATTGAAGAAACTAGCAAAATTATCAGCAGTTAAAGGGATGTTGGAGGGGGACAGAGGAGACAGTAGGATGTTTTGAGAAGTTTGCGTGTGTTTGAAACACTAGCCGAGTTTCCAGCTGACGTAGATGGCGTGGTATGTTTTGGGCAGAAGACAGTGTCATTTATTAAATTCATAAAAGACAAAATGTTTGTAGGAATACTGGATTCTAAACTTCAAAGAAATGCCACAATCTAGATAGGAGGGAGAAACTCCACATATGTGCCGCTCACAAGTATAAGGGGCTTTCCTTACCATTAATGCTTGGATAACATACCTACGTCTCCTTCAATTAAAAATAATGACTAGTGCAGTGGCTGGGATAAACCATATAAACCGACCAACATCTGTTGCCATAATTTCTGGAATGACAAATCGCGAGAGGAAAAAATGACGTTTTAGTCGCATAACATTGGTTAATGGAAATGCTGACATTTGGCAATATTTTTTATCGATATTAAGAAAAAAAATCGCAAAAGTTTTGAGAAAATCTGTAATGGAAACGTGCCTACTGTTGATCTTGTTTTGGAAATATGAAGATTTTGCAGCAAGGAAACTTCAACAGAAAAGGATGGGAGCAGAGACTGATACATACTCAGGTCAGATGGGTCTTTTGGTTAGCGCTATTTTCGCTCTGCTGCCCTGAGTTTGGTTCGTTGTTAACGCAGAACATCAGATAACCAGGGGAAAGGGGAGTAGCATGCACTGGCCTAGAAGAGAGGACAGATGTTGTCTAGACAAGTAGCTAAAGTGGAACATAAAGTGCCCGTTGTGGTATTCACATCCAGAGATGAGAATTGGGTGGGTGAAGGAAGAGAGGCTGATATCAGAGGAAAGATGGGAGGAGGGAGAAACTGAGTGCAGTATTTGGGACGTGTCCTAAAGAAAGCAAAGAATTAACAATATTTACAAGAGGTTCTGAGAATACAGGTAACACCTTTTTCAGTTGTTTAGTGGGTTTAGGATTCAGCATTGATGTTGGATTTGACGTTTTACATGTCTAAAGGTTTTCATGTCTTTGTGCCATTAAACTGGTGTTAACTTGCTTTCTTTCTTTTCACCCTAGACCTGATGGTGCTAAAAGAGGAGAGTCAAGAACTGAATGCAAACAGTATGAGAAAGAAAGATCAGTATGAGAAATGCCATGATTTCATGACTGAAAAGAAATCTTTTACGTACTCACTGACTCATAAAACAGAAACTAGACATCTCCAGATGAGAGTTCATACTGGAGAGAGCCCTTTGACCTGCCAACAGTTTGGAAAGAGTTTCAGTCTAAAAGAAAGCCATAAAGTCCATTTGGAAATCGACACGGGAGAGAAACCGTTCATATGCCCTCAGTGTGGAAAGAGATTTACACAGAAAAAAACCCTTATTGTCCACATGAGAACTCACACTGGAGAGAAGCCTTTCACCTGCAAACTGTGTGGGAAGTGTTTCACAGTAAAAGGAACTCTTAAGACTCACATGAGAATTCACACTGGAGAAAAGCCGTTTGTTTGTGAGCAGTGTGGAAAGAGTTTCAGATATAAAGAAAGCCTTAATCATCACTTGAGGATTCATTCAGGAGAGAACTGTTTTGTATGTCATCAGTGTGAAAGGAGTTTCACAGACAGGAATCATCTTAATGATCATGCAAAAAATCACATTGCAGAAAAGCATTACACGTGTCATCACTGTGGAAAGAGTTTCAAACACAGAAAAACCCTTGAGAATCACATGATAATTTACAATAGAGAGAAGCATCAAATATGTCATCACTGTGGAAAGAGTTTCGAACACAGAGCACACCTTGAGAATCACATGAGAATTCACACCGGAGAGAAGCCTTTCACCTGCCCTCAGTGTGGAAAGAGCTGCACGACGAAAGGAAATCTTAAGATTCACATGAGAGTTCACACTGGAGAGAAGCCTTACAAGTGTCTTCAGTGTGAGAAAAGTTTCACATATCACACAGACCTGAAACGTCATTTGCAAACTCATTCTGAAAAGAAATTGCTGTCTTCCTCAGTGTGACTAGGTTTGGAGAAATTAGCAATTTTTAAAAATCATCTGCACATTCACTCAGCAGAAAAACAATTCAGTTGTGATCAGTCTCATAAAAACATCACACTTGCACATATGAAAAGTCATGTAAATGTGAGACCCTGTTTGTGTTCTTTGTTAAAGAGTATGGCAATAGAAAGTGTGAATCTGTTTAAAATAAAGGCTACTTTAACTTTGCAGCTGAATGTGGGTTTCATCTTCATGACAACTTATTTTATTTGTATTATTGCTTTTTATTTATGTGGCCAAGTAGTATAAACATAAATTGTTTTTATTTTGTATAAAAAATGTTTGTGGCCCCTTTTTAGAAATCTCTCTTCTCGTGATACTATTCTCTGGTTTTGGATGCGTACGCGCGATCAGAGAAGCATTTTAACTTTACACAAGAGGCTCCATGTTATTGTGCGTGCATCGATCTGATTTACTTCTTTATACTATCGTCTTTCTTGGTAAATTACTCAATATCTTTAAGCACAAATATGTTGTGAAGCGGAGTCTAAAAGAACATTTGATGTGTAAATTTCTTGTAGATGTATTTGTATCACACGTGTGACGAGAACCTCGTGGTGATTGGTAAAGGATTGGGTATGTAATGCCTTGTCCACACGGACATGGGTATTTTTATAACCTGAGTTTTTCCTCCTGCGTTTTAAAAAGAAATCCACACATGCTCGGTAAAAAAAAAAAATCTCCGTCTACGAGAAAACGCAAAAACATGCCATCAAGCACCGTCTAGAGCGGATAACGGCGCACAATCTGACGTCAAACACAGCGGAAAATGGCGCACACTCTGACGTCGCAAGGCAACCCCCCCGGTTTTACTGTCTACATGACAACACTGTAACCAGCGTTTCTGAAAATCCTCACCCTGACAGGGGTTTTCAAAAATGTTCAGTTTCAGTGACCTGATACTGCGTTTCCGTGTGGACGAATGGCCGAAACGCGTAAAAAAATTCAAGGTTATAAAAATACCTGTGTCCTGTAGACAAGGCCTAAGTGTGGCAAGCAGGACGAGGCTGAGGGACGTGAGAGAACGGCGCGAGGCCGGTGGCGTGAGTGATAATGAATGACACCTGTCTCGCATCTCTCACTGAGGAGCGGAAGCATAAAAGGAGGAGCGATGATGGTGAAGATCGAGAGAGGAACAGGCATGATTTTATGTTGTGTTATGTTTTTCTTTTGTGTAGCCAGCAGTCGTCCGTGAGGAGCTGCTGGCAGATCCTTTTGTATTTGTATTTGTTTATTTTATTATTAAAAGTGTGAAATGTTCGCCAGTTTGCGCCTCCTTCTTCCCTGAATCTTAAACCCCTTTACAGTAAGTTTCATGATTTATGGTGTAAAATGCTATGTTTATTTGATAAATCTGTTAATGATTTTAAGTTCCCTTTCGAGGTGATAACTTCAACATTACGTCAGCGTGACGTATGTGGGAACTTCTCCCTTCTCCACTTTCGCTAAAATCTTATGGGCTAACGCCAGCTGGGGACAGTTGGCCAATTGACGCGAAGCATGCAAATACTGACAGGTTCGCGGGCAGTATAAAATGCATGGGCACAACAATTACTTCAGAATATCTTTCTTCTCGCTAGAAGTCTTATCTTAATTCATTGTGGAAGTTGCAACAGAGGACTACTCACCCCCTGTTTTCCTCTCTGCATCCAATGGCTGCTACAGTTGGTACTCAACCAGAATAATACTTTTACCCCCGCCATTCCCCCACGGTGGTAAAATTTGGGGTGTATTTGCTGCCTATTACTGCTAAGAGGCGCTACAATCACAGACTTTGAAAAGTATCCATTTATTCTCTCTATTGCGTAATCTGCCGCCGCACCGCGGCTCATTCAGAGCGATTGAATGCTGGTAGCAGATAAATTCAATTGAAACGTAGTTAAAATAATTCATAATCACAATACTGAAATTTCTGAAATTAAATTGAATAAATAATGAAAACTTAAAACATTGCAATAGAAACATATTAAGCTACATCAATGAGGCTTTGCAAGAGCATAAGACGGTAACTTAACAGCGTTCAGACGGTAGCTCTGTGGTCAACGCAACAACATGAACCTCACGGAGCTTCAAGCGACCCGAGATCGAATCTCATTCAGCATCTATGTACCATACATGCTGTTGGCCGACAGCGTTTATGTTTTACCGTTCTTGATGCTTAAATAGGTAACTGTTTATTAGCGAGTTTATTGACTGTTTGTTTATTAGCGAGTTTATTGACTGTTCATTTATTTAAAGTCAAGCGTTTTGTTTAATTATCAATGGCACATTACAACATAAATTTGCTACATTCCTGTAGAGCCGCTGCACACACTGAAAATGAAGAAGCTCGTATTTAGTCTGCTAAATTATTGTGTTGGCAAATGTAAAAGAAGTAAGAACACTAAAATTACTTAAAGGGCATATTGCAGGTTAGAGGACCCAACGAGTCAATGTATAAAAAAACAATGTAGTAACTAGATTTTCTTTAAAATATTCTTATAAATACGCTACATTGGCTTCAGGAGTCGTTTTTGTGAGAATTTTACTTCTGCATCTGAAAATGGGCGTGGCGGGCATGACGTAACGGGAGGGAGAGCGGTCGATTCAAACCATTCAAACAACAGGAACACAATGGATTGCAATGACATTTTGGACTTACTCGTATGACGGACCACAGCCATACAATTATGAGCCTTCAATTCAATTCAAATTTATTTGTATAGCGCTTTTCGCAATACATATTGTTTCAAAGCAGCTTTACAGAAAGTGCATTTCAGAAATGTACATAGAAAAATACACTTAGTTATTCATGTATTAATTTAGGGCATAACATATCGCTGGCATTGAGTCGTCTCTTCACAGGCGTCGAGTCGTCTCTTCACAGCCGTTTAGTCATCTGATCGCAGGTGTTGGGGCATCTGAAGTCTCCGTGAGAGGCTGGATACAAACTGGAGCTGACAAACGCCATTTACATCGGGACTAGCGTCCCGAGATAACAGCAGAAAAGCACATGGGAAATAAATAGCATAGCTGCTGTTCATAATATTAATGCATTCGATCTGATTCAACAGTGGTATAAAATGTAAGCATTATGTGTATTATGTCATGTCTAAAGTTAACCATTCTTCCCCTCTAGATGGCGCTGTTTGCTATAGTTTTAGTTAAACTCCCATTGAGAAAACTTTATTTGTTATGCTTCATAGCGACAATCACGCAAATCTCAGTAGCCATTTTCCAGTTCTGCGCAGAGAAATCGCGTGCTGTTTTCTCCGGATTCCAGTGTTGTTGTGTAAAGCCCAGAGAAGCTTTGCTTGTAAGTTTATTTCATATAATTGTAATTTTATATACTTTGTGTCTGTATCTTATTAAGATGGGTATATCAGACGCACGTTAACGGTTCCACGTGCTTTGTACGGACATTTCAAAGATCTCCATGTGATCTCGTAACAATTACTGTGATTTAACAATGTTAATGTAAATATTGTTTAAGTAGTAATTGTATTTTGGTTATTTATATTTAAATAAGCATTTTTGTATTTCTTTTCAGTTTCACAAAATAATGTAACATTGAGAGAAACAACATGATTGCACTCAAGTAAAGAAGATAATTGACATCCTCTGAGTGGTCATTGAAGCCTCTTCATCAAGTTACATAGTGTTTAACTATCTGTATATGCATGCCCAACGCACACGCACACGCATGCAGAGGACAGAATAGTGAAAAAGCATCACGACGGGTAGAAGACAACACTTCTGAGAAGGACAGCTATCAAGTTATTCCACTCATCACAACTGATTCAAGATGGATGTTAAAGAGGAACCTGAAAAGCAACAGCTGAGCACATCACATGTCTCACTCAGTAAACTGGAAACCAGATCGATGATATCTGCATCTTCCAAAAGTTCAAGATCGTCCTCTGCGAGTATAGCGGCAACCAGAGCACGAGCTAAAGCAGAAGCAGTGAGAGCGCGTACAAATTTTGTGGAAAGAGAGGCTGAGGTACTGCTAGAAAGAGCTAAACTGGAGTCTGAACTGATATCACTACAGCATAAAAAGGAATTTGCAGCGGCAGCAGCGGAGGCTGAGTTTCTTGAAGCGGCTGCAGCAGAGATCGAGTCAGGAGAAATGAATATGGAGACTGAGGTCTCAGCGTTTCCACAGGAAACTACTGAAAAGCGTACAAAGGACTACGTGGACAGTCTTTCTGGATCAAGTTTTCACCGTCTCCCTCATGTTAAAGCAGAGCCTGACTCCTGTGATCACGAACAGTTTATGATCTCACCTGTGCTTCCCACCACTGCTGTCACGAGCAATGTCACACAAAACTTTGACAGACTTAACCACATTTCAACTCCTAAACCATACACGGTAAGCCAGCCTAGACTGCCCAGTAAACCGCTATCAATTTCCCAGCACACTCCTGTCAACCTGCCATACACATCATTCTCTCATAACAAAGCCTATGGACAACTTCCAGTTTCAGAGAAAGTGAGGCAACCTCAGACTTCCTACCTCAGCGGTTCAGCGCAACAGCCACCCTCCACAGACCATGCAGGTATGAGTGAAATAGCCAGATACCTGGTGGTCGCGAGCTCGTGAACTCCGGGCTTAGTACGTTTGACGATCGGCCGAAAACTACTTAGCTGGAAGTCATCATTTAGGAATGCTCTAGAAGGACTATCGCTCACCCCTAGCGAGGAGCTTGATCTTCTGACAAAGTGGCTAGGACCGCAGTCCGCAGAACAAGTCAAAAGAGTGAGAGCTGTTCATGTCGCTGATCCAGCGGCTGGTTGTAGAATGGCATGTTCCGTCTAGAAGAAAGCTTTGGGAGTGCTGAAATAATTGAGAAAACACTCTTTGATAAGCTGGATTGTTTCCCTAAAATCAGCATAGAGAACCCAAAAGTTAGAGAACTTGCAGATCTGCTCAAAGAAGTGGAGTCAGCAAAGCTTGGAGGCTACTTACCCGGGCTCTCTTCCTGACACAGCGAGGGGCGTGGCACTATTGTCAACAAACTGCCTTTAACCTCCAGAAAAGTGATGTCCCAAGGGTCTCAATATAAGCTTCAGTACCAGGTACATTTCCTCATTCACATTTTTCACAGATTTGTATGTAAGAGTCCTTATGCGCAAGACCAAGTTTTGCATTCCACATTATCTTCAATTGCCCTGTAAACCCTGAAAACTCAGTAAGAAAGAGGTGAGACCACTGAAAAGCTTCATCTCTACTCACAAAAACTGAGATTGCACAAACAACCAGCTCTACCGATTTCGCCGAACAGTAAGCCTGATATCAACAAACATGCCCATTCACAAAAAACCCCATCCTTTCAAACGGTGCAGAGCCTTTAGAGCTAAGAACAATTGAGGAACGGAAAATGTTTTTGAAGGAGCATAATATCTGCTTAGATTTTTCTTCGAATGAGCTATGTGCCAAAGACTGTGAAGTTGTCATACAGTGCACAGAGGTGGCAGCAACAAACATGTCACTTCCTTCATCTGGACCAGCTCCATGGATACTAAAAGCACCCAACACAGAGCATGGCGGGAGAGAGGAAGTGAAAACCCTTCCATTAACTCTAAATGCACAGAGGTCTGTGGGGATACTAATAGTTCACGGTCCTGTTCAAAAATCTGTCTCATCAAAGTTCACCCTAAGGGAGAGCCAGACAAATCATTGAACGTCTATGCTATTCTTGACGATCAAAGTAATCGTTCACTTGCCAGAACTGAGTTTTTTGACTTCTTCAATCTAAAGACCACAGAATTTCCCTACACTCTGCGCACATGCGCCGGAGTCACAGAAATGTCTGGGAGGCGGGCTATGGACTTCATCGCACATCCTCAAGATGGCAGCCTTTCAGTCCCACTCCCTACGCTCATTGAGTGCAACTACATGCCTGAAGACAGGTCAGAGATACCCACTCCTGAAGCCGCAAAACACCACTCACATCTCAAATCTATTGCTCATCTCATCCCTCCTCTAGATCCAGATGCTCAAATACTTCTTCTTCTTGGACGTGATATCCTCCAAGTCCACAAGGTAAGAGAGCAACGCAATGGGCCACAAAATGCTCCCTATGCTCAGAAACTGGACCTGGGCTGGGTTGTGGTTGGTGAGGTGTGTCTTGGTGCTGCTCACAAGCCTTCAACTGTTAGTGTTTACCGCACGAACATTCTAGAAGACGGGCGTCCATCTTACTTTAGTCCATGTCCCAATAAACTCTACCTCAAGGAGAAATTAACTGCACAGCCAAGTGTTAAAGCCTCTCACCTGCACCAATTTGCTCCCAGCCCTCCGGCCACCTCAGTCTTTGAAAGAACGGAGGATGATGAAAAAATAGCCCCTTCAATTGAGGATAGGCAGTTCATTCAGTTAATGGACAAAGAAATGTTCATGGATGACGCTAACAGCTGGGTCGCACCCCTTCCCTTTCGTGCACGTAGACAACGGCTTCCAAACAACCGAGAGCAAGCTCTGAGCCGTTTGAACTCTCTCTGTCGCACACTACGTAAGAAACCTGAGATGAGAGAACACTTCGTAGAGTTTATGCAGAAGGTCTTTGATAACAATCATGCCGAGCCAGCTCCTCCTGTGAACCCAGGGGAGGAGTGCTGGTACTTGCCCTCCTTCGGTGTATATCACCCACGCAAGCCTGGTCAAATTCGGGTAGTGTTCGACTCCAGCGCCCAGTTCCATGGCGTGTCTTTGAACGACGTGCTGCTAACAGGCCCGGATTTAAACAACAGCCTGCTAGGAGTCCTACTACGATTTAGGCGCGAGCCTATAGCCATCACTGCGGACATAGAGCAAATGTTCCACAGTTTCATTGTCAGAGAGGATCATAGGAACTTCCTCCGCTTTCTGTGGTTCAAAAACAACGACATCACCCAAAGCATGGTAGAATACCGCATGAAAGTCCACGTCTTCGGCAACAGCCCCTCCCCAGCCGTTGCCATTTATGGCCTTAGACGTGCTGCCTTGTATGCGGAAGCGGAGTTCGGCGCTGATGCGAGACATTTCATTGAAAGAGATTTCTATGTTGATGACGGACTCAAGTCATTTCATTCCATCAACGAAGCTATCAGTTTGCTTAAGGCTACCAAAGACATGCTCGCTATCTCTAACTTAAGACTCCACAAAATAGCATCCAATAGCCCAGCTGTGATGCACGCATTCTCTCCAGCTGACTATGCCAAAGACTTAAAACATTTGAATTTAGACACTGATTCACCCCCTTTACAGCGCAGTCTTGGCTTGAGTTGGGACCTTCAGAAGGATACATTTACATTCCACGTCAACCTCAGTGACAAGCCATTCACACGCAGAGGAGTCCTGGCGACTGTAAACAGCTTGTTTGACCCTCTCGGCATGGTGGCACCAATCACAATCCAAGGGAAACTGCTACTTCGTGAACTCTCGAATGGGAAGTCGGACTGGGATTGCCCCCTCGCAGCTGAAAAGGAAACGGAATGGAACCTCTGGAAAGACTCGTTGCAGGACTTAGAGCAGCTCAAAATTCCCAGAGCTTACACTGTAATGTCCATTTCCCAATCAGTAAAAAAGGAGATTCACATCTTCTCAGACGCATCCGTTCAGAACATATCCGCTGTCGCATACTTGAAAGTAACGGATCATGATGGAATGTGTCAAGTTGGATTCATTATGGGAAAAGCCAAGCTAGCCCCACAGACTGGACATACGGTTCCCAGACTTGAACTGTGCGCGGCCGTCCTTGCAGTCGAAATAGCTGAACAAATCATCCAGGAACTAGACATCAAACCAGACACCCTACTGTTTTATACAGACAGCAAAGTTGTATTGGGGTATATCTGCAATGAGACCCGACGCTTTTACGTGTACGTCAGTAACAGAGTTCAAAGAATTCGAAAATTCACTCACCCAGAACAGTGGCTTTACATTCCAACCTCACAAAACCCTGCAGATGTTGCTACTAGACCAGTTCCTGCATGCCGTCTAACTGAAACAAACTGGCTCACCGGTCCTACATTTCTGCAGCATCCTGCACCCACCCCTGTGAATGAAGCTCCTTATAATCTTATCGATCCAGATACAGACGTGGAAGTGCGAGCACACGTCACCACCTGCTTAAACCGTACTTCTGGTCTTAGTTCTCACCGCTTTGAAAGATTTTCAACTTGGAGATCCTTAAGAAGAGCTGTAGCTTCTCTTATTCACATCGCTCAGTCTTTCAGAAACAAAGAAAAGTCGTGTTACGGCTGGCACCACTGCAAAAGTTCGTACATGCCCGAGTTGCTGACTCAAGCTGAAAACGTCATCATCAGGTGTGCACAACGGGAGGCTTATAAAGCAGAAATCACTTGTCTGGAGAATGAGAGAGACATTTCCAAGCAGAGTTCTCTCAAGAGGCTTAACCCTGTCCTGGAGGACGGACTCCTAAGAATTGGAGGCAGACTAGAACAGTCCACACTCCTCAGCAGAGAGAAACACCCTCTCATCATACCTGGCCATAGTTACATAGCAACCCTCCTAACAAATCATCACCATGAGAAAGTAAATCATCAAGGTCGAATATTTACAGAAGGAGCAATCCGCACTGCCGGATTTTGGATAGTTGGAGCAAAGAGACAGATCAACTGTGTCCTCCGCAAGTGTGTCACTTGCCGCAAACAGAGAGGTAAAACAGCTGAACAAAAAATGGCAGATCTCCCTTCTGACCGCATCAGCACAGAACCACCCTTTACTAATGTCGGCTTGGACGTGTTTGGGCCTTGGAATGTATCAGCTCGCCGTACCCGGGGAGGCCAGGCCTACAGTAAAAGATGGGCAGTGATATTCACATGTTTATCCGTGCGAGCCATTCATATCGAACTGATAGAGTCAATGGACTCATCAAGTTTCATTAATGCACTTCGCCGCTTCTTCGCCATACGAGGCCCAGCAAAGATCATACGATCTGACTGTGGTACTAATTTCCAAGGAGCATGCAGAGAGCTGAATGCGATTGTGGTTTCGACCAAAGATTCAAGCGTGACCAAATACCTCAGTGAAGAAGGTTGCAAATGGATCTTTAACCCACCTCATTCATCTCACATGGGAGGAGCATGGGAGAGGATGATCGGACTTTCAAGGCGGATCTTAGACTCCATGCTTCCTCAAATCAGCTCCTCACATCTGACTCATGAAATGCTGTCAACTCTAATGGCCGAAGTGTGTGCTGTGATCAATGCAAGACCTCTCGTATCCATTTCAACTGACCCCGAGTCGCCCTTTCTCCTCACTCCAGCAATGATCCTCACCCAAAAGGTGTGTACCCCATATGCACCTCCAGGACCTTTTGAAGGCGCTGATCTATATCGAAAACAGTGGAAAAGAGTGCAGTATCTCGCAAGCATATTCTGGGAAAGGTGGAGGCGAGAATACCTCGCATCCCTTCAATTGCGCAAGAAATGGCAAGACAACAAGCCTAATATCAAAGAAGGAGACCTGGTCCTCATGAAAGACGATCAGGTAAAAAGGAATGAATGGCCAATGGCTCTGGTCACCAAAGCTATCTCTGGCTCAGATGGACGAGTAAGAAAACTGGAACTGAAAGTCACTAAGAGTGGTACTGCTAAGACATTCTTAAGGCCTATTACAGAGGTTATTTTGCTTATGTGTTAAGTTACCCTGTGAATACGTGGTCACTTGTTGAGAATTCAAGAGTGGCATTATGCTTAATACCAGACGGGGAGTATTATGTCATGTCTAAAGTTAACCATTCTTCCCCTCTAGATGGCGCTGTTTGCTATAGTTTTAGTTAAACTCCCATTGAGAAAACTTTATTTGTTATGCTTCATAGCGACAATCACGCAAATCTCAGTAGCCATTTTCCAGTTCTGCGCAGAGAAATCGCGTGCTGTTTTCTCCGGATTCCAGTGTTGTTGTGTAAAGCCCAGAGAAGCTTTGCTTGTAAGTTTATTTCATATAATTGTAATTTTATATACTTTGTGTCTGTATCTTATTAAGATGGGTATATCAGACGCACGTTAACGGTTCCACGTGCTTTGTACGGACATTTCAAAGATCTCCATGTGATCTCGTAACAATTACTGTGATTTAACAATGTTAATGTAAATATTGTTTAAGTAGTAATTGTATTTTGGTTATTTATATTTAAATAAGCATTTTTGTATTTCTTTTCAGTTTCACAAAATAATGTAACATTGAGAGAAACAACATGATTGCACTCAAGTAAAGAAGATAATTGACATCCTCTGAGTGGTCATTGAAGCCTCTTCATCAAGTTACATAGTGTTTAACTATCTGTATATGCATGCCCAACGCACACGCACACGCATGCAGAGGACAGAATAATGTGAATGCTTGGCTAAAAAGATGCGTCTATAATCTAGTTTTAAACTAGGACAGTGAGTCTGAGCCTCGAACAATATCAGGAAGGCTATTCCAGAGTTTAGGAGCTAAATGTGAGAACGCCCCCCCTCCTTTAGTGGACTAAGATATCCTAGGAATGACCAGAAGCCTCGAATTTAGTGATCTTAAAGAGCTCGATGGATTGTATGGCGATAGAAGGTCTGTTAAATACACAGGAGCTACACCATTTAGGGCTTTATAGGTCAGTCGTAAAACTTTGTAATTGATACGGAACTTAATAGGTAACGTACTCGGTTACTAACGTAACCTCGGTTCTCTCTAGAGAGGGAACGAGTACTGCGTAATATCTTACGCTACGGGGAAAACTCTTTTCCTCGAGATATTGAAGCCAAAAATTATCCTTAATTTTAAACATGCAAAACGCTTTGCAGCAGCAAGCAGACAAGGGCGAGACAGCTCGCGCGCCCATTGGCTGCCTTGCTGGAAAAGCTGCAGCCTATCGAGTGAGGCACTGCGTGACGTAATGACGAATGGGGACGCTTCGCGCCCATTTCGTCATGTCCCGCCAGTAGAGGCGTGGTCTCGCCCTATAAATACCCCCTCGATAGCTGTATTTCCTCTGATTTTTCAACGCCGAAGCGAACCAGAGCGTATTCCAAGCACGGCAAGATACGCAGTACTCGTTCCCTCTCTAGAGAGAACCGAGGTTACGTTAGTAACCGAGTACGTTCTCTTACGAGAGTATCTCTCGTACTGCGTAATATCTTACGCTATGGGGAACACCATGCAACACGCCGTGCGGACAGGGATCCAACACCAGAGTCCCGGGGCCAAGCCCGGGGCGCATCTAGTGCACAATCACCACAACTCACACAGAGTAGAGGAGGAGAGGCTAGAAGCATCACTCCTTCATAAAAGTCCCGTAGGGGTACACATAAGCCGCATGGCGGCCGATAAGCCCGAAGTTCAGACCGCCAGAAGCTTAGCTTGTAAGGCGGGCACCTCCAGGTTATAGTACTTGATAAATGTAGACGGCGAGGCCCAGCCCGCAGCCGTACAGATATCCTGCAGGGAGACCCCGCTATACCATGCCCACGACGAGGCCACGCCTCTCGTGGAGTGCGCTTTGACACCCAATGGGCACTGCAGGCCCTTGGAAGTGTAAGCCAGCGCTATGGCATCCACTATCCATCTGGATAGGCTCTGTTTTGAAGCGGCAAGTCCCTTAGAACGGCCGCCAAACAACACGAAAAGCTGCTCGGTCTGTCTGAACCCAGCCGAGCGGGACACATAAGCCCTTAACGCCCTGACAGGGCAAAGGAGACTCGCGTCCCTCTCCTCATTGAGAACCAGAAGGGCAGACAGGGAAATTACCTGGGCCCTAAATGGTGTATTGAGGGATTTCGGCACGTAGCCGTGCCTCGGTTTGAGTACGACCTTTGAGTCGTTAGGCCCAAACTCCAGACATGACGCGCTTACAGAAAGCGCCTGTAAGTCCCCTACACACTTCACTGAAGCGAGAGCCAATAGAAACACCGTCTTAAGGGACAGGTGCTTCATGTCCGACAGCTGGATCGGCTCAAACGGGGCGCCTTTCATGGCCTCCAAGACCGTGGAAAGGTCCCAAGCCGGGACTGAAGGGGGCCTGGGAGGGTTTAACCTCCGAGCTCCTCGTAGGAAACGCACGACTAAGTCGTTTTTCCCCAGTGAATGGCCAGACACCGGTTTAGCAAACGTTGCTATGGCCGCCACATAAACTTTTAGCGTGGATGGGGTCCTACCCTTATCCATCAGCTCCTGAAGGAAGGCAAGCACTTCCTTAACCCCGCAGTCCACAGGTGAAAAGCCACGGGCTCGACACCAAGTAGAGAACACCGACCATTTCGAGGCATAGAGCCGTCTGGTAGACGGAGCTCTAGCCTGCGCGATCGTGTTTAGCACTCCTTCCGGGAGGCTAGCGGGTACCCGTTGATGGCCCATGCGTGCAGGGACCACAGATCCGGGCGAGGATGCCAAATCGAGCCCTCCGCCTGAGAGAGGAGATCTTTCCTCAATGGTACAGGCCACGGGGCAGTGCTGGCCAGCCGCATCAGGACCGGAAACCAAGCCTGGTTCGTCCAGAGCGGAGCTACAAGCAGCACTGGGCATCCATTTTCCCTGATCCGCTCCAACACCTGAGGCAGGAGCGAGACGGGGGGAAAAGCATACAGGGGACCGCTGGGCCAAGCATGGGCCAGCGCGTCCCTGCTTTTCGAGAAGAATACTGGGCAGTGAGCGTTCTCGCGGGACGCGAACAGGTCCACCTGCGCTCTGCCAAACGTTTCCCACAGCAGCTGGACCGTCTGCGGATGCAGCGACCATTCTCCTGTCGGGACGTTGTCTCTGGACAGCTTGTCTGGACCCGCATTCAGGTGCCCAGGCACGTGCGCCGCTTTCAGAGAAAGGAGGTTGCGCTGGGCCCAGACCAAGAGGGGTTCCGTCAGCCTGCAAAGGCGTGTGGACCCGACGCCGCCCTGGCGATTTATGTACGCCACCACTGACGTGTTGTCCGACCGGACCAAGACGTGGTGGCCCTTTATCAGGGGACGGAAGCGCCGTAGCGCTTTGTCGACTGCTATCATTTCCAAGCAGTTTATGTGAAGGAGCTTCTCCCGCTCTGACCATAGGCCAGCCAGCGGTCTGCCCTCGAGCAGCGCTCCCCACCCCGTGGTGGAGGCGTCCGTAGACACCACTTTCACCCTTGAGGCGGTCCCCAGACTCACACCAGACTGATACCAGCTGGTTACTTTCCAGGGTTCCAGAGCCGAAACGCACCATTGGTCGACCCTGAGGCGACACCGGCCTGTGGTCCATGCCCGGGGCGGGACCCGTGCTTTCAGTCACCTCTGCAGTGGGCGCATGCGAAGCAGGCCCAGCTGGAGTACAGAGGATGCTGAGGCCATCAGGCCCAGCATTTTCTGAAACCGTCTGAGCGGGACTATAGAGCCGTGGCGGAAGGATTCCGCGACGCGCTGAATACTTAGTACGCGCTCCGGTGACAGGCGTGCCAGCATGGATAGCGAGTCTAACACTGTTCCCAGGAAAGAAATTCTCTGGCTGGGACACAGCGAGCTCTTTTCCCAGTTGACTGTCAGGCCCAGTTTCTCGAGGTGCTCGAGCAGTGTGGCCCTGTGTTCTATGAGCTCTGACCGTGATCGAGCTAGAATCAGCCAATCGTCCAAGTAGTTCATAACTCGCATGCCCTGAAGTCTCAGGGGTGCGAGAGCCGCGTCCATGCACTTCGTAAATGTACGGGGTGCCAAGGACAGGCCGAACGGCAGGACTGTGTATTGATATGCCTGGCCCTCGAACGCGAATCTCAAGAATCGCCTGTGATGGGACGCTTTTTGTATTTGGAAATAGGCGTCTTTCAGATCTATTGACATAAACCAGTCCCCTTGGCGCACTTGCGCGAGGATTCCCCTGGTCGTAAGCATCCTGAACTGGCGCTTCACAAGCGCTTTGTTCAGCTGTCTCAGATCTAGAATGGGTCTGAAGCCCCCATCTTTTTTCGATAGCTAGAGGTAGAATGCAGACCGGGCTCTGGCCGTGACCAGGCAACGGCTCGAGAGCCCCGGTACCCTGGGAACACAACGCCGTGTTTACAGCGTTCGAGGCGTGGGGCGCGCTGAACACAGCGGGCAGCCTGGCCGCGCTCCAATTCTCTATGGCGGGACGCACAGCGAGAGTGAGCGGGGCGAATCCCGTGGGATTCGGCGTGCTTGCGGGGGGATGTGGGCGCAAACTTACGGGCACATCTACTGCACTGTACACGCTTTCGGTCGGAGCCGATAGACTGTGTGTTGGTTTCGTTTTTACAGAAACCAAGGGACACGCGGCATGTAGCGTGAGCGGGCATTGTATGGGCGCATTCACTACATTGTCTGCACAATCGACCTGAGTCAGATTTATGTGTGCTAGCCTCGCACCGTGGCGGGCTGTGTCTGGGTGTGGGAATGGGCACTGGGGCGTGGGCATTCTTACAACACTCATAACACCATCGGTCGTGGCCGGTATACCAGAAAATACACTCTTTATTGGATTTATCTGGGTAGCCATAAAAACGGCTTTTGTGTGCAGGCAAGCGGGCTGAGACACCGGCTGCTTCACTGCTAAATACACTGGCACAGTCACATCGCAAGGAACTGAACGAGCGAATCTTTTCGGTGGGGAACCGGCCGCAGCGGGATCCGAACACCGTCGCTTTCCTAGAGTGGCTAGGAAAGCTTCGAGGCCTCGGGCTTGAGCTCAGTCTTAGGCCGGGGCCCGCGCTGAGCGGGGCGGCGTCCAGCAGAGCGAGAGCGTGGTCTCTGATCCCGGGCCTGGCGGCGCTGTGTAGCGGCGGCTGCGGGCGATGCAGGCCGAGGCTGCGAGCTGCGAGCAGACGGCTGCTTAGAGCGACCTGCAGCGGAGCTCGAGCGCTTCGGGAGGAAGTGCTTCATGGCCTGCGAAGTCTTCTGCACCTCAGAATATCTGTCCGCGAAATCTTTGACGGCAGATCCGAAGAGGCCCGCAGGGGAAATGGGCGCGTCGAGGAATACAGAGCGCTCAGCTTCCGTCATCTCAGACAGCGTCAACCACAGATGTCTCTCAGCAACGGTGAGAGAGGCCATATTCCGCCCCATGGCCTGAGCAGCGGCTTTAGCGGCGCGTAGAGCAAGGTCCGTAGCGTCTCGTAAATCCGCCACACTGACAGCACCCGGCCCTTCCTCGTCCAATTTAAGGAGAAGGTCAGCCTGGTGAATCTGCAAGACCGCCATAGTATGCAGCGCTGAGACCGCCTGTCCAGCGGCTGTGTAAGCGCGCCCGTGCAGCGATGAAGTCACCCGGCAGGCTTTAGAAGGAAGCGTCGTCTGCGCGCGCCGTCCCGCAGAGGGCGGGCAGAGATGCGACGCGACCGCCGCCTCCACAGGAGGAATGGAGAGATATCCTTTATCTCCCGCGCCGACGACAGAGGAAAAAGCCGCAGAGGTGGAAGTGCGCAGCCTGGCGGAGAAAGGGGCGGTCCATGACTTGGCGACTTCGTCGTGGAGCTCAGGGAGGAAGGGGGCGGCCCTAGACCTAGACGGGGCTTCGTCCTTCTTGAGAAAGCGCCCGTCGAGTCTGTTGCGCGGCGGCAAAGTAGGCGCCTCCCACTCGAGGCCGATGCACTCCACGGCCTGGGTGAGCAGACGCATCAGCTCAGCCTCAATGCCGGGTCTCTTTCCAGAGGGTTGGCTAGATACGTCAGCGGGGGGAGGTCCACAGAGCTCGCCCAATCCTCGCTATCAGAAGCCACAAGAGAGCATACCTCAGCAGGTTCGTCCAACTCGGGAGCGGAAGCGGCGGCAGACGGCGGGCGCTGTCCGTCCGGGAGCGACTCAAGTGAAGCCGGCGAAGCAGGCGGGCGAACCGGCGAGCTTTGGCGGGCTGGAGAAGGCTCGGGAGCGCGCTGGGCGCGACGCTTCTTGCGGCGCGGCACAGAAGGCTGGGACGCGGGCTCAGAGAACGACGCCAGGCGAGTCCTCAGAGTCACCATGGGCAAAAGTTCGCAGTGCGGGCATCCACCATCCTCGAGCGCGATAGCCGCGTGCTCATGACCCAGGCAGGACACACAGATGACGTGACGGTCCTCATCACTGAGTTGGGTGCGGCACGAGCCACAGAAAGGCATCTTTAAAAAGACGCAGCTCTTTTAGAACAGAGAAATGGGTGTTGCGTCACGTAAGCAAACACACACACACTTAGCAGAGTAAAAGGATATAGTACGCCGGAAAGCGCAGCAGGTACGGCGGTTGAAGGCGGCTGGGCCAGCGACTTCAGAAGATGGCACGTCCCGCTGATAAGGCTACAAGTCAACGGCGCGGCTTCTCACTCTGGATCCAGCGATGCGTGAGCTTCGCGTGAAGAGTAGAAAAATCAGAGGAAATACAGCTATCGAGGGGGTATTTATAGGGCGAGACCACGCCTCTACTGGCGGGACATGACGAAATGGGCGCGAAGCGTCCCCATTCGTCATTACGTCACGCAGTGCCTCACTCGATAGGCTGCAGCTTTTCCAGCAAGGCAGCCAATGGGCGCGCGAGCTGTCTCGCCCTTGTCTGCTTGCTGCTGCAAAGCGTTTTGCATGTTTAAAATTAAGGATAATTTTTGGCTTCAATATCTCGAGGAAAAGAGTTTTCCCCGTAGCGTAAGATATTACGCAGTACGAGAGATACTCTCGTAAGAGAACCAGTGTAGAGATGATAAAATTGGTGTTATATGATCATATTTTCTTGACCTAGTAAGAAATCTAGCGGCTGCATTTTGCACTAACTGTAGCTTGTTTATTGAGGATGCAGGACAACCAGCTAATAAAGCATTACAGTAATCTAGTCTCAAGGTCATGAATGCATGAACTAACTTTTCTGCATCAGAAACAGATAGCATGTTACGTAGCTTAGCAATGTTTCTAAGGTGGAAAAAGGCTGTTCTTGTAACATGAAATATGATTTTTGAAAGACAAGTTGCGATCTAGTATAACACCCAGTTATTTTACTGTAGTGGATAAAGTAACAGGACATCCTTCTAAATTAAAGTTGTATTGTAAGACGTTTTGTGGGTAGTTTTTTGGACCAATAAGTAATACCTCCGTTTTATCTGAATTTAATAGCAGAAAATTACACGTCATCCATAGGGATGGGAATTGATAAGAATTTAACGATTCCGATTCCATTATCGATATTGCTTATCGATTCAATTCCTTATCGATTCTCATTGGGTGAGGGAATAAGTACACATTTGTTTGTTTGTATTAACTCGCTTTAATATCTGATCAGAATACACAGCACAGAGTATCACTGGTCTCACGGTTCGGTTCGATTACAATTATCATGTCATCGATTCAGTTCAATTCGATATCTCGATGCATTAAAGGAGTAGTTCACTTTTAAAAAAACTTTTGCTGATAATTTACTCACCCCCATGTCATCCAAGATGTCCATGTCTTTCTTTCTTCAGTCGAAAAGAAATTAAGGTTTTTGATGAAAACATTCCAGGATTTTCTCCATATAATGGACTTCATTGGGAACCAAACGGTTCAAGGTCCAAATGACAGTTTCAGTGCAGCTTCAAAGGGCTTTAAACAACTCCAGACAATGAATAAGGGTCTTATCTAGGACCCTTCGAGTCATGACTCGAAAAAAGATTTGTTAATTTTGATGAACGAGTTCGAACAGGAGAGTCACGAACGCTCATCACAGAACAGAGCAAGGCGAGCATTTGTGCTAATAAAACTTAAACTTTGTTATTTATTTTTTAAATGACCGATCGTTTCGCTAGATAAGACCCTTATTCATCGTCTGATATAGTTTAAAGCCCTTTAAAGCTGCACTGGAACTGACATTTGGACCTTGAACCGTTTGGTTCCCATTGAAGTCCATTATATGGAGAAAATTCTGGAATGTTTTCATCAAAAACCTTAATTTCTTTTCGACTGAAGAAAGAAAGACATGGACATCTTGGATGACATAAGGGTGAGTAAATTATCAGCAAAAGTTTTTTTAAAAGTGAACTACTCCTTTAAGATGCACGGCATCCAATTTTCAATTTTACTTCAAAAGTGATGTGTGCGTGCGTGTGTGCGTGTTCGCCTGTTCGGGAAGTCACAGTGACAGAAACAGTGACATTCCAGTTTAAGTTTCATGGGACTAAAGTCTGTTTATGCCACTAAGAAAATGAAATTCTGTCAAATCAATTTTGTTTTAAAGAAATGTTCATTAAAAAGCAGCGCTCATTCATCAGTGTATAATGTTACCCTAGAAATTACTCACACTCGCATCAAATAAATTGCATGCTGTGTGGCCGAATGTTTCTGCATGGAGGTAGTTCCCTTTGACAAAATGGAAATTTTACAAGTGTTGCAACTTGCAAGTGACCGTATTTTCGTCTTTTCGCATGAAATATAACTGTAACCCCCTAGAGTTTAACCATGTTCTACATTTTTGTTAATTATATGCAGTACCGTAGTTTCCCTGTAGGGGCCGCTCTATGAACTTGTGGACTGAGAAGAAAATATAGAGAGAAGAAGACTGATATAGCTGACGCGCATGAGGTGATCAAGCGCTGCTTTTAAAATGCATACAAATGCATGATTTTCTAAATGAAAAGAATCTTAAACTTTTCTTAAGATTTATGAAGTTGGTTTAAAAAGGAATTCCCTTTTGATGTTGAGAAACTTCTGTGAACTCTGGTGAGTTTCATTGTTAAGATAAATGTTTAGTCGATGTGCTTTAACTGATTAAAGATCAGAAAATTGTATATGAGTTGTGTTATAATGGAAAAAAAAACAGTCAGAGTTAAAATGTTAATTGAAAGCATTGTTAATTGAGATGTTGATTGAAACTATTTTTGTGTTTCAATGCACGTTGTGAAAACGGAGATCAGGGAAACTTTTTTATTTTTATTTTTTATTTTTATTTCAGTTTGGTCATTTACAGATCATTCAATCAATCATTCGAAACATAAACACAATAGATGACCAGGTGCAGGCGGAAGCTAAAGCTTATTGTGCCTGCCCTTAACTTTAGAATCATAAATGCAACACATTAGTGTCAACATCCGTTCATTAACATTAACACATTGGTGGACCATTGTCCACACCAGAAGCAAGCCTATTTAATTAATTTTCATTATATTAAGTATTTTTCCAATGTTATTCTCTTGTAAATATTTTTAAACTGAAAAATAGACGTGGCTTGTTTTAACTCATTACAGCAACTATTTCATAATTTAACTCCTTTATTTGATAAACAATGTTCTCTTAATGTAGAATGTACTTGTGGTTGATTAAATATACATAGTCCTCTAAGATTATAATTTACTTTCTCGCTGGGTAAATAATAATTGTAAACATTTAGGAATTTTATTATGTTTGACTTGGTAAATAAACTTTACCGTGTACAAATCAACTAAGTCATAAAACTTCAAAAATTTTGATTGATGAAACAGTAAATTGCTTGGTGAATTGTAAGGTGCATAATTAATTAATCTGATAACCTTCTTTTGTAATAGGAAAATTGGATTGGTTCTAGTTTTGTATGTATTTCCCCATATTTCAATACCATACACTAAGTATGGTGTGACAAATGAATTATAAAGTAAATGTAATGCATTTTTGTTCAAAATACGTTGCAACTTATACAAAATTGCAATCGTTTTTGATACTTTCTTCTGAACGTTTAAAATATGTGGTTTCCATGTCATTTTACAATCAATAATTACTCCAAGAAATTTTATATGATTTACTCTTTCTAATTCATTTTCATTAATAGTAATCCTGATCTCATTATTAATCTCTTTATTACTAAATACCATAAATTTCGTTTTATTTAAATTTAGTGACAATTTATTCAAATCAAACCAATTCTTTAGTTTATATAATTCTTTCTCTACCACCAACACAAGCTCTGTAAGATTTGGGCCAGAACAATAAATTGTTGTATCATCCGCGAAAAGAATAAAATTAGAAACAACTCTACAAATATCATTTATATATAACAAAAATAACTTGGGGCCCAAAACAGAGCCTTGCGGAACGCCACAATTAATTCTCTGTAAGCAGGACGCAACTCCATTTAAATTAACATATTGAAAACGGTCTGTTAAATAATTTTCTAACCAAGAATATACGTTTCCCCTAAATCCATATTTTTCCAGTTTATATAATAATATTCTGTGATCGATGGTATCAAAAGCTTTCTGCAAATCTAAAAAAACTCCGATTGTATGTAATTTTTTATCTACTGATTGTGATATATTTTCTACCATTTTAACAACTGCCATTGTTGTTGACCTATGAGCTCTGAAACCAAACTGATATTCATTCATTATATTATTCGATTCAATATAACTATCTAATCTTTTAACAAATAATTTCTCTAATATTTTTGAAAATTGTGACAACAGAGAAATAGGTCGATAATTACAAAACAGATGTTTGTCGCCACCTTTATACAATGGGAGAACTTTTGATATTTTCATTTGAGTTGGGAATATACCAGTTTTAAAAGATTGATTGCAAATATATGTAAATGGATAAATAACGTTTTCAATTATATTTTTAACCATAAACATATCAAACCCATCATTATCAATTGACTTTTTATTCTTGCAGTCTTTCACTATTTTCAATATTTCATCTTTATTAGTTGGGTTTAAAAAGAATGAATTTGGGCTTTCATATGTAACCCCAATTTCCATTCCATTGTTTGGAATGGATACAATTTTCTTTGCTAAATTATTGCCTATATTTACAAAATAATCATTAAATTCTTTAACTATTTCCTCTGTGTGACGTATTGTATAGTTGTCTTTATTAAAGTAATTAACACTATCCGTATTGCTGTGTTTTTTATGTATTAAATCATTAAGTACCTTCCATGTTCCCTGAATGTTTTGTCTATGTTGTATCAACAATTTTGTGTAGTAATCTTTCTTACTATTTCTAATTATATTAACTAGTTTATTCTTATGTTTTATATTTGCTTTCAGCATCTTGAGTTCTGGAATGTATAAATTTCTTGTATAATAAATTTTTCTTCTTACAGGACTTTATAATTCCTTTAGTAAACCACGGTTTCTGCATATTACATTTATATGTTATCGTTTTAAATGGGCAGCATTTATTATAAATCTCTAGTAATCTCTCCAAAAAAATACCATAAGCTTCATTTGGATTTTCATAACTATAGATCTCATCCCAATTACACTTATTTAATTCCATTTGCAATGTTTCGATTGCTTCAGATGTTCTATGTCTCACTGTTCTTGAATATATAGTTGGACCTAATGGTGGTTTAAACACATTTTGAAAACATGCAAAGACAGGCAGGTGGTCACTAATATCGGTTATTAGAATACCTACATCAATTTTACCAATGTCATTTGAAAATATATTATCAATTAATGTTGCTGATACTGTTGTTATTCTTGTTGGCTTTGCTATTACTGGGAATAATGTACTATTATAAAAAGCATTAATAAATTCTATGGTCTTCTTATGTCCACCTGGATTAAGCAGGTCAACATTAAAGTCACCACAGACAATATTTGTCTTATTTACATTTGAATTGAACATGTTTCCTACAAACTCATTAAAAATATCCAATGATGAACCAGGTGTTCTATATATACAACTAACAATTATATTCTTTTGCTTTTCCATGCGAATCTCAACAGTAACACATTCTAATACATTCTCAATAGTGATTGACATACTAGCCATTATATTACATTGCAGACTTGAGTCCACATAAAGAGCAACTCCACCTCCTCTCCTGTCTTTTCTATTTATTACAAACATTTGATATCCCTCTAATTCTACCTCTGCTAATTTGTCTTCGTCCAACCATGTTTCAGAAACAGCTACAACACTAAATTTTGAAAACAGGTTCAAAAAGTCTTTGATCTTTGAAAAGTTACTCCACAAACTTCTACTATTTAAATGTATTACAGAAAAGGCATGTTTCATATTCACTCCTCTCTTGAACTGTTCTTCCGTATAATATTGACAATTTGGCTGACTACATAAATATTTGTCCGGATCAATATCTCTTTCAAAGTCATACTTACTATAATTTGTATCATCCATCTCAACACCTAGATGTAATCTATTGTCATCATCAATATTACAAACTGCCATTTATAAGAATAAACGAATAAAACAAAACAAACATAAACCAAATTAAATACTGTTCCTTCGATAGTCCTCATGTCCAACAACAAAAGAAGTAAATCTTCATAAAGTTCATCGCCCATTTTTGCAAAGAAAATTGTAATCTTCTTATCCTGAAAAGTGGTCTGATCAACGGTATTGAATAAGTATTTCATAGTTTGCAATTAAAGTTACTTGAACTGTTCCAAGTCTTTTGTTTCCCTTACCGTGATCACCTTTGATTCTTCTGGCAACCCATTTGTACGGACAAAAACACGACCATTTCTGGTCCATGTCGCCTGTATCTTCTTTTGTTTCCACAAACTCCTCGCTTGTCTTGCAATTATTGATTAAACTGATAGAATTAAACTGATAGATTTTATTCTTGATATACATTTATTTTCTGAAGTTCCCTGTATATATGTAGGGGAAAAAAGTATTTATACCTGAAAGTGAGTATTTCGAAGTGCAGATGATGAATCTGTGCGTTTTGCAGATTTATTTGTGTGTAATGAGTAGGCCTATGCCCGCGTGTACAATGTTATAATTAAAGGGTACCTATTATGGCATTTAAAATGTTCCTAATAATGTTCTGGGAGTCCCCAACAACAGTTTTACATGCATGCAATGACAAAAAACACTTTTGTTGTCTTATAATATGCATTTATTTTTACCTGATTTGCTCACCGACTCCCATATGAATCGTTTAGCGAGTCATTTTTCCAAACCCCGCCTTTGCGTGACGCTAATCTGTGGTGATATGTTAGACACCCAGCCGACGGGGTGTCATTGGTTGTTGCGCTAGATCTTACCCAGATACAACAGTGCTATTTTCTGATTGGCTAACAACACCAGACGAACAACACCAGAGGAGACCAGGGTTGCCAGGTCTGCACAACAAAACCAGCCCAATTGCTCATCAAACTAACCCAATCACGGCCAAAAATATTCAAATAGCGTTCCCGGGTGTTTCCTCAATAACAATCATGTTCCAGTGGATAAAACAATCGCGTCAACCAGCGTGCACTACACAAACAACCCGTGGAAACAGTGCAGGCATACGGACCTGGCAACACTGTAGGAGACGCGCTTGAATCCTGCCGGTTCCACAGTGAGTGAGTTTTGGGCACTGCGGCATATTAAATATATTACAAATAGTTTTTCAGCGTGAGAAATACAATGTGTGGCCGGAGAGCGTGACAAAAGACCGAAATGAGTGACTGTCACGCTCAATGCGTGATGTGTGACACTTGAGAGCCCTGTGACAACTCCATTAACAACGACAAACACTTCACATGTTTCAATACAATTGACATTGAAGACCTAAGTTAGCTGCTAGAAGCTGCGCTGTGCCTGTGCGTACACAACACACAAAATAATTATAGAACATGATACAAACATAAAAGCAACAGCCTACTTACAGGTTGTGATTCGGAGAAGGAAGCTGATCCAAATAAACTCGGTACTGAACCTCCCTCCTTCAGTATCAGCCGGCTCGCAAATTCATACTTTATAGCATTTAGGTTTGTGAAGCAATCATCTTCAAATTGACGCGAACACAGAACAAGTTCGGGCTATAATACTTCTGTGGTATAGTTATGAACTGTAGCCACTGTCTTCAAATGCTCCTCAATGGGCAGATGAAAAAAGTTTGCTTTTGCGTCGCACTTCAAAACACAGCAGCGTCTCGTCGACATGATGTTTTCCCTGGTGTCTCCTAATGCAATGAGTGGGCGTATCTTATTCAAATAACTTGTACAAGTGACGTACGAAAGTGCATCGTTCGTCTATCGATTCATATCAACGACTCAGAGTCGACTCTTACTTTTGAGAGATAATAACTTTGTATACGGTGACAGGGCTCCAGACTGCGACCAAATGGTCGCATTTTTGCGACCAAAATTTGAGAGTGTGCGACTGAATTTTACATCCAGTCGCACATGTGCGACCAGTAAATTTGTCCGCCTTTTTTTTTTTTTTTTTTTTTTACACGTTAAACGTGGAAGAGGCTTATCAATGAATCCGGAATGTGTACCAATGAGTGTGAGAAGAATAGGGTGTAAGTGTAAGTGGCTGATGTGTGGAGGGAGGGTTCTAGAGATATATGAGCGCGTCTGTGGGAAGGAGACGGAGAAAAATATAACAACATGTGCGTCTGAGCAACGAGCACGCAAACTTTGACTCGTTCTTCCGACCTGCGGCTAGTGTGGCAGTTAAATTCACTTGCTGGCTTATCTACTGAATCAGCTCTGAATTGAATAGCTTTTGTAACTTTAATAAGGATTAATCTTTAATTTATACAGTCAAATATGCAATGTTATTTTACATTTGATTATTTTATTCAACTTCTGTACCTGTAAACTAATGTTAGACCTACCAGAAAAGCATAGTTTATTTTATTAGTATCTTTGCTCTATTGTATTTATTTGTGCTTTCGCTTGTTGTTAGATTATTTGTTTCTTTATTTTATTTGACAGCAGTCTTTTTTCCCCTGAACATAGCACATACTGAATCATACCAAAACCGTGAACCTAAAACCGTGATACAAACTGAACCGTGAGCTATATTTGAAACGCTGCAGCCCTAGTACAGTGTCACAGTCGGATGATGATTCAGAGTGAGAAGTTAGTGTGGTGAAAAGGCCGAACACACCATTTTCGGGAAGACTGTCTGCGAGAATTCAGCTGGTTGAGGTAGTACTGTAAGGAGACGAATTCCATGAACTGCGAATGTTGCAGTCGCTACCCCATAACTGCGGGGAACACGAAGTTTGCCAACAGTGCAGGCACTTCACAGTTTAAACAATACACTAGTTAAACACAATCTTAGCCTCAAGTCAGAGCGCAAAGGCATTGTAATTTCTGCATCTATTATCAAAGTATTTATTAGTAAATAGTAATATACTGGAAATTAGTTGAAATCTGAATATTTGGTTAGTATGTTGATTTACGGTGTGTGCTCCTAAATTTTCTGATTGTGCCCCTAAAAATTTCAGTTGGGGGCGCGTGTGCTCCTAGTGAAAAAAGTTAGTCTGGAGCCCTGGGTGAACTTTCATATTTAAAACTTTGCAGGATGTTTTCGTTCACTTAGATCTATGTTACACACTACATGAAAGGTAATTTTCAAAATTCCATGATAGGTACCCTTTAATATCGTTAAGCTAACACGTGTATGAACATGTGAGTGATGCTTTTGCGATTTCATTTACTCGTGTGTTTATTGAATGAAAAGCATATTTGAATTTTGAGAGACGTTGACTGTGAATTGTGTTTCGTGTAGATTGTTTTTTTTTTGCTGCCGATTCCATTCTGTGAAAAGATCGACTGAACTATGGCGAGCCAGACCGTGATTTGCTGAAGGGCCTACTGCGCTCTACTGACGTTCAACCCGGACCAGTTTTCATCTGTTTGCATCGCGGGATTCATTTGAATTACAGCTAAGCTGTTGCTTGATACACATACACTACCCGGGTAGTAGAAAAAGGCCTTACACACAATTAACTTTACACACACATCATCTTTCAAAGGAACCAGTAGGACTTTTGGACATTTTTTTTTTCTTCTTTATTTTCATATTATTTTTGTCTTTTATTCTTGGATCTTTTGTGCCCAATCTGAACTAAATATTGTTGGGTTTTTTTTTCCCCTCCATTTCAGAGACCTCAGTATATATTTTGCAATTGCAGCATTTGTTGAGTTGTTTCATGTACAATAAATGTGCTGGCTGTTAGCTGATTTACACTATTTGGCCTAAAATTATTTCTATCCTCCTAGAGTCGAACCTAGTTTTCTACATTCAGATAAATAGAACCATTGTGTGTTCTATTGACATCTTTAACAGTGTTACATAACCAAACTTTAGAGGGCTTCTGCATCGATGCCATGTTTGCTGCATTCTGAACCAAAAAAGCGCAGCGCGTGTGTAACGTCATGAAACATTTGCAACGAGCGGAACCGATAAGCGGAATCGTTAAGCAGGCATGATAACGGTTCCAAGGAATCGATTCACTGGCACCGGTTCTGAAGAAGAACCGGTTCTCGATTCCCATTGCTAGTCATCCAGCATTTTATATCTTTAAGACACTCTGTCAATTTAGATAAGTTAGTGTTTTCATCTGGTCGTGATGAAATATATAATTGAGTGTCATCAGCATAACAGTGGAAATTAATTCCATGTTTTCTTATAATATTACCAAGTGGCAGCATATATATTGAGAATAGCAGAGGGCCTAACACCGATCCTAGCGGCACTCCATTGTCTACTGACATTATCTAAATGTAACGGTCTGATAAGTACGATCTAAACCAGCTGAATGCCTGTCCCTGAATACCAGTGTAGTTTTGTTGTCGATCCAAGAGTATTTTATGATCTATAGTGTTGAATGCAGCGCTAAGATCGAGTAGAACTAGTATGAGATACAGCCTTGGTCAGAAGCTAAAAGTGAGTCTCTCATTGGAGACTTACACGCGTTCTTGGTGAACGACGTGAACAATATTTTTTCTTTTCTTTTTTGGTGTTTTGAGATTTTATGATTTGTAATTAATATTTATGCAATGATTATGACCCATTTTTTTCCTATTGAATATATATATATATATATTCAAAGCTGTATTTCATTTTAGAGTCAAGGCTAGGCCTCATGAAACCTATTTTTGAAATGAGATGGATGCCATCTGGTGGACACACTGAGCATTTTAAAAATTCAAAACAGATATATGTAATCTGAATTTATTAGTGTGTATGTGTATAAAAGTGTGTGTGTGTGTGTGGTGTGTGTGTGTGTGTGTGTGTGTGTGTGTGTCTGTTTTGCACTCTTGATGTTTTATAGATTCACCCCTTCACTGTTGTGTGCTTTTTTCTGGATCGTGGCTGATTTGTAGATTGTACGCACAAAAAAACTCTGTATTGTCACATTTTTGCCAATTTCCCATTCATTTCCTATGGGGGACCATTTGGTCCCGAAGATCCTGAGTGTGTCTATTTTTTTTACAACCACTTAGACTATTCAAATCCTGTCGCCATTTTTTTTGGGTGTTCATATACCAAGTACCAACAAAGTCACCAAATTAGATCAAAGTCTGCCGAAGTCAGAGGAGGCGAGATCTTTGCGTGCCTGGATCTCATTGTCTATGAGGTAGGTGGGTGTTAGAATGCTTCCAAGGTAGCAGAAGTGCAGAACAACCTTAACTGGTGTGCAAAAAAAACAAAAAAACTATCACAGGTTAAAAAAAAAGCAGCACAACTGTTTCCAACATGGATTTAAAAAAAATTATATCAGAATGATTTCTGAAGACTGATGGTGACGATGTAAACACAATTAGGATACAGTAAAATATTACATCTATGCACTTAGTATGATTCTCAATGGCACTGAGCACTGCAGCCACATTCCTAAAAAACAAAACAAAAAAACTGTTATCACATTATCCAAAGTAAACTGCTGGACAATTGGGTATATAGATGCACAATATATCTGTTGATGGACGGAGAAAACATCTATTGATGGGTAGACCGCATCACCGCGAGTATCTGTTTATGGCCCATATCGACCGCACGCATTTACTGATACACTCAATGAACGGATGTACAAATAAAACATCTCCAGTTAACTAGCAGAGCATTCATTTAGTCCGCTCTTAAATAAGAGATCTAGTGCTAAAATGTTTTGTTTTTGAACTCAAGCTGAGCACTCGTGATCGCTGCTATCAGTGTCATGGATACAGAGTTCTCTTGTGGCGGCGCGCGCGCAGTCTTCATTCGGACGCGCTCTTCAATCTATCGCCGTTCAAATCACACTATTCATTCCGGTGAAATCACAAAATAAAATGCACACAAACGTGTGTCCTATATACGTGTGTGCTTGATATAGACTGTAACCACTGATCAGCATATTCAGTTTCGATGAGAGAAAAAAACTATACCGAGGGCGGATTCGAACCCGTAACCTCTGACACGCTTGGCAAAAGATCTGCCACTGGACCACTGAAGTACTCAAACAAAATATGCGGTTATTCAAAAAGTTTACACGAGCGTATAGGCCTACACGAATGTTAGGGATATTGTGAGGCAATATTTCCTATGTCAAAAGCTAGCCAAAACTAGGCAAAATATAGTCTGAAAATTCAATTGAGCTCTATGATCAGAAAAGGAATTACAAACACTAAACAACTTACTCCGAGCTTGTATCCTTGGCGGGGTCAATTTGTTATTCAAAATGCAGCCGTTCGTCGTCTGAGTTTCAAATTTCTCTGAGGAAAAGGTGAATTCTTCTGTCCATAATCCTCTGAAGGAGTAATGTGCTGCCATCCTCAAAACGCGATGAACTATCAGTATTCTGATGAAGAAACTTCATGTTGTTATGGCATTGATCGGGGGGCGTGCCGCGTGTGCGATGCATAGATCACCTATTTACCATGTGAAAAGCTCTGGGGGCGTGGCGGCCTCAGCTCATTAGAGAGAATGAAGGGAGAATGAAAAAACTGTACCTCTCCTTGGTTTCAAACGGATTACATAAACTGGAAATATTTATTTTTTAAATAAATTACTTAATTTAAAAGAAGAGAATTTCAGCTTCATAAATAGAAATCTCTCGTCTCTCTGTGACAAGTATTGACAGAGCTACAGTTAATTTTTCGGACGCGTTTCAGAATGGACCTCACTGACAGAGAAGGCAAAACGCGCATCATGTTTATTTTTCTTTATTTGACGAAAAGCACAACACTTTGTTTTTATTGTGAGTACCCACAAAAAAATAGACACTTAACAGGATCTAATGATGTACAACACGTATATGTAAGATCAAAATCAACAGAGTAATTTGATTCTCTTTTGCACTAAGGAAAAAATCCAGCAAAAAGCGTTGGCGCGTTTGCCGACCCCAGAGAGTTAAAGGTCTCCTGACATGAAATTTTCACTTTCTGAGGTTTTTTAACATTAATATTAGTTCCCCTAGCCTGTATTTGGTCCCCTCATGTCTAGAAATTTCAACCGGTGTAATACCCTTTTACTGTATTTACATCATGTTTGCATTGGTGAAAGCATTAGTGATAGTGCAGAAACTGCGATGTAATGATACGATCTTTATTCACGTGATCAACAGTGTGTCATCTGCTCAATCATCACTGCAACCTTTTATGTGATGGGAATAGGTCTAAATTAGAGATGCACAGATTGATCGGCTGGTGACCGGAATTGGCCGATTTTCACGTGATCGGCCATGACCGGCGACCGGCCGGTCAGTCTGACATAATCCGATTTTATGCCGGTCAAATGCACTGAGGCGCCGCATGATTAACATCGCGCAACATCAGCATCACACATGCACACGGAACGCACATACGAGGAAACCTCGTGAATTGTGGTTGTTTCACACAGCAAGCGTGAGCAGCGGGGTTTTTTTCTTCGCCGTGCCTGTTAATCATTGAGTGCATTCACACCGGGAGTGGGAGCAGCGCGTGAGCGTCGAGCTGGAGAGTCGCGTGAGCAGAAGAGAAGCGCTGCGCGGGTTTCGGCGCCGAGTCTATTTTTGCTGCGCTCAATTAAAGTGAAAGCACACTTTTGATGGACAAAACAAATATGACTTCACCCAAAAAGTGTCTGGTGTGTTTTAACAAGAACTGAAGTAGCCTAGGCTGTCAGAAAAGAAAATTAAGACTCAAAAATATTTATAGAAAATGTACCTATTGTGTAAATGTACCTAACTTGTTTTTATTATTTCCCAATCGTTTTCCTGCACTTGCTCCACTTGTCCTGTTTACCCTGGCTGGACATGTGTCAGATGAGAAAAGAACTGTTTGAGAAATATAACTTGCCATTGATGTACAAGTGATTGCAATAGGCGTGTGTGTGTGTGTGTGTGTGTGTGTGTGTGTGTGTGTGTGTGTGTGTGTGTGTGTGTGTGGTGTGTGTGTGTGTGTGTGTAAAAATATAAAATGATATTATTTTTAATTGTTTTTTATATATTATTTTATTGCCATTACCTGTTTTCATACAGAAGTTTAGTTAGCCTTAGTTTGCGTTTTTAGTTGGATATTGGATGTGAAAAGAAAGAAATAGTTCTTCCATAACACTGCACTTATGTGTGAATTTCCCACACCAGGAGTAATTTAAATAGGCTAGTTCTATTTTATAGCGATTATCTGTTTAAAAAATTTTCTATGCAAAATGTCCTAATGGAATAAATATTTGTGTGTGCTGTAAAGTGGTTTAAAAAAAGGAAATCGGCAGGTGAAACTCGAAAAATCGGAAATCGGAATCGGCCTAGAAAATTGTAATCGGTGCATCTCTAGTCTAAATACTTTAAAAACGTCTCACGATTCGTTAATCCCGATAGCTGTAATAGTAAAAACGTATAATAGCTGTAATAGTAAAAGTTTACGAGAGAGTTCCACATGTAATGCTATCCTTTCATATTCAAACATGTCAGCCAATCACAGCAGTGGCCGGTTACACTGAAGTCTCACAGCAGACACGCCCCTTCAAACAGAGCATTCAAATCAGAGGATAAAATCAGGCTAGGGAAAATGCCTTTAATTTCTAAATTATGACAAATTTTGATATAAAAAACATACTACCATCATAAGGGCAAACCAGGAAACATTATAAAATAATAAAATAATCCATGTCATGGGACCTTTAAGATGGACACATTGTAAGCATTTTCTGAGCATGTGACTTGTTTGAAGTGAAGATAGATACTAAACCTATTCATTTGACTGTACTTTTAAGCAACAACAATAAAGTTGCATTTTATCTTAACTGATACATAATTAGGAATGTTTTGATAATTTTATTTCACCTCACCAGGTTACAAAAGCAGCTTTCTCAAGCAGCTCAGCTACCCTGTCAATGACCATGTCAGAGTCTAATGATATGAGAATGTCCTTTTCAGTGGCCTTCAGCATAAACATCTCCAGCCTGTTTCCAGTCAGGCTGCTTCGGAGTCTGTTTTTAATGAATTTGAGTGTAGAGAATAGTTATTGAAGCAATCCACAGACGATTCGTCACAAATGGTCCTCTTGTTGTGGATTTGGCATGGTTGGACCCCAGGAAGTTTTGCCAGGAAGTTTTTCTCTTCCTAGTAATGCACTTCCTAGTAATGCACTTCAGCAGGGCTACAGTAAATAACCTTCAGTCAGAACTGAAAAGTTTTGCTGGACAGTGGGAAAGGCTTAAAGGAGAACTCCGGTCAAGTTTAACATTGAGCTCATTTTTTGTACATTTGGAGTGCTGTCAGTACAGAGAACAACGACAAAAATCGGTGTTGCCTACACCGTGTTATTCTCTTTTTAAAATTCGCACCCTGTTGACTTTAACGTGGCAAGTTCTAAACCTGCTTTAAATAAAAAGAATTAAAAATACTCAATGATTGTACATATGCTTTGTGTAATAAAATTGTGTAAGGAAAAATTCGTTTTGTCGTTACTTATTGTCTACAAGTTTGCTTACCCAAAATGTGAGTTAGCAAAGCAGTCCCCGTAATGATGCTTCCCCGAAATGCTTTGTAATGTGTGTTCGGTGTTTTGTCATCATAATCATGATCACTGTCATCATCACCATGATCGTCATTTTCATCGTCGTCATCATCTTAATCATCAAGCAATGGGAGTTACGAGCTTTGCAAATATTGTGCAAAATGCCACAAGCCATAATAATGCGACAAGGCACGCTCAGGTGAATGTCGAATCTCTCCATGAAGGACATAAATCTTCTTTTCAGCTGTCCAATTCCTCTCTCCACCACGGCTCTTGTTACTTTTGTTGCTCTTCATGACCAAAAAACAAATAAAAGAACATAGATGAGATAACTCAAGAATGCATCATTGAACAAAAGTGGTATCTTGTTCTACAGTTCAGTCAAGTGCAGTACCTGTATAATTGAGCTGCGTTCTCCTTGAGGTCTTCTTAAGGGGTGAAAGCCAGTGTTTTTAAAGGTAACCTGAATCTCCAGCAGATGACATCCAGGGCGAACATAATTTGTTCAAATAACCCAGTGAGGCCACTCTGGGAAAGAACCCGAGCATCATGTGTTGACCCTGGCCATTTTGGCACAAGATCGAGGATCTTGTAATTGGCATCAAATACGACTTGAACATTGATGCTGTGGAATCCCTTTCGATTGATGTACGTCTCCTCATTTACAGTTGGAGCAATGATGCGTACATGGGTGCCATCGATGGTTCCAACAACTCCAGGGAAACCCGCAATCCTCATAAAATCAGCTTGCTTTTGCCGTATAGTTTGAAGGTCAGTTGGGAAGTCAATAAACTGCCTTACTATGTCTGGTGTGGTTAGTGCAGCAACAGTGGTATTTAAGACCCTGCTAACTGTGGACTGTGATGGCCCCAAGTCATCACTGGTGCATTGCTGCATTTTTCCAGTCGCCAAGAAACGCAGAGTCATTATAACTTTCATTTCTGCAGTTAAGGCATTGTTTCTTACAGTGGGAGAAGTTATTGAATTTCTGACTAGGTCAGTAACAAAAATAATACCCTGACGATCAAGCCTGTATCGTTTGATCAACTCTCTGTCATCATATAATTCCAACACATTCTTACGTTGTTGGAAACTGCGTGGCCTCCTCCTCTCTGCTGCCATCTTGTTACTCCTAACTGGTTAGGAGACCTCTCCAGCTCTCTTAAATAATATAGGAGCTGAGACCAAGTCTTAACACTTAGGAACCTTTATGAATCACACTTACTCTTAAGTTTAGGAATAAGAGTAAAATTATGTAATTCTTAGAATTTTGACAGCCTTGAGACTAAAATTTTACTTTGAGTGGCTTTATACATACGGGCCCAGCTCTCTTAAATAATTTAGGAGCTGAGACCAAGTCTTAACACTTAGGAACCTTTATGAATCACACTTACTCTTAAGTTTAGGAATAAGAGTAAAATTATGTAATTCTTAGAATTTTGACAGACTTGAGACTAAAATTTTACTCTGAGTGGCTTTATACATACGGGCCCAGTTATCTAGTTACCAATGATCGCGCGCGAACTTGACAATAGACTACTGTGGAGTTGACCGAAAACAGGAAGAAAACACAGGTATGTGAGCTGGCTGAATAAACATCATTTTTATTCATATCTTTCACATCTACTGCAGTCAGATTGACCGTGTTCACTCTTAATAACACCACTCACATGGCTGTTCACTTGTAATGACACATTAAGGATGTTAAGAGGCTAAAAGCAGGTTTAGAACTTGCCCCGTTTAAGTCAACATTTTAAAAAGAGGATAACACGGTGTAGGAAACACCGATTTTTGTCGTTGTTCTCTGTACTGACAGCACTCCAAATGTACAAAAAAATGAGCTCATGTTAAAATTGACCGGAGTTCTCCTTTAAGACATCACATGTAGATGACTACAGGACCAGAACAGCAAAGGACAGATCTGAAGAATGGGACGAAAAAAATGAATTGTGACCAAAAGCTGTGGTTCTTGCAAAAATTGCCCACTGTGCTGCTATCAAATTCTCAGGCGGTTCAACATACTGTCTGATGCCTACCGCCTCCTTGGGCTGGCATACAAGAACCTCTCTCTCAGTCAGGTTGCCTAGATGCTCCTTTCACGTAATGCGTAACGTTAACCTGGATCGCCTCATCAGTGGCATCCTGGGTCGCCGGGTTCTTCCGGATGGCTCCTGTAGAAAATAAAGATCTGTCATTCTATTTGAATGGCATAAGGTCATACACATCTACTTAAATATAAAAAAAATCCAACTTACTTTGAACAATGGTCTTCAGGAACATGTCTCTAAAACATGCTTTATCCCCTACACCAGTCCAGATTGTATTGATGGAAAGGTGATTAGAGAAGATACTCTGAAGCATTCGCCACAACGGTTGTCTTTAGGTCCCTCCCACATGCGATTTCCAAAACCGAAGCTGAAAATCAAAAAAAAAAAGTGTAACAAATTACATTTCTTTGAAGCTTCTCATGGATTTAAAATTTAACAGGCTGTGGATTCAGACTGCAGAATATGCAGTGTTACAATCTTAATTTTACTTTTTATCCTGCCTCATACTGTTGTCAAGTAATGCCAAATCTTCCTGGGTGTCTAGGGGGAGTAACGGATCCCCTGGCAGGGATAACTCTCCAACAGACACATTGGCACTGAAAATGTTGCCACATAGTGTCCATTTTGTTGTCCATGCTACGCACAACATCACCAAACTCTCCAAGACGTCGCAGCATTGGGGTCTGATCTGCACCTACAGGGGTTCCCAGAATAAAAGAATAAAGTAGTCAGTCCTGGTCCCTCAACTACTAAACTATGACAGTTATATCTAGGTCTACTACATGTACAGGTGGCCCCAGTGGGAATTAAACCAACAACCAATGCCTGTTTTGTTTACAAGTTGTACCTGATTGAACAGTGCGAGCAAATGTCTTCAACATTGTCCCAACTTGCTTCACCTGCTCTCGAAGTGAGTCGCTGTCATCTGAAGCTACAAAATGAAAGGCATATGGTAATTTTGGACCTACATCACACACAAAAGTTACATTTAAGAAAGAGTGCATGTTCTCACCTGCTGGTGCATTGCTTTCCCTCAGGGCTTGTTTCTCCTCTCTCAGGGCTTGTTTTTCATTCTGTAGTCTCTGGAAATCTACATTAAAAAAAATAAAATAAAAATACAACTAAAGGCACTATTTTCAATACTGTTAAAACACTGGACACTAAGACATAGGCCTACAATATACCTTCATAGCAAAAAACGTCCACGAGTACACAAGGTGCCAGGGGAGTCCAAGGGCCAATAACTGAGCGATGACTTTCCCCTAATGATAATTATTGACATTTAAAAATATGTTTAAAGTTATTGGATACATGTAATGAATTGGACTTAAATGTAACACTTAGTTTAGCGCAACTTATTACATACCTCTCCATTGTTTTACCCATATGCTGCCAGGGTAAATTTGCTGCTGGGGTGTAAAGCTTAGTACTTGACGAGCTGGGGGAGCAAACAGCTTTAATTTCACTGCAGAGTATTGCATATTCAGTAATGAAACAATAATTGAACTGTGCAAAGCTAATGGAATACAACACCTCAACACCTTTCATCCAGAAACTGCTGCGGCGAGTAACCCGTCAAGTGTCCTAATGAAAAACAGATGATGATTAAAGGATTACTCATCTTAGGCCATGTCCACAAACGGCGTTTTCAAATTTATACACTTTGGAGAGCGTATTCCAAAAGCTAAGTTTTCATTGATTTAAAACGCCGTCTCAGTGTGGACGGAAGGCCAAACCGGAGAGAAAAATATACGTTTTCAAAAGAAAACGTATTAGTTTGGACTGTGACGCCGGAGGTATTTGAAAACGATGACGTAAGTTTAGTCATGTGATCCATGTTGTACCAATAGATATTTATGTTTACCGGTATTGTGCCTGTTATGTGCTATTCACTTTTACACTGTTGCTGAAATATGTTACTTTTGCACATTCTTCATATCACAGTACTGCAAAGATGACAGAAAATTTACTCACATTTGTAGGGGTGTAACGATTTCGATTTTAAATCGAAATCGATCGAAATTAAGTCACAATCTCGATAATCGAATTCAAAAATGGAATCGTCGATACTGCCACGCCCCCATGTCACGTCCAGTCGGTTTGCAAAGCGGAAAAAAACAGCGTTGAAGTGCTGCGAGTCCTCTACCTCAGTTACAGCCAGTCAAAAGATAGCATGGCTGCAGATGCAGGAGACCCATCGACAGGACTTCTGACCTCCTCTTTCACTAAACTCGCCGGTGTGGGACAGTGGGAGTTTTTCTGATTTCCAGTGAGTTATGTTGACAACGTTCACATTCGCATTCAAAGTTCGCGCTTAAAAAAAGCCACTCTTTGCAAGCTCTGCTACTGTATGTGCGTCAGTGCGTGTACCATTCTTCCACTTTTTAAATTAAAACTTTAAATTGACAAAAACAGCAGACTCAGAACAGTATAAATCTTTATACAATAAATCTAGCATGTCACAAATAACTTGATTCTCCACCTCCACGAATGAGACAAGTGTCGTTCATTTCCGCACCTAGTCTATTTTTGCTGCACGCGCCGAGTTAAAGCGACAGCGCACAGTTCGTGGTCAAAATGAACATGACACGAAAATGTTGTAATTTCATCATAAATGCATTTAATTAAATTCTACATTAAATACTAATATTTTTCACACTCATGTTTGTACTTTAAGACCGAGGTAAAGCAAGGAAAACATATATGTATCTGTTAAACCTTGTTTGTTTTGTTGTGAAATTGAATGTCATCTTCTGTGAATAAGACTGCAGTTACAAAAGAGAAACTACATGGCAGGTTATTTTGCTTAAGTTTCTAATTGACTGAAGATATAAGTTATTGTAACATTATTTTGTTAATAAATGTTTTAAATTTGACAATGTAGTGTGGTACATTGTGAACAAAGGTCATATATTATATTACATAAAAGTCTAGTCTAAAAATGGCATCGCAAACTGTGCTTAAAAAAAATAAATGTAAAAATCGAGAATCGAATCGAACCGTGACCTTAGAATCGAAAATGTAATCGAATCGAGGATTTGGAGAATCGTGACACCCCTACACATTTGCTGTCCTGAGGGCAATACAGGAGAGCAGTTGCATTTTAGACCAAACATATGGTGATGGTGAGATATTTTGCTAAATAAAATTATCCTGTTAGAAGAATTGCGTGATAACTTTATTATTTACTTTTCCATCTGTATCATCTAAGTGAGCTTTTGTGAGGTTTCACGCATGCGCAGTAAGGTGAATTTATAAGTTTCTGAAACATCGCACTGAAACATCGGAAAACGCCTGAAAAAGCTTGTGAGGACGGAGAGCGTTTTTAAACGAAAACGCCGTTTTCAAATGTATCCGGATTAATGTGGACGTAGCCTTAAAAATAAAAGCAATAGTTTCCAAGACAAAAAAAACATCACTTACTTGTACACAAACTCTTGGCAGTGGAGTATGGATTACTGGGGAGAAACCTAGTTCTGAGAAAGAGGAAAAAGAAATTTTAAAATCTAATAAAGTGTATAGTTTAGTGGCAGGATCACAAATCAAACATCACAGCAATACATGTTACATACCAGCTCTGAAATCTACAGATGGCTCAACATTTTCCTGGTTTTCTGGAATCGAGGCAACTTCTGGAGCATCGGGCAACACTGAATCCTCGTTACCGGGAACAATGTTTTCAAAGCTCAAAAGAGTTTGCTGAAACGACAGAACTGTCTGGAACAATCTGGAAGACTAGACTCCTCTTCATCATCATGGCTAAATTGTTTCCTTTGTCTTTTTTGCGGAGGTTAAAGTCCCTGTAAAGGCAATTTCAAAAAAAAATTCTAAACACATTATAAATGTTAGAAATGTATTGCTAAAACATATTACAATGACTGTGAACTGTGAAGTACTGAATTGTGGAGTTAGACCGTTAAACAGTTTTTCACCGTTGCTATTTTCCGGATTTTCTGGGCGGGGCTAAAACAGGGCTCGATGACGCACTGGAGTCCCTGAGCTCCTGGACACGCCCCTACTTGATGACGCACTGGAGCCGCTGAGGCTGGTCGCTCCTAACAATAATATTAATAGAGCACATTCACATCAGTTTGCCGCTCAATTGCGAGTTACTGTCAGTAGTACTATTATTAGTAACAGCCTACAGATTGCTAGCTAGCTATGCCTTCGTCATGGAAATGCGTACTACCTGGATGCGATCCCCTTATCACGTACAAAACAGATTGGTGTCCTTATTTAAATTTCCGAAATACGACTACATCAAGAAGAAGTGGATTAATTTTGTGAAGAGCCACCTTGATGGAGAGCTGAGGATCACCGCTAAATCCCACCTCTGTAAGTGATCATTTTACACGGGATAGTTTTATAAACTTTCGTCGGAGACAACTGGGAATCACTGATAAATGATAATCCGCTGTTACTGGTGAATGGGGCCGAACCGACTATCTCTCCCGACTCGGCCTTCATCCTCCCGTCGCGCCGAAAACTGGTGCCATGATCATCGGCAGTGCGTGCCCACCGTGCGAGCATCCATTCCGGCTGTAGAGTTGAGTGTGGCGACGGCAGCTTTCCCGTAAGTGGGCGTGGTTTCAATGCAGCCAGCGGACACGCCCCCACCGTTTGAGAGCAGAGATTACTGCTCATTTTTTCAAGATTTTGATAGCTTATTTTATGTACTTGCTGGCTTTTTTATCGTTCAAATTTGGCTGGGTGACTAATAACACATTTTTTTGTGGTGTGACAAACTCAGAACACATACTTAATTTTGACTTTACAGGGACTTTAAATGGGGGCCAATAGCACATGCCCTCGCTGAGCCACACTTGCGGAACCACTGCAAATGGCAGATCCTCCTCATTGATAAACTGAACAATGGCAAACAGCATCTAAAATAGAAGAAAGATTAGCATAAAGTATACATTTTGATTAATTACCAGGCAAAATCAATAACATTAAAAATTCTCACCCCTTCAAAAAAAATAATTTTTTTTTACAAGTGGATCAACGGAAAACCAGCCTTTCCATCCAGGCAAGCAAAAAGATAATATTTCTTCTGCACATTTGCTATATGGGTAAAGCGGAGTGTATCTGATAGGCCAGATAAATGAAAAATGCCTAGCTTGGAAGATTCCACAGGCTAAGTAAAGAAATCGACCATGTTCCGGAACCGCTTGTAGATGACCAAAGTGTTGTCCATTTCATCAACGATGACATTCTGTATAACAATAATGTCCTTATTTTCCAACAGGACACAGTTCTTTCCCTCTGAACGTTTCACAACAAAGTCTTGAAAGTAACACTCCTCTTACTGCTTTTTCATAGAAAGAACATTGACGAGTGGTCCATGGTTTTGCTCCCTCAAGGACCTTGTTTTGGAGATGTTTGTTCTTCTGTGCTGACTTCTCTCCGACAATCGGCGAACAACCTGCTCCAGTGGTTGTGTAGGCTTGCGCAACAGTTTATTCAGGCGCCAAAGGAAGTTTTTAAATGGGAAGCATGAGATGTTATCAAAGACACCATACTTTATGGCATTTTGCCTGAGGTGCACCAATCCATGCATGTTGTATGTCACATGTTCTTTCCCATAAAGCTTGCTGCAGTGATCAAATTGAACCAATATTAACCACTGTAGCTACATTGTGAACTGAACTAGCAGCATACTTGTTCGGACAAACAAAATAATTTACACAACCTATATACATTATTATGTAATGTTTTGTTAGAAAAAAAACACAAGTTATACTGTGTGTTAAGCTTTGGCTAACTACTGTAAGTAGCTAATTACATTTCTACATGTAACGTTACTAGCAACATTGCTTAACCTCAGTGTGTACTGTTACAAAGGCAAAACAGCATGTGTTAGCTAGTGATGGCAATTTCAAAACACTGCTTAATGAAGCTTTGAAGCCTTTGCAAATCTTTTGTTCCGAATCAATGGTTCGGAGCGTGTATCGAACTGTCAGAGTCACGTGATTTCAGTGAACGCGGCTTCATTACGTCATAACTCTTGCGAAACAATTAGAAATTTCAATGGTTCACCGCTGCAATGAGCAGCAATCATGATGCATGAGCAACAATGAACAAGTGTCTGTTTGTTTACCTGGGGCCTGTACCATGATGGTAGTTGAACAAACTCCGGGTTACAGGATTAGTTTTGAGTTGACAAAAACTAACCAGGCTTTGTTGGTACCATGATGCTGATCATCAACTTTCTCTGTCAACTCAGGCTTTGATCCTGAGTTTAGGAGTTTAGGTGTGACATCAGTAGCGAACAGCCAATCGCATGCTGAGAAAGAGTGAAACTGAATCATTTCTCGCGAGAGAAGCAGCGCGATTCACTTCTCGTTTCTGCAGAATATTAAGAGATTGAAAAGTATTAAGAATTTAAACGAACTTAAACAGCAAGATGAAAATAGCTGTCTATGAAACATAACAACTAAAAGAAAAAAGTCTTGCTATATCAGTGCAAGTAAAAGTTGTGAAGTTAGTTAATACAGTTGATAAAGGTATAGAGAGAATTGAACATTTAAGCTCACATACAGTCATTCTATAACTTTATCTATTGATTCTAAAGTGTATTTATATTACCTTTTATATATTTATTCCTTTAAACTGTGTGTAATAATAATTTCTAAACTGAAATTGTACATGTGTAATCAATTAAGGTTATAATAATTACATAAATAATATCTAAATAATACAAAAATATTATTCTAAATAAGCATTACTAAAAGCCAGGTGATTTTGTCTTTATAAATAATTTGTTATGTAGTGACCTTTAATTTGGAGTAGAAACAGGTGGAGTGACTTTATCCTTTGCCCACAGCTGATTGGTCCGGTTTGAGATCTCTTACCGGGAACATAACCTGCCCCGGACCAGGTTAGCCATGGAGTGTGAGTTACTATGGCGATAAACACTGCTAAAAGCCAAACCACTTTCATGGTGCCTAAAACCCAGGGTTGACGCAAACTAAACTGAAACCAGGGCTCTCAAGTGTCACGCATTGAGCGTGACAGTCACTCATTTCGGACTTTTGTCACACTCTCCCGCAACACATTGTATTTCTCACGCTGAAAAACTATTTGTAATATATTTAATATGCAGTGTTGGGGAGTAACGTAATACATGTACCGGCGTTACGTATTTAGAATACAAATTATGAATACAAATTATTATCTGTATTCCGTTACAGTTACAATTTAAATAGTTGGTATTTAGAATACAGTTACATTGTTGAAATCAATGGATTACATTACGATACTTCTCTGTTTCACAAGTTTATTCACTCTCTAATTAAATTACGGCAACTCAGCATTTCCCAGAAGCCCCAATGTGAAAACGAAAAAATGCACGGTTTGCGTGATCAGTCACAATGAAGTCGGAAGAGGAGCAGCGGGAGCTAGAGTAGAGATGGAGCCGGAACAACAGAGCCAGGGCAAGAATGCGTATCTATCTTGGAAATTCAAACAGCATTTCACATTAAAGAAAGAGAAGGGAGAACGAAATATAGCCTAAATGTGCAGTGCAACCTCTGCTTGCCAGCAACCAGCTCTTTTCAGCGTCCAAAGACTCCAACCTGAAAAAGCATCTTAAAAGTAAGTTATCCTTCCCGTCCAGATCCAATGCTACCACATCTTTAAATTACTATAAGAATTATTTGAAGTTAACATTATAAAATATGTAGACCTACACCACAAAATAAATACTTTAAAATTGAGCAATTCCAGTGTTATGGACGCGACATTTGCAGTCAAAACTTGAAATAGAAATTCTCAGAAAATGCATTTAATAAGAATATAGTTCCGTTTAACCTGAACAGCACTCGGAGGTTTTTACACAATATATTTTAAAATTAAAACACTTTTTAAATGTCACCTATTTATCTGTATATCCATATAGGCTACTCCCGTAATAAAGGAGTCCAGACATTAGAAAAATATCTGTCTACACATGCTTTTCTATTTAATATGAGGGAAATAAACATGCGTGACACAAAAACGTGACTTTAACTTAGGTGGCAAAATATGTTTTAGTAGACTACTTCTGTGAATTACACTCTGCTCAAACCAAAAGTAATAATACCCACCGGATGAAGAAGGGTTGGCTCTCCACATAAAATAAATTTTAAATTTTTATTAATTTTTTTGCGTTAGCATTTATGAGGAAAAAACAATGTTACGAACGTGACCACTCTGAAAGCGGCACTAAAAGACTGCTTTAAAACTTTCACAGATACCTCAAACAGAAAGCACAAAGCCGTTCTTTAAAGGGAATTTCGTTTTGTATTAATTGTATCTTAATTTTAATAAATGTTTCATTAACCCTCAGAGACCTAAGGGTATTTTTACAATTAATTTTCCGTCTGGTGTTATTTACTAAAAAAGCTTGTAAAACATCAACCCTTTTGTGCACAGACAATTGACACACCGCTTTTTTTCAGGACAAATTGAACTTTCAGCATATTTGTGTTACATTGATGTCACCTGAATGTAAAATAAGTTATGGGACCATAAAGACAAATGAAAAAATAAATTGGAAATTGAATCACTCATATATTTATTGAAATCACACACAAATAAATAAAAGCTAAGCAAATTTCCTCTGGAAAACAGTTTGTTCATGTCTTTGGAGTCCTGGAGCACAGGAATAAACATTATAACTTGTACAGAACCAAAACTATTTACATTTTTCCAAAAGAAGTCCAGGCGTTTTCATGAAATTCACTGGTGCCAAGCCTCAAAACAGTTCCTATCAGCAATCACAAAGAGGGCCACATCACAGGCTTTGCATTTATATTTTATTTATTTTATTTATTATATTCTTTTTATACTTTTATACTACATTTATATTACTATAATACTTTTTACAGTAAATAAATAAATGGCACTTCAGCTGGGTCTATCCTGTAATCTAGTTCCTCATCTGTCAAAAGCTCTGTTCTCCTGAAAATCTATCATCCTGCAGGTATCAAAAAAGGCCAGCGCTCGATTTACATCCATTTCTATGTGTTTCTCTGTGAAACGCACGCGCGCTCCACGCTCCATCTATTTTTTATAGTCTATGGTCTCCATGCGTCTCCCTCTCTCTCTCCCCAATGACGCACCCAATGTTTACGACGGATCAGCCTGTAATTGGTCAAAAACCATCACGTGATATCCAAAATGGCAGCTCGCATCGAGCTAGCGGCAAAAATGACGGAATATTTATAAATTATGGACTTCAAGTGTATCAAAGTTGGATATAAACTTTTGGATTTATTGCTGAAAAACTCCGAAAGGACGCACAAGTTCCAGGCTGGATAGAAAACCTTCTGTAAAGGCTAGAAAGACACCAAAGACACCCCCGTGATGGCTAGCTCGTTAGCTTTCAGCTGGAAAAAACGGTAAGAAAATCGATACATCTTTCATCGAGTAATATCAAAATTTCTCGGAGGTGATGTGTGACGTCGTCGACGATGCCGTCGGGCTCAGAGGGTTAACCAATTGCCTGGATTTAATAAATAAGAGGCTAAATATTTCACAACATGGAGGCGCCGACGCATGAACTGGAGCTTGTCTCTAAACTTAGCGTAAGATTATACTTGCCTCACAGTCACAGACATGTCTACATTTAAACAGAACAATTCAAAATGAAACAAAACAGACTGTGTTCTGCTTATAGCCTGGGAAAACCCAGACAACTTCCGACAAATTTAGATTTGCTCTGAAAGTTAGTCTGGCAAAGAGCTCATTCAAGTCCATTTCCAATCCGCCGAAATCGCGGCACCAATCAGAAGTGTTGAGGCGGGCTTTACACGATGACGACAGCGCTGGGATTTTGAAGCCTACCTACCTTACAAAGATGAATCCCGCCTCTAACATCACTCGTTCAAATCAGCTATCGCGTCTGTTAAGCGATTTAAAAAATTCCTTTTCGTTATAACCCGAGCAAAGAACAACACTCAAAGCCTTCATGTCTAAAAAATATGTTATCGCTGTCTTACCGACTGGATTCGGCAAAAGTCTGATATACCAGTGTGCCGAGCAGGACGATCGAGGCCGAGGGACGTGATAGAACGGCGTGAGTTCAAACGCGCGCTCAAACGCAAACGAGGAAAGCGAGCGGGCGCGCTGGTGAAACTCCGCGAGCACGGCCTGCGCACTGCACTCCCTAGTATTCATCTTGCGAATCTCCGATCCCTTCCTAACAAAATGGACGAACTTCTCCTCCTCACCCGGATTAACAAGGATTTTTTAAACTCTGCTGCTCTGTGCTTCACTGAAACCTGGCTGAGTGAAGCCATACCGGACAACGCAATACATCTGCCGGGCTTCCAGCTGTTCCGAGCGGATCGCATCGCGGAGCTAACGGGGAAGACGAGAGGTGGTGGATTGTGTTTCTACATTAACGAAAGTTGGTGTTCAGATGTAACAACACTGAAGAAGATGTGCTCTCCTAATTTAGAGGCGATCTTCATAAACTGTAAACCTTTCTACTCGCCACGGGAGTTTTCCTCTTTCATTCTCGTGAATGTTTACATCCCTCCAGACGCGTGCGTGAGCGCGGCACTACAACAGCTGGCTGAACAAATAGCCGAAACGGAACAAAGGTACCCAGACTCTCTTTTAATAATTCTAGGGGATTTTAACAAAGCAAATCTTTCCCGTGAACTTCCAAAATACAGACAGCACGTTACATGTCCCACAAGAGACAGTAATATACTGGACCACTGTTACACCACAATAAAGAATGCGTATCACTCCGTCCCACGGGCAGCTTTGGGGCTATCTGATCACTGTTTGGTTCATCTTATACCGACCTACAGGCAGAAACTGAAATCAGCTAAACCTGTAATAAGGACTGTAAAAAGATGGACTAATGAAGCAGAGCAGAGTCTACAGGCCTGCTTCGATTGCACTGATTGGACTGTTTTTGAAGCTGCTACCAACGATCTGGATGAGCTCACAGATACTGTTACATCATATATCAGTTTCTGTGAGGATACATGCATTCCTACCAGGACATTCTTATCATTCACCAATGATAAACCATGGTTTACTGGGAAACTCAAACAGCTTCGTCATGCCAAAGAGGATGCTCACAAAAGTGGGGATAAAATCTTGTATAACCATGCCAAGAACAGACTGACAAAGGAGATCAGAGTTGCTAAAAGAGCCTACTCTGAAAAGCTGAAAAACCAGTTTTCATCCAACGACCCATCATCAGTCTGGAATGGCCTGAAGAACATCACCAATTACAAGTCACCATCCTCCCGATCTGTGGACAATCCACACCTGGCTGATGATTTAAACTCATTTTACTGCAGGTTTGAAAAGCCCTCATTCACACCTCTCACCGGCTCTGACCTGCAGTTCACACATCCACCATCACCTCCTACACCCCCTCCTCTCCCCCCTCCTGCCATCCAACCTGAGCTTAAGGTCTGTGTGGAGGACGTGAGCCGAGTCTTCAAAAAACAGAAGACTAGGAAAGCCTCAGGCCCAGACGGCATCTCGTCTGCTTGTCTAAAAGCCTGCGCTGACCAACTGGCCCCGGTCTTCACGCAGATCTTCAACAGATCATTGGAGCAATGTGAAGTTCCCTGCTGCTTCAAACGCTCCACTATCATTCCGGTCCCCAAAAAAACCAAAATCACTGGACTTAATGACTACAGACCTGTCGCTCTCACGTCCGTGGTCATGAAGTCGTTTGAAAGACTGGTGTTGGCCCACCTGAAGGACATCACTGGACCCCTGCTGGATCCTTTTCAGTTTGCTTACAGAGCAAACAGGTCTGTGGATGATGCAGTCAACATGGGACTGCATTATATCCTGCAACATCTCGACAGACCTGGGACTTATGCAAGGATCCTCTTTGTGGACTTCAGTTCGGCCTTCAATACCATCATGCCTGATCTACTCACAGACAAACTGACCCAGCTCTCCATTCCATCCTCGATTTGTCAGTGGATCTCCAGCTTCCTGACGGACCGGCAGCAGCTCGTGAGACTGGGGAAACACACATCCAGGACTCTCACCACCAGCACTGGCGCCCCCCAAGGGTGCGTTCTCTCCCCACTGCTCTTTTCCCTGTACACTAACGACTGCACTTCTAAAGACCCCACTGTCAAGCTCCTGAAATTTGCAGACGACACCACTGTCATCGGTCTCATCCGAAACGGTGACGAGTCTGCTTACAGACTGGAGCTTGAACAGCTGGCTGTCTGGTGCAGTTATAACAACCTTGAGCTGAACACGCTCAAAACAGTGGAGATGACCGTGGACTTCAGGAGGAACAGCCCAGCACTCCCCCCACTCACCATCATGAACAGCACTGTGGAAGCAGTGGAGTCATTCAGGTTCCTGGGCACTATCATCTCTCAGGACCTGAAGTGGGACAATCACATTGACTCCATTGTGAAAAAGGCCCAGCAGAGACTGTATTTCCTTCGCCAGCTGAGGAAGTTCAACCTGCCACAGGAGCTGCTGATTCAGTTCTACTCAGCCGTCATCGAGTCTGTCCTATGCACTTCCATCACTGTCTGGTTTGGTTCAGCTACCAAATCAGACATCATGAGACTACAGCGGACAGTCCGGACTGCAGAGAGGATCATTGGTGCCCCCTGCCAACCCTCCAGGACCTGTACTCTTCCAGAGTGAGGAAGAGAGCAGGTAAAATCATCACAGACTCCACTCACCCTGGACACCACCTGTTTGAACTGTTTCCGTCAAGACGGAGACTCAGATCACTGGCCACAAGAACATCTCGGCACAGGAACAGTTTCTTCCCACAGGCCATTTCCCTCCTGAACAGTTAACATATCTCCCAAGGCATATGCCTTTAAGTGCAATACCCCCACTGTTTAGTGCAATATCTCCTAAACTCAGGTTATTTATATTTATATTTATTCATACTATTCAAAATACTGTATATATGTTCATAATCCGAAAATGTTTATTCTGACTAAACCCAACCGTGGCCTTATATTTTATATTTTATAGTATTTTCATATATATATATATATATATATATATATATATATATATATATATATATATATATATATATATATATATATATATATATATATATATATATATATATTTTTTTTATAATTTTATTTTTAGATTTTGTATTACTGTTTCTTGTTGTATTTGTATCTGTATATGTGCACTGGAAGCTTCAGTACCAAAGAAAATTCCTTGTGTGTGCAAGCACACTTGGCAATAAAGCTCTTCTGATTCTGAGTAAGGCCGGTCTCGCATCTCTCACGGAGGAGCAGAAGCATAAAAGGAGGAGCGACGACGGTGAAGATCGAGAAAGGACAGGCCTGAATTATATTTGATGTTTTGTTTTATTATGTGTGACGCCCCTTTGGAAATGATTTGTCTATGGAGCTTTGCCAGACCCTAACTCAGTTTCAACTGAGAAGGGTCTGGTTTTAACCAGGCTATTCTGCTTATGTAATCCGTATGAAATGGCCATTTCTCTCTGGCGCGTTCACTAGCTTACTGCAAAGATCGCGAGTCAGCATCGTGAACTTCATCTTTGCAGGCGACAGTGACACAGACAGAAAACACTTGTTTATTAATAAACAATTAAAATATCTCCTTGCTATATTTGACATATTCATAATCAATACTTTTGCCGGTTCTTTGTGACAGCTTTTAGGTGCTTTATTGGCAGCGCCATTCCTACATGTTACAACAAGTCACCACTAGGGATGGGCATCGTTAAGAAATTCTCGATATCGATGCCATTGTCGAGTCTGCTTATCGATGCGATTCCTTATCGATTCCCATTTCGATTCCTGTACCATTTGCTGATCACTTACAGTGTGACTTTGAGAGTTGTTGGCTTTGAATGTCTAATTAAAGTGGTTTTAGAGAATGAAAAACAAGTGTGCAATATTTAGGGCCCTATGAAATCAGTTTTATTTTTTCCCAAATTCAGTTTTATTTTTTCCCAAATTCTGTTTTTTTCCTTTTTTATTTTTTGGGAATTCATTTTTTTTTTACCCTTTACTGTTATTTTAGTAATAAAAAGAGTGTGCTTTTAAAGTTAATGATTAAAATGTATACAAATAAAATAGGAATGACCTTAAATTACAGACATATATTCAGTAGCCTTTTCAGGACAAATACTGCATGATGCCACTTGACACTGCACTCTTCAAGTAACAACAAAATATGTTTATGAGCTTTAAACTGTCCAGTAAAATAAATTATATTAGTTTATATAAGTTTAAATAAAAGTCACACTCTGTCTCTCTCTCGCCCAGTGTCACTCGCGGAGTTCGCTTCGCTTTTGTCCAGTCTGGCGCCTCATAGACAGACGCTGTGTGTGTGTGTGTGCGCGCATGCGTGTATGTGAGAGACGCGTAAGTGATAGAAAGACGGAGGGAGAGCGGGCAAAGGAAATACAACGGAAAGAATACGCTGCGTGTTTTAAATAGCATTAAAAAAAAATGAACGAAACGCAATATGTGGCGGCCGGAGTTGATTTTGTGGCCGCGAATTAGTCTATGTGTGGGAAACACTGCATAAAAGTCACGTGCGAACTGCTCGGCTCCGTACTGAGGGCTTATAGCGTTGAGTTTCTTAACTTTTTCTCCGACAAAAGCAGAGCCGTGGAGAGCCGCTTCGCCATGCTTTCATTGTTTTGATGCCGTCATTGGAGCTGTAGATGTCGCCCAGATTTGCTTCCCCCGGTCTGCATTGAAAATGAAGCCACACTCTTCGATCGTTTACATCTTGGGGGATTTAAAAATCCAGTCGCATACTGTAACGTCATGCCGCGACGCGGGAATGGATGGAGCGGAACGTAACATTCGGAATCGTTAGTGGAATCTTAACGTGTGGACGTGTACGATTCCGATGGATCGGAACGTTCGGAACCGGTTCCAAACCGGAACCTGGAACCGATTCCCAAGCCTAGTCACCACCGCATCACCATTCCGCATTCCTACACTTATAAAATGCAATTCAATGTGGAAGTAATCCAAGTATTCAGAATACATTACTCAGATTGAGTAACGTAACGGAATACGTTACAAATTACATTTTGGGGCATGTATTCTGTAACGAAATACGTTTTAAAGGGGTCATATAATGCCATTTTTGTACAAGCTAATATCATTCTTTAGGGTCTAAATTAAAAGTTTGTAATATACTTTAATTAAAAATTCTCATTAGTATTGTAAGAAAACACTTATTTTACCTGGTCAAAAACAGCTCTGTTGTCAGCACGCCGTTTAAGTGCATATGCCTTTAAATGATAATGAGCTTTGCTGACTCCGCCCCTCTGTTCTGTGCGTACACCGTTTGTAACACAATAACCATAACGCGTTGTTCATTATAAACGTAGGATTATGAATTATATTGAGAACGTCGTACATAGAAAACATGCCATAATGTTCCCTGAGTGTAAACCTTAGCCGCATTCATCGTGAAGCTAGTGATTTGCAAAGATTAATATAAATATGAATATAAAGGTTAATAAAACGCTACACTCACTTCAGTTCTTCTGGAGGTGCAGGAACACATATAGTTGGTATCGATTCCTTTTTTCAGGAGCAGCTTCTTAGCAAAACCAGCTTTATACTCCTGGTTTATAAAGCAGTCTGGTGTGTGAAATGATTCATGCAAACATGAAAGCATTTACGTTGATCGTCGGTAATATTCCCTTCTAAAACAAACTCAGCCACTCTGCGTCTTCAGCGGTTCGGATTTAGGAACATTAATGACTGCTGTGTTCCTTATTGCACCAGAACACCACTTCCCTTAGTATAGACTCCATTCTGCTCATAGACTGTGCTGCTGCTCCAGCGTACTTTTCGGCACAACACCGGTCCACGCGCGCATGATTGACAGCTCGCTAACGAACGAGGGCGGGTCTGTGTTGAAACGCTGCTGTCAATCAACAATCGTGGGAGGGGCATCCGAGCCTGTGACGTCACAGGCTCGAACGGCTCGATTTGAGGCAGGGGAAAACATTTAAGGAGATTAAAACAAAATCACTGGATGGATTTTTATCATTATACGATCGTTGTGTACAGGCACTGCCAACACACATTTCAGTACAATCAACTTGTAAAGGTGCATGTACCATTATATGACCCCTTTAAAAGTATCCTTCCCAACACTGTTAATATGCCACAGCGCCCAAAACTCAGGCCGTGCCGCTCTCACTGTGGAACCGGCAGGAATCAAGCGCGTCTCCTCTCGTGTTGTTCGCCTGGTGTTGTTAGCCAATCAGAAAATAGCACTATTGTATCTGGGTATTAGCCATTCATGGGACAAACAAAACAAACCCTAACAATTGATAAAAGAACACATTTACACATGATAATCTTATTAGATGATTTGATAATTGCATTTGATTTTACTTTCAGTAAAAGATTTGCAATAGATTTTAAAAGGAGTTTTCATGCATGTTTGACCCGAGTTTTTGTTGCATTTACTGACCACTAGGCGTCACCGTGGAGACGGATGTCGGATTGTTTCGAAGCCTTGGCACAATATGGCACATTTGATTCAACTATTTCAGTGTTTCACGAAGCCTCGATCTTCCCATCACTAGTGTTAGCTAACACTTGCCAATGTTAGCCATTCTAGCTCCTGGACTAGCAGCATACTGCAAGAACAAAGATGACTAACTTAGATATTTTAAAAAGATAAACTAAAAACAATGTAAACATAATATTGCCTTACACAAAAAGGAAACATATACTTAAATGACGGTAGTCAAGGACTTTGCTAGCTAGCAAACTGTAGGCTGTAGTAACTGCGGTAATCTTCTTCTCTTGATTAATGGCGGATTGCAACCAACTTTAAGGTGCATACCGCCACCTACTGTACAGGAGTGTGTAACACCATGCTATTTAAGTGTTCTAACTGTGGCAAAATGATGCGAATGTGCTCTAGTCATATTGTTAGGAGAGGGGCCAGCCTCAGTGGCTCCAGTGCGTCATCGAGCCACCGTTTTAGCCCTGCCCAAAAAATCCTGAACACAGCAATGGTGCAAAACTGTTTAATGGTCTAACTCCACACAATTCAGTACTTCACAGTTCACAGTCTTTGTAATGTGTTTTAGCAATACATTTTTAACATTTATAATGTGTTTAGATTTTTTTTTTTTAAATTGCCTTTAAAAAAAATAATCTGCTGAATTGTTCAAACAATGAATTAAATATCTATTAAAAACCTAGTCAAAAAGATATTTATTGCCAAGTTATACAAAAAATTTTTTGGGGGGTTTATTGGTGCATGTCTCAAATGTGCATCAATCAAAACAATGTAAACATTTTTTACCTGCATTAAATAATTCAATATATTTTACATAGCCTATATTACTGTATAATCGCTTCAGAGTTTCAAAGTAATTTAAATGTCATTTCCTAAACCTTATCATGGAATCAAGAGTCAAGAATCTGTTAAAGCCTAAACCCTAATGAAATCCTTGAGTAGAAATCCTTGTATTTCAAAGTGGCTTGCCGCCAGCCGCCCGCGTTCCATTAGACGGAGGCAGTCGCCAGAGAAAATGAAGCAGTCGGCCCGCCGGCTACTCACCGTCGGCATCTTGCAAGAAATGGGAGTGACGAATTCGGCTGCAAACGTTTCATCCCGCCAGCGGGACACACCTATAGCCGACACCTTAGGGCCGGCGGCAAAAAGAAGCCGTGCGTATATTTTTTGCTATCTGGGTTATTACAGAAAGTTCATTGAACTCTTTTGTTCATTGAAAGATCATTGTCCCTCCTCATGATTTGGTAAACTTGTGCCTGAAAATGCACAGAATTGTGAGAGAGCCTGAGTTCTGTTCATTGTGGTCAGCAAAGTGTCAGACAGCCTTTGAGCTGTTGAAAGAGAAGCTTACATCTGCTCCAAAATTGGGCTATGCAGACCTTTCTCTTCCATTTAGTGGAGACAGATGCTAGTAGTGAAGGACTAGGTGCAGTCCTCTACCACCAACAAGGTGACTGTAAGAGAGTGATCACCTATGCTAGTAGAAGGATACGAAATGCAGAGAAGAATGACCGGAACTATAGTAGTATGAAGCTTGAACTACTAGCTCTCAAATGGGCTGTTTACGAAAAATTCCAGGGGTATTTGTTAGGCTCAAAATTTGTAATTGTCACTGATAACAATCCATTATGTTATCTGAAAACAGGTAAACTAGGTGCTAGGGATGGGACGGTATGAAAATTTCATATCACGATTATAGTGACCAAAGTTATCACGATAATCAATATTATCACGGTTTTGTTAAAATGAGATGGAAATGTTCAAAAAGAACTGATGCTCACATTGAAAACATTTCAACAGGTTTAATATTTGAAAATCAACAAACAAAAAATACAATTAGCAGCTATATGCACTTTAAGCATAAACATTATATTAGCATTTAACATGGAGCTTTGAGAGTGAGAGGTATAAGTTTTCCTAGTGCAGGTTTTAATGAACAGTACCTTAAATAAGAACATCAAATGCACACATAAAAACAACACAAGTAAAGCAATGTGCATGTAATAACAATACAACCATATGTAAACAAATCAAACGAACAGCAAAGAAAAAAGTGCAGCTGACCTAACATCCTGTATCATGCATCTTAGTTCACTTGAGATTGAAATGCAAAAATGTCAGCATGTTTACTTTGTCTGGTTTAAGTAGTGCTCTTTGAGGAGAGACAATATGCCCACTGGCACTGAACACTCTCTCTGATGGCACGCTGGTTGCTGGGATGCACAGAAGCTTCCTGGCAACCCTGGCAAGGTGAGGCAGCTCTGATGCATGGCCCTTCCACCACACAAGTGGATCCTCTTCTGCTGGAATTGGGGGCAGAGACAGGTAGACTTTGATTTCTTATTTCACACTGTCTTCTAGAGTGGTTGGAATCTGACCCTCTTCACCTCTTTGCTCCCTTGTCGCTGAAGAAATCTTTCTCAGCAACCCGGCAAGGCCTTTCCCCTCCGATGCTGCTGGTGGAGTGCTGGTAGAGATGCTGCTGCTGGTGGAGGTGCTTTGTGGTTCTTCCCTGACTTGTGCAGCCAGCTTCACAGCTTCCTGGACACAGTCAGTTTCAATTTTTGAAGCCTCAGACTCATCTAAAGAGCTCCGTTTGAAGCGGGGGTCAATGAAACAAGCCATGTTCATGACTCACTTTGTCTTCTCTGGGTATCTATTTTTGAGGTCTTCTCTCATTAACTTTTTCATCTCCTTGGTCAGGGATGTATCTGTGTCCTTTTCCACTAGAACATCAGAATTCATGTGGTCCAGGACAGGCTTGATTGCAGAGAGTGTTACTCGTGTTTCTGAGGCAAGTGCATCTGTTAATTTGCTCAGAGGTTCAAGGAGCTGGCACAGTTGCTCCATGACAGCTATGTCCGTATCCTTGGGTATTAGATGCCATGTTCCTCTTTCTCCAGCCAGTGTTGCACAGACTGGTTGCTGTTGACTAAGGAACCGCTCAACCATCTTGTGTGTAGATCCCCATCGAGTCACCACATCATGAATTAGAGCCTTCTGTGGCATGTTGAGGGCAGCTTGTTTTTCCCTCAGCTCTCGCCTTCTCTTCCAGCTTCGTGAGAAGCCCTGGACCAGATGACGGCAGGCCTTGACTGCTGTTTCCACTCTCTGTATTTTCAAAGCCTTTGAGATGGCCAGGTTCAAATTATGGCCAAAGCACCCAAGCCACACCTCTGAAAACTCTTCAAAAGCCTTTATCATGTTTGTTGTGTTGTCTGTGGTTATGCAGACCAGGTCTTTTTTGTTGATCCCCCATTCTTCCAGCATGTTATCAAAAAACTCGCTGATGTTTTGAGCTGAGTGATC
>CM070822.1:27987936-28195436 GCA_036326025.1 Chrosomus eos
TTTGGTCAGCCTCATTCAATCTAACATCCTTGTTGGTCCGTGTACGTGGCGGCCAACGGTTTTCCCCTTTGAAATGAAAAAAAAAACAAAAATCGGGAATCGAGCATTCACTCATGTTTTGTTTTAATACTGAAAGTGGAAAAATGAGAAAACAGCTCCTTTTTCGTTTTTCCATTTTTTTCCAAGAAATGAAAAACAGGAATTAAGCTTAGGGTAAAAAAATTGATAAACAGCTTCAATATTCAATTTCTACACGTGGGTGGGAATTAAACACCTCTTTCTGCTGATTGGTCAGCCGAAAATCTGCTTGTCCCTTTCTTCATGGGAGAGACTGGCCGGCTTCGAGTGCCTGCGGGCTGCCGCTACGCTAGAGGACCATGCCGATGCCCCATCTTACTGGCTTCGGACAGTGGGAGAGATGGTGAGTCCTAATCTATTTTATGATGAGTTCCAACAGGTAACAGGAGGGGGCTTGTTTGCCAGAAAACAGTGTGAGGATGACAGGCTGAAGCATTCTGGAAGCAAAGAGTTCCAGCCTGGACCCCATTATTCAGAATGGCCTGTTGTATTGTCACGCAGTGAAGGCGGGGAGCGAAAGTTGTTGTTGTTGTTGATGATGGAGAAGGTGTTAGAGCCCATCTTGGAGCAGCCAACACCACCCAACGCATCCGTCATCATTTCCACTGGCCCGGCCTGGAAGTTGAAGTCAAGCGGTTCTGCCAAGCGTGCCCCACCTTTCAGAAAACGTCACCGAGGACTTCTCCCCTCAGTCCACTTTGGGAAAATTAATTTGCGGATTTGCTCTGCGCAACGTTTTCAAATGAACAAAATTATCTGAATATTTAAATGAATAATTTCCTATATTTTAAAGGAATAAGTCCTCTGAAGCAGATCGATGCAGCTTACATCATTATGGATTATGTGGAGTCTTATGGTGGAGATTATGGTGTAATTTTCATTTTTGGATGAACTATTTGTGTGAAGATGCATTTGACTGAATATCTGCATAGCACATGTATATACAAAGGTGATGTGTCTGACTTTTATAACTGCGCGCACTACCCAATACCATTGTCCATTGCAATGTTTCACTGTAGACATTGCCTGATGCCAGTTTGGTACACATCGCCCAACCCTATCCAAAATGCGTGTTTATCAAGCCATTATGGATTATCAGTGAGATAAATTGCTAACTCAGGAGTTTCCAAAGGAAAATGTTGTACATTGCAATGCTTCAATATGGTGTCATTGTAATGTTTTATGTGTGTGTTATCTATGCCTTACTATTTGTTTTGTTATCTTTGAATTAGAATGAAACTGAAAAAAGTGAAGAGGACATATCAGATAATGATCCAGAATATGTTCCAGCTTTAGAAACCGATTCAGAAGATGATGAACCACCAAACAGATTGGCAAAATCTACAGTTCTGGCAGAGAAAGAATCATCAATGATGGATATAAGTCACATCAGTGGAATAACTGCAAAGGAAACATCCGCAAACACAACAGACTCAACATCTATTGCAAAGAAGTGATTGCATTTTTGCTTTGTTTGCAAAAAAGCTCATTTTAAAATAGCTAGACATTTTCAATGTTAAGGAAAATGCAGAGATCGCCAAAGCTTTGAGTTTCCCTGCAGGCTCAAAAGTAGAAAGGAGTGGCTAGAGAAACTTAGAAACAAAGGGAATTTCATACATAACTGTGAGGTGCTGAAAGATGGAGATAGTTCGCTTAAAGTCAAAAAAAGGCCCAGGGTGGCTTTAAAAAATATGAATATTGTCTCCATTGTAAGGGCATGTTTTTGAGAGCAGAGCTATGGAGACACATGAGAAGGTGCCCTTTAACCCGCTGAGCCCGACGGCATCGTCGACGACGCCACAAATCAGCTCCGAGAAATTATGATATAACTCGACAACAGATTTATCGATTTTCTTACCGTTTTTTCCAGCAGAAAGCTAACGAGCTAGCCATCACGGGGGTGTCTTTGGTGTCTTTCTAGCCTTTACAGAAGGTTTTCTATCCAGCCTGGAACTTGTGCATCCTTTCTGAGTTTTCCAGCCATAAATCCAAACGTTTATATCCAACTTTGATACACTTGAAGTCCATAATTTATAAATATTCCGTCATATTTGCCGCTAGCTCGATGCTAGCTGCCATTTTGGATATCCACGTGATGGTTTTTGACCAATTACAGGCTGATCCGTCGTAAACATTGGGTGCGTCACTGGGTCATTGCGCTCTCTCCAAGGGAGGGAGGGAGAGAGAGTAGCACGGAGACGCAGGTTTCACAGAGAATCACAGAGAAATGGATCTAAATCGAGCGCAGAATGGATTTTCAGGAGAACAGAGCTTTTTGACAGATGAGGAACTAGATTACCAGGATAGACCCAGCTGAAGTGCCATTTATTTATTTACTGTAAAAAAGTATTATAGAAGTATAAATGTATTTTAAAAGTATAAAAAGAATAGAATAAATAAAAGAATAAATAAAAGAAATAAAATATAAATGCAAAGCCTGTGATGTGGCCCTCTTTGTGATTGCTGATAGGAACTGTTTTGAGGCTTGGCACCAGTGGATTTCATGAAAACGCCTGGACTTCTTTTGGAAAAATGTAAATAGTTTTGGTTCTGTACAAGTTATAATATTTATTCCTGTGCTCCAGGACTCCAAAGACATGAACAAACTGTTTTCCAGAGGAAATTTGCTTAGCTTTTATTTATTTGTGTGTGATTTCAATAAATATTTGAGTGATTCAATTTCCGATTTCTTTTTTCATCTGTCTTTATGGTCCCATAACTTATTTTACATTCAGGTGACATCAATGTAACACAGATATGCTGAAAGTTCAATTTGTCCTGAAAAAAAAGAGGTGTGTCAATTGTCTGTACACAAAAGGGTTGATGTTTTACAAGCTTTTTTAGTGAATAACACCAGACGGAAAAATTATTGTAAAAATACCCTTAGGTCTCAGAGGGTTAAGACCAACGGACCATGACCACCAAGGCAGGAAGAGAAATACTTGGCTTAGCATCAGTAGCCAAATCAACATGTTCAAGCGCTGTTGAAGAAGGGGTGCTTAAGATGTTAAGCCTTATGCATGATGATGAAATTGCTGCAATTGTTCGCAATGACGTTTGCCTTTTAAGATTTGCAGAGTCCCTTTACAGTAAACATGGACCTCAAAACATGACTATATTCGGCAAAAAATCCTCCAGCTTGGCCGATTTCTACAGACAATGCGCAAGAGGTCTCCAGTCCTAACTTTAGAGGATGCGGTTAAACCATCAAATTTCCTGAATGTGATTGAGGCTGCAAACTGCAGGGTTTGATAAGAACAATAACACCTATAAGACTCCAAGTCTTGCATTAAAAATCGGCCACTCCCTGTTGAAAGTAAATGACATAATTCACTGACATGCCCTCATGGCTGAAGATGAAAACCTAGTGAAGTCCTCAAATGCTTTCCAAAAGCTTTATCGGGCCAAGTGGTCTGAATACATTTCACACAGTGCTTTAAACACGATTAGTGATTTAAAATACAACAAGCCAACGAAACTTCTACTCACCGAAGACATCATGAAGCTTAACAAGCATCTTGATGTAAAGGCAAAGTCAGCAACTGCAGCACTGGAGAAGGCAGCAACACTACAGAATTATTCCAATGTTGCAAGAACAACGCTGACCAAGATTGTGCTTTTCAATAGGAGACAAGTAGGAGAAGTTTCAAAAATGTTTCTTAAAAATTTCCTGGAACGAGATCGTTCTATTACACAAAAAGAAATTAATTTATCGGAGTATGAACAGAAATTGTGCATGTACTTTGTGCGGGTCGAGCTCAAGGGAAAAAGGGGTAGAAAAGTGGCAGTGTTGCTGACTCCTGAAATGACGAAGTCCTTAAATCTGATGATTATGAAGAGAGAGCAGTGTGGTGTGCCCAACAAGATCGAGTATTATTCGCCGGTCCTCACTGCCTCACATGCTACAGGGGACATCAATGTCTTAGGAAGTTTGCAGATGAATGTGGTGCCCAAAAACCTGATTTTTTACAATCTACTCAGCTGATGAAAGAAATGGCAACTACTTCTCAGATGTTAAATTTAAAGAACAACGAAATGGATCAGCTGGCGGACTTTTTGGGTCACGACATAACAGTGCACAGACAGTTTTACTGTCTTTCTGAGGCCACCATACAGAGTGCAAAAATTTCCAAGCTGCTTCTTGCCCTTGAGAAAGGAAAGCTGCATGAGCTACGAGGAAAAACGCTTGATGAAATTGGAGGTAAGTTCATATAAGTTTGAAAAGATTTTACAGTAAGGATCCATCTCTTAACATACGGTAATACACAATTGAATATACTTGGAATATACTTACCTATTGTCCCTTTCCCCTTTGGAATATACTTACCTGGTACCCGTTTGCCTTTGGAATATACTTACCCATTGCCCCTTTCCCTTTGGAATATACTTGCCTGTTACCGGCTTCCCTTTGTAATATATACTCTGACCAAAATTATAAACGCAACACTTTTGTTTTTGCCCCCATTTTTCATGAGCTGAATTCAAAGATCTGAGACTTTTTCTATGTACGCAAAAGGCCTATTTGTCTCAAATATTGCTCACAAATCTGTCTAAATCTGTGTTAGTGAGCACTTCTCCTTTGCCGAGATATGCCACACCTGAGAGGTGGATGGATTATCAAGATGCTGATTAGTCAGCATGATTATTGCACTGCCTTATTATTGGTGTGCCTTAGGCTGGCCACAATAAAAGGCCACTCCACTCTCAACATTTTTGAGTTCAGCTCGTGAAAAATGGGGGCAAAAACAAAATGTTGCTTTTATAAGTTTGGTTAGTGTACTTACCTGGTACCTGTTTTCCTTTGGAAAAAACTTAACTGGTACCCCTTTACATTTGGAATATATTTACCTGTTACCTGTTTCCCTTAGAAATATATTTACCTGTTATCCATTTCCCTTTGGAACATGCTTACATGTACATGTACTTACCTGTTACCCATTTCCTTTGGAATATACTTACCTGGTACCCTTTTCTCTTTGGAACATACTTACCTGGTACCCTTTTCCCTTTGGAATATACTTACCTGGTACCCTTCTCTCTTTGGAACATACTTACCTGGTACCCTTTTCTCTTTGGAACATACTTACCTGGTACCCGTTTTCCCATTGGAATATACCTGTGCATGTACTTAACTGTTGCCAATTTCCCTTTGGAATATACTTACCTGTGCATGTACTTAACAGTGAAGATGACCAGTTTACCCCTGATGTGTCAATTTGTTTCAGGCCCTGATATACTTACCTGTGTATAGACCGTTTCCCTTTGGATTATACTTGCCTCCCACTGCTTTACTGTTTAGCATTGTGTTTTATCTTTCCATGTTGGTGGAACAAACCGAAAGGTTGGTGGTTCAATCCCCGGTTCCACTTGACCAAGTGTCGAGGTGTCCATGAGCAAGACACCTAACCCCGGCTGCTCCCGACGAGCTGGCTGGCGCCTTGTACGGCTGACACCGCCGTCGGTGTATGAATGTGTGAGTGAATGGGTGAATGAGAGGCAAAATTGTAAAGCGCTTTGGTGGCCATTGGGTCTATGAAAGCGCTATATAAATGCAGTCCATTTACCATTTACCATGTTGTTAAACCATTCAGTTAGACTTTTACCCTTGTCTGATGTTGCTGTGTATTGTTACAATAATAAAACGGCACAATCATTGACCAGACAATGAGGGAGGCAAAAGCTCAACGGAACATTGTTTATGCTTAATTTCCTCATCCGTACATCCCTAATGAGTACAACTTAACCTCCTTGGGTTGGCAAACACAAATACGCATTTTGAAGCGTCTTCTCCTGATGACCCCAATAAGAACTTAAATTACACATTCAGTTTTGATCCTAGAGACAAGAGCAATACAGCAATCGAATCTGTGAAGGGTCTACATTTATTTGTATACAAATAATACCAACCCAATTTTGTGCATTTAGAAAATGAAGAAAACAAACAGGGTGCGCTGTCTGCCTTGTTTATTTATATTTTGTTTATATTTTGAACCTCTATTTTGCACATCAAAAACAGTGAGGGGGAGGAAATATAAAAGGAAAGGAAATGCCAAGTACATTATTTGCAACTACCCCACTGTATGGTAAAGCCTAGTTTTACCCAGTATCACCTTGTAAGCATAAGAACCCAGCCACAATGAAGTATACGAAAGTTGGAATTTTGTTTTGACTGAAGATTGAATTGGTACTTTCCCATTGATTGTCCAGATTTCACAGATGATGATGACGACGATGAGGATGAGAGTGATGAAGAAACAACCCTGGACACAGAAACTGCAGATGAAATTAATTAATTGTAAATGAAATTAATAATTCACATTGTGAGCCCACATCCGTTTCATTGGGACCACGTGACACAATCAACTTTTAATATCTTTTGCTTATTTCCACAATTTAAAATAAGCAGTGCATCAATGTACGACACTAGGGGTCACTCTTGGCAGCCCAAACACCTCTGAGATCTTTGAGAAAAGGCCAATCAAACTGGGGTGTGCAGAATTTGCATAGCTAGCCACACCCGGATATTCAGGTATAAATAGCCTAGCTTAGCATATAGAATGCAGCGTCTCTTCATGAGAAGCAGTGTTTCACTCACCTCTTTGAACCTCGTTGTTGGATTTAAGGCATGTTTGGCTCCTCATGTTCAAGTGAGAGAGGGTGCACTCTCTGCCCAGTCAGTGCTTGTTGGCGAGCACAGTCTACCACATCCACCACTGATGCAGAGAGCAGCCCTCGTAGGGCAAGGCTTGTATTGGGTTGCAGGACATTTCACTTCCTACCACAATGCCTGCCAGTCTGCCCAGCCACAACCCCACCCGAGGAACGTTGATTGTAGTTCCTCTGGCACCATTGGCTGAGTATCTGGATGCTTGGTGAAGTCCTCTCCAGTTCCTCCCGATGGCTCAATATCAAATATATTATATATTTTTAAAAATATGCAACACGCACGTTTAAACAACAAACAATACAATATGAACCGGCGCTTCTGCTCCTGTATTGAGAGATAACATGCAGCGCGTTTCTATTACGATTCTGGTTCCAGTGGCCTTAATACATTCACGGCTTTTCAAAATGTCACAAAGCGTTTTGAGATGTTTTTGAACGAAATATTGATGTTTATAATTAAGAGTTTTGGCACACCGAGTGGCGCTACGCATTGTTCTAAAATTGTGTTTTATTCTGGCATGTTGAACTAGAGTTCGACAAACGCGGCGGCGCTTTCACTTGAATTTATTTTTTCTCATAACAGCTAAAAGAACTTAAAAGGCTAGCCTACTCCGTAATTTTTGGTCATACAGATAATATATCATCTTTTAAAACTGTAAAAGGTCTACAATATGCTAACGATAAAACGTTTTCTCGCTCATGTGAACGAACACACTGGAGAAACAAACGTTTGGTCATTTCACAAAGAGTAAATTCATGGCCGAGTGGTAGAACTTACGGTTCGATCATTTAGATGACACGGTTGTAAATTTTATATTAGCCTATTAATGCATTTTATATCCTATTATTAATGCAGAGAGATTTGTCTAGTTCTAAAACTCGGTTACACCATTTTTGCTTATGTAAGGTTACGAATGAAATGGTCCCGAAACAGAAGTGCCCAAATATCTTGGTCTTTTATTATGAAAGATTATGAATGTACACTTCACTGAAACCAGCGCTGGGGAGAAGAGTCTCGCCCCAATATCCTTTGTCCATGGTTTATATAGTGAAAATCCAAGGGGAGTAAAACAAATCTTGACCAATAGAACCATACCTTACATCATTGGATATCATATAGACTTTATATAACAACGTCCTTATATGGTAATATCTCTAAAACCTCCACACAAACTTGTGGGTCCAAAAGGTTCTCAATGTATAAGACGAACAGAGAGAGAATAGAGCAGGGAGGGGTGTAAGACTCACTCCTCTACTAATGAATACCAGATGTTTCATTGACATACATACAAAAGAAATGTGCATACGTGGCAAACAGATATACAGTATGGATCATATAATCTTTCTTGTGTTATAGACTTATGCTGAGGGAGAGAATATTTCTTACAATCGGCCCTTTGATAAGATAATTATCATATAATAGAATTATCATATCACATCATTCTCAGCATAGTCATTCTAGTACAATAATACATAAAATATCCTTCAATCAAACATTTCCTTCAAACTCATTAATACTTGACAGTTCTGGTCAAATCATTTTGAGAAAATACAAAAGTGTGGTAATAGATTCAATCATCCCAGTTATACTGGTGAATAACGGGTAGTCTAATTCTTCTTCTGTTGTTGGTGATTTAACCCTTACAGAAGCACTTTGTGGCATTTTTGTGCATACATAGCAGTCACCTATTTTTCCTCTGGACATGAATCCGCATGTGGCTCTTCTTCTGGATTCAGTCAAGTTTCATTACCACTGCTAATAATGGCTTGTGTATGACTAAGTACGTCTGTCAGCACAAACAGATATATCAATTTTGCAGACCTGACTTATTGGATTTAATGACAATCATTGCTAATTTCAATCAGCAATCTCGTTCTTCGTCTACTTCTCTTCCTCGTTCTCCTTTCGATCAGTGCTGTATTTCTTTTCCCGCATAGGCTTATGCGTTCCCCTGGGGTGGCGCCACCTTTACTCTGTTAGCATGGATCCACTGCTGCTGGAAGTCAGTCAGAACACCGGTCCTCGTCACAGCGATCACCGAGTCTCGTGGGCTTCAGACACCTTATCAGCACCTTTTGTCCTGGAATGAAAGGATGAGTTGGCTTTTCTGAAGGAAGAGGGAGAGACAGAGAAACATCACCATTTATGCCATTAAACGTTCTAATCTACCCATCAGAATTTCAAATAGAGACATTTTTGTGGTTGCTGATGTGGACATTCTTATTTCTGTCAATACGGCAGGCAACAAATCAACCCAATTTTCTGCCAGTATCTATCTAGTATCTCAGTATCTACCAATTGATATTAAGCTCTTTAGCTAATAATTGTGTGACTTTTGAAGCAAACAGAGTTCCATTATCGCTTGCTATAACGGTTGGAATACCGAAACGCGGTATAATTTCTTTTTCCAGAACCTTTACAACCGTCTGAGCATTTTCTTTACCACACGGAAAAGCTTCAGGCCACTTAGTAAATTGATCCACAATCACGAGCAAGTAGACCTATTTGTGATTTCCACATGGAGGCATGTGTAACGTAAATCTATAAATATTGAAAAGGAAGCTCAGGATGCGGCAAAGCGTCGTGGCGTGTTGCCTTGTGTCTGTTTGTTCGTTCACACACACCAGGCAAGCATCCAATATCAACAAAGTATTCTTTCGAACATTTGCTATGCAGTATGATTGATTCAAATTCTGCATCACTTTCTCTTTTGACACATGTGATACACCATGATAATGTCTGCACAGCATTACAACGGTGGGTGTTGGTAGAGCGATTATACCCTACTTGTTTCTTAGAATACCAGCTTGTGTAGTGTTAGCTTGCAATACTTTAATGTCCAAATCATTAATCAGCGACAAATTCATCATAGGCACTTCGGTGCTCTTTTCGTTTACGTGTGGACTAAGTATTACTTCTTTAGCAGCCCATTTCGCAACTTCATCTGCAAATCTGTTTCCTCTAGCCTCATCCGATTCACCTGTTTTATGACCAGCTACTTTAATCACAGCAAGTTTCGATGGTTGCTGTGCTGCACTGATGAGCTTGGCCAAAATGTTGTGATGTGAAATGGGTTTTCAGTCGGAGGTTTTGAAACTTCTTTCCTCCCACAATTTCCTCCCAAAATCATGGACAACGCCGTACGCATATTTGGAGTCAGTGTATATATTAATGCACTGACCTTTCGCCAATTGACAAGCTCTCGTTAGTCCAATTAATTCTGCAACTTGTGCTGATTTATATGGCAACGAATATGCCTCAATTACACTCTCCTCCACTCTATCTCCCTCCTCCAGGACAGATATATAAAATATCTGGCCTGCAGGCAGTCGAAGTTTGGATTCTGTTCAGGCAGTCGTGGTCGTCACTCTCAAATTCACCATCCTTCAACAACCTGTGCAAATGTACAGTCATAAATAACCATAAATAACAGAAGTTACTTTCAACGTTAAATTAGCAGTTGCTAATAATATAGCCTCATAGCCTGAACGGCGTTGAGCAGTCATGTGATGCGTAGAAAGAAGTGTGTACTATAAGTGGATGTGATAAAACAACCTTTTCAGCATCCTGCACCATCATTGCTGTAGCAGCCACTGCACGCAAACAGGCATGCAGTCCCCTAGCCCCTGAATCAAGGGTTTTAGATAAATAAGCTACTGGACAAAAGTGTCCCCATGCTCTTGGGCCAGGATTACAGCGGCTGTGTCTCCACCTTTGTGCACGCATAGGTGAATCTCCTTTGCATTTAACAAAGAGGGCCTAGGGCAGGCGGCCCTAAGTGAGAGGATTTCAAATGTCTGAATGCTTGAGTCATGTCAGCTTTCCATGTAATGTCCTCCTTATCATTCAGCGTATCTTCTCGCAGGATTTTTGTCATACCTGGAGCGATGTGCCACCCATATTTGACAGTAATTGACCAGTCCCAGAAAGCTTTGCATTTGCTTCTGTGTTGAGGGATGCTTGAATGAAGCGATGGCTTTTACTCTGTCCGCAGACAGGCGAACTTTGCCTTGTGACAGTTCATGGCCGAGGTAATTGACTTTTCTCTGCACCCACTGAAGTTTCTCTTTAGATGCTTTGAAACCAGCCTCTGCTAAAATGTTCCAGACAATTGTAGTGGTAGCAGCACACATGTCCTCAGAGGCACCAGTAACGAGAATGTCATCGTCATCAGTGTAGGAGCAGGCAGGTGTCAGGAGGGAGTCTGACATCCGTCATTGTTGCGTGCATTTCAGTGGAGAAAACAGCTGGAGAATCACTGAACCCTTGAGAGGGAGTCTTGTAATTCTGAAAACAGAAAGCAAAAAGTGGCTGATTTCGTTGGTCAACAGGATGACTGAAGAGGGCGGAGCATAAATCAATAACAGAATAGAATGCATGTTCTAAAGGGATAGAATTAACAATAGTTTGTACATCTGGCACAATAGGAGCAAGTGGCTTTATCAAATCATTAATTCTTCTCAGGTCCTGCGTTAAACGACAAGAACCATTTGCTTTCCTGATTGGATTGATTGGGGTGTTGTAAAGTGAATGAGCGCGAACCAGAATGCCTTGAACCCTTGAACCAGAAACTGATAAATGAGGGCCGAAGTCCCTCCTCTTGTTGCTTTAAAAGCAGATATTGTTTTTGAAAAAACAGGCCTATTCGTTGTCAAATTTGCCACATAGGGTTGGATATCAAGAAGTCCTACGTCATTCTTATGTACCGCCCACAATTTTGGGTTTACTTCAGCTACTTCCTGTCCGAGCTCAGTTGCAGACACATCTTAGAAGAGAGCACTTCCTGTGTCGGTTGTAAGAGAGAAAGCTGCAGGAAACAGAAGTTTCAGAGAGTCAGAGTCAAATTCATGTTTAACATTAACTGTCTACCCTTATAGGCAGAATGAAGAATTTGGTATTATTGCAAAATCATGCATTTTGAACAACGATGGTACATCCTGAGAAGTAGCCGGTAAAGTTGGTGTCATTGCACAATTTGTAATTGAGCCCGTGTACACAACAGAAGACAGCGATGAAAGGCTTGCCTATGAGAAAAAAAAATATATGGTTTATAGTCAACATTTAATTCAATAAATGGCAAAAAAAACATGTGATTTATTCGGTTAACTCTAAAAAATGTATTCGGAAAAATTGTCAGGCCTGATAGACCTGCTGCTTCGGGCTGGGAGAAAACAAAGGAGGGGGTTTTGGCCCGTAGCCAGCAGAGCGCATAAACATCTGGTTCTCATTTTTTCCGCTGGAGCCTTCAAGCTCTTTTTCTACAAAGACGTGCAGGATGGCCTAAACATCCGCATAAATAACAAGTTATTGGCTTTTTACCATAGGTTGACGAGCGATTTTGGACGTCAGCATTAACTTGAAGCATTGCTGGAAATTTTTCTGGAGGAATTAAAGCTCCGGCAGAGGAAGCGTCTGCCCAATACATCAACAAAAATGTTACTAATTTTTCGTTGTAGTCATTCGAATCAATTATGTAGTCTCATTGAGCATGTTATTTAGAAATGTGTTCACAAACAGCAAAGAATTATTATCATCAACAGGACTCGCAGATTCGTGATTTCAAGCATGTCGAAATCGATTAAAAAATGCAACAGGACTTTCGCCCACCTTCTGTTTCGAGTTTGCTGCAAGGGAAATATCTTGTCTAGCAGAAGAAAGTTTTACTAAAAATGCCGTCAATTTGTTTAAAAAAATATTTGAGTTTATATGCACTGCCCCAAATCCAGTCAGACTTAGAGTCCCCATAATCAGAAACGCGCTCTTCACTAGCGGGGTCTGACAAATCGATCGGTTCTGAATCTTTCAACACAATAATGCGAGCGGGTGGAGCGTCATTTGCTGGGTGTAACAGATCAACCTCATGTAATTTCAGCAGGCAATGTTTTAGTCAGAATAAAGCGATAATCACGACCAGTAAGTTGGCTGTATGCCGTTAACCGTTTCAGTACCGACACATACCTACTGGTGTGGTGACCGAGCTGGGTCTGGCAGTTCTTTGCAAATTGCCATTAGCCTACCTCAGAAATTTGTAACGGATGAACTTTAAATCCATCTGTCGTTTCAACAAATGGACATAAAGTAGTGAGATCAGGGTACAGCCTGTTTTTCTTTCTAGTTTCGGTCGGAATACACTCGTATTTTGGAGGGAGGGGGGATTCACAGTCACAGTCTGTGGAGCAGCCGTTTGATTCACAGAGTGTGTGTGCTCTAGCTGCAGCAGAGAGTTTTTTTTTTTTTTTTTTTTTTTTTTTTTTTCACAGTCGGCTGAGGAAAAAAGGCAGCCAAAACCGCACTCTCCCTCACAGCCATTTCAGCATTTGGGACAATGTTATTGTCCAAATTCTCAACTCTTTCTGGACCCTTATGCCAATAACACTGCATGTCTTTCCAGACATTATAAGATTGTTTCATATACGAATAATCCCAATCGGGATCACCCCAATTTCCAAAAATCATGCCCTTCACGCATATCTGTATCTTTAAATGATCCGTCACAAGGAAACGGATCTAATTGTGTTTTGCCATTTGACCAGCCAGCTAAATTTGACAAATCTGGCTTGGCAAAAAATGCTTGATTATTCCTAATCATAAAAATTTTCGGCGATTCATTTACAAACGGCGGACTAATTTTATTACCCATTGTAAACACACAAATATGTCTCCTCAATGCAACTTAAATAAAGTTCAGTATGGCCAAATAGAAAACAAAGAAAAGTATACAAGTTCAAATTAGTTGTGTTAGTACATTGGCCATAAAGAGAGAAATAAGAGCAAAGAGAAAGAGAGAGAAAGGAAAGAAAAAAAAAAATTAAAATAGTGATTTATTCATTCATAATCCAAGACCAAAGGTAAATTGAAATAGACTTTGCGAGAGAAAAACCAATTGTCTCAACGTCAAATCTATTTCCAAACGAAGAAAAGTGATCAATTTCTCTTTCGTTCTTCCCGTATTTTATAAACACGAGGAAACGTCCCGCATCCTTCGACACGACGGACAACGTCCCGCATCCTTCGACACGACGGACAGATAACGTCCCGTGTTGTTTTAACACGACGGACCAATAACGTCCCGTATCCTTCGACACGACGGACCAATAACGTCCCGTTTTATTCAAAACGACGGACCAATAACGTCCCGTTTTATTCAAAACGACGGACGACACAACAAATAAAAGTAAAATCACGGCACTTATAAATCTGTTTTCTCAACAGACAGGAAGAATCAATCTTTCTCTTATATAAAAAGAAAGTAATTCTTACCTGTCTGGAGAAATCCCGGACGAGCCCCCAACTGTAAGGTTACGAATGAAATGGTCCCGAAACAGAAGTGCCCAAATATCTTGGTCTTTTATTATGAAAGATTATGAATGTACACTTCACTGAAACCAGCGCTGGGGAGAAGAGTCTCGCCCCAATATCCTTTGTCCATGGTTTATATAGTGAAAATCCAAGGGGAGTAAAACAAATCTTGACCAATAGAACCATACCTTACATCATTGGATATCATATAGACTTTATATAACAACGTCCTTATATGGTAATATCTCTAAAACCTCCACACAAACTTGTGGGTCCAAAAGGTTCTCAATGTATAAGACGAACAGAGAGAGAATAGAGCAGGGAGGGGTGTAAGACTCACTCCTCTACTAATGAATACCAGATGTTTCATTGACATACATACAAAAGAAATGTGCATACGTGGCAAACAGATATACAGTATGGATCATATAATCTTTCTTGTGTTATAGACTTATGCTGAGGGAGAGAATATTTCTTACAGCTTATATTTATAAAATAAAATTGCCAAGCATTTACATTTTACACTGGAACAAATAGTATCCAACAGAATGACTTTACATCTGTATAATAATACCAATCTTAATTTCAAAAGCAGTTCTGTAAAAAAAAAAAAATATATATATATATATATATATATATATATATATTGGATTCCCTATAGGCTACTTCACCAATAGACTAGGGGTGTCACGATTTCGATTTTAAATCGAAATCGATCAAAATTAAGTCACAATCTCGATAATCGAATTCAAAAATGGAATCGTCGATACTGCCACGCCCCCATGTCACGTCCAGTCGGTTTGCAAAGCGGAAAAAAACAGCGTTGAAGTGCTGCGAGTCCTCTACCAAAATATGGAAAAAATAACAAAATGAAACTGGAGCGCTGCTGGTGTCCCTTGTATCCTCTTGTGCTCTTGGAAGGGTTGAAAGTTCATAAAAATTGGAAAGAAATCCAAGTCCAGGCACTCAGTAGGTTACAAATTTAGAAAAGGCTTTATTGTACGATCGAGGGCTAAACCATTAAAAAAACACCAACGTGTTTTTTAATGGTTTAGCCCTCGATCGTACAATAAAGCCTTTTCCCTGATGAAGGCCAGTGGGCCGATACGCGTTGGTGTTTTTTAATGGTTTAGCCCTCGATCGTACAATAAAGCCTTTTCTACATTTGTAACCTACTGAGTGCCTGGACTTGAATTTCTTACGGGTTTTATTCTGTTGAATTAGAGTTCGACAAACGCGGCTGCGCGTTCATTTGGATTTATTTTTCTCATAACAGCTAAAATAACTTAATAGGCTACTCCTTATTTTTTGCCTACATCATTCAAAACTGTAAACTTTTATTCATATTAGGCTAACAACAACATTAGCTGTCGCCTCATCTCTGTCTCCGGGAACTGCGCGTCACAAAAATGAACCGAAAGCCACTTGCCTCAGCTCAGTCACGATAAGAAATCGGCTATGTCTAAAGCCTTTAAAGGTGCTATGTGGAACTTTTCTACTAAAATTAATCCTTTTTTTATTGCCTGTGTGTGAAGGGGTTGTAATCACACATTACAATGATCCACTTGTCGAGTTTTGCTATTACCTCTGAAGGCCAATATTCATATTTTTATGTGAAGTCTCCGGGTCGGATTTACCGCGAAATCCAACGGATGTGACGTGCATGCGCGCTCCCGACCCTCTCTCCTTATATACAGTCTTTTGTAGACGGTCAGGGAGTTACGTCCGGTTAAAGGCGCACGTTTTTCGGCTTATATCTCGGTCAATCTTTGATCAATATTCCCAAGACTCTAATCGTTCGCAGTGCTGGACGGGGCCTTTCGAACGAGCCCACCCCCCGAGGTCCAACTCGCCCGGCTCCCCTAGTTATAGCCGTTCGAAATCGGGGTCCCAGCGAACGGCGATCCGGTATGGGGCATCCCTGAGCCCCGCCACTCTAGCGTTCGGGCAAGGGTCCCCCTGGGACCCCCTCCCCCGAATTTGAGCTCTCTGGGTCTTTGCGTTACGGAGATACGAGCGATTTCTTCTGAGATCGTGACGTCACCGGCGTCCGCAATGTTGCAGCGCGCCCGATGGTTTTCTGCTAATATCTCCGCGAAAACACCACCAAAAACTATGGAACTTATATGGTTCTTTTCAGCTCGACTAGATGGTCCCAACGAGCTTGGTGCTCGCCGAATCCGCCTAGTATTCGCCGAGATATTTGCGTAATAGACGGTATTCTCTATGAGTACGAGCACGAGCGCTCTTATAAAAATTGGTTGCAATCTGAAACATCACCACTAGAGGCCGCTAATTGTTACATAGAGCACCTTTAAATGTCTAAATATTTATAAATGTTATCTGATTATGTAATCCATCTGAAACTGAGAGGTACATTAGCTATGATGTGAGCGCTTCCCAATGAGGAAAGGACAAGACGGGGAAAATCTCGCTCTAATTAAATGTAGGCTAAATCGCCCTGAAATAAAATGTAAAAGCAGATCAAATAATTTATTTGTCGAAATGTTGCAATATTGTTTCATTTAAGTTCATAATTATTCTATAAATGTTATTTAGGCCTAGTTTAACAGCAGCACAACGAAGCACTGTGGTTCCAGGTTTATTTGAAAAAAAAAGAACAACTTATTGAAATTGAATGAATTATTGAAATGAAATATTTATTAATAAAGTTTCATGACAGAAATATCACTACATGTAGCTTACATTATTAAAGTGTTGATAATGAAGGAATTACATAGTCTAATGCTTAACTGTAATGCTTAAGTGTTTAAGTTGCGACTTCTCTTTGTGTTAAGTCAGTCTCAGACTCAGAGAGCCTGTGGGGGGTTTGGAGGGACAGTGGCTTTATCGTGCGTGCACAATAGGTGTTAATGTTCGTCTTTCATATGGAGATGTCGGATAGCCAGCCTGATGAGCAGGCAAAGGCTAAATAAATACACATCAGAATTTTACCGCCGCAGGAGCGGCGGCGGAAAAGTATTATTTTGGTTAAGTACCATCTGTACATATCTTATGAAGCAAAATGAAATGTTTGGGACAGTATCAACATTTCAGTGTAAATATAACATCACTGGACAAATAAAATAGCTGAGTTATGGTCAGCTGAGGAGAGGAAGACATCTTAGATAATTACTATGGATAATTTTGGCTGAATGTTGTGTTTGAAGGAAATATTTTATAGATTAACAAATATATTAATGCCTAAGTGGTTTTACACAAATGGCTTACAAAAATGAATGTGTGTTCATTTTGAGACAAAACAATAGCACTGACCCATTTTAAAATGTCTGCGCAACCTTTTTTCAGTTCAGACAGCTGTAACTTTTATTTTAGTCTAGAACTTGACTTAAGCCCTGTATGGGAAACCACCCTAAAGTGTTCAAATAATACCAGCACCTTCTTCAGTTTCAGCTGACTAGTGAGATGGCTGCTTCAAACAATTTAAGGTGTTTGTACATTTGCGCTGTCAAACATTTCTATTTACAAACATTCTTTTTATTATTATTTTTCGGGATTCAGACACACTGTAAGGTGTATCTCTTTAACAAAGCATTTACCTGATTTCTCTGATGTTTTTGATTTGGCTCCATTATTCTGCTTTACTGTCATAACACTGCTGTCCTTCTGAAACGTCCTCTCTATATTTTTAGCCATAAATCATTAATATTTGTCATTCTTCATGATTATCACTGGGTTTTGAAAATATTTAACCAATAAAAAGTATTAAAAAGTGCTTGTTAACCCTCTGGGTCTGAGCTGTTTTGGGGCTCTTAAGGTGTTTTGACATGCCCTGACATTTGTGCTTATTTCAGCTACTTAAAACATACCATTTGCCAACATATAAATTTGCTGTATTCAGCACAAACTCTGCTACAATAATATGTGAGCAAAATGGATGTACATGTTTGCATTTTATAGAAAAAAAATAATATGCGTGGTTAGTACGTTTTGGGAATAAAAATGTCACCTCAATAAGGCCATTTAACACATATTGAATAGTTGTCCACAATACTTTTGAGTTACTATTCTTGTAGGCTAGAATTTTTACTTCAAAATTAAGTGAAAATCATTCTGACCACTCTTTCAGAAACATCAATATAACGATTTGAATTTCTTACATCAGTTTTTGCGTCAGCAGTGCTGTATGCGGGGTATGTGTGAATGGTCATAAATATTAATGTGATTTACACCTGGGAAGACTAAAGACACTCCCCCAATGGCTAATGGCCCATCAAGGTGCTGTGAGGCAGCCTGAACTAAGAATGATTCACTGATGAATAAAAAGTGAAAAAGAACAGCATTTATTCAAAATAGAAATCTTTCCTAAGAACATAAAGACTTAAAGCCATTCATATCACTTAACACATCCTTTCAAAAAAAAAAAAAAAAAAAACATAAAAAGACCAAACTTGTTTTTATTATATAAAAAAGTGCATTCAAAGAATCCTAAAAAACTATCACAGGTTAAAAAAAATAAGCAGCACAACTGTTTCCAACATTGATTTAAAAAAAATATATATATCAGAATGATTTCTGAAGGCTGATGGTGACGATGTAAACACAACAAAATAAAAGCAAAAAACTGTTAGCACATTATCCAAAGTAAACTGATGAACAATTATTATTATAGATGCACAATGTATCTGTTGATGGACGGAGAAACATCTATTGATGGGTAGACCGCGTAACCGCGAGTATCTGTTTATGGCCCATATAGACCGCACGCACTATACACTCAATGAACGGCTGTACCTAATACAAATAAAACATCTCCAGTTAACTAGTAGAGCATTCATTTAGTCCGCTCTTAAATAAGAGATCTAAAATGTTTTGTTTTTGAACTCAAGCTGAGCGCTCGTGTCCGCTGCTATCAGTGTCATGGATACAGAGCTCTCTTATGGCGACGCGCGTGCAGTCTTCACTCGCTCTTAGGACGCGCTCTTCAATCTATCGCCATTGCGGACACTATTCATTCCGGTGAAATCACAAAATAAAATGCACACAAACGTGTGTCCTATATACGTGTGTGTTTGATGTTAGACCTAACAACTGATGAACATATTCGGTTTTGAAGAGAGAAAAAAAAACTATACCGAGGGCGGATTCGAACCCATAACCTCTGACACGCTAGGCGAAAGATCTGCCACTAAACCACAGCCGCTACTCACACAAAACTTGCGGATCGATATATTTCACTAAATCATTATAACCTAAGCAGTTATTCAAAACGTTTACACGAGCGTATAGGCCTACACGAATGTTGTGAGGTAATATTTACTATGTCAAAACTAGGCAAAATATAGTCTGAAAATGCATTTCAGCTCTATGATCAGAAAAGGAATTATAACACTAAACAACTTACTCCGAACTTGTATCCTCGGCGGGGTCAATTCGTTCTTCATAATGCAACTGTTCGTCGTCCGAGTTTTAAATTCCTCTGAGATAAAGGTGAATTATTCCCCACTGTCCATAATCCTCTGAAGGAGTAGCGTTCTTCTATCCCTAAAACGCGATGAACTATCAGTGAATCTGATGAAGAATCTTCGTGTTGTTTGACATTGATTGGGGGGCGTGCCGCGTGTGCTATGCATAGATCGCCTATTTACCATGTGAAAAGCTCTGGGGGTGTGACGGCCTCAGCTCATTAAAAATAATGAAGGGAGAATGAAAAAACTGTACCTCTCCTTGGTTTCAAACGGATTACATAAACTGGAAATATTTTTTTTTTTAGTGAATTACTTCATTTAAAAGAAGAGAATCTCAGCTTCACAAAGAGAAATCTCTCGTATCTCTGTGACAAGTATTGACAGAGTTACAGTTAATTTTTCGGACGCGTTTCAGAACGGACCTCACTGACAGAGAGAAGGCAAAACGCGCATCATGTTTATTTTTCTTTATTTGATGAAAAGCACAACACTTTGTTTTTATTGTGAGTAACCAGAAACAAAATACACACTTAACAGGATCTTAACAGGATAAATGTACAACACTTATATTTAAGATCAAAATCAACACAGTAATTTGATTCTCTTTTGCACTGATAAGGAAAAAAAACAGCAAAACGCGGGGGGCGCGTTTTCCGACCCCAAAGGGTTAACTTTGACAACACAGAGTATTAGTAATTGTTTAAAAGTTAAGCGTTTTCCTAAATTTCCTAAAAACCTGCTTATTTGGACATACAAGGTTTTGGAAGGACAGTGACAATATATAACCCTATACAACAGACAAACAGCTTCTGCAGTAAAAGTACCCTGTTTAATTTCAGGTCTCATCTTTTGGTTCTTGAGGATACCAGAAAATGACAGACAGAGATCCCATTGAGACAGACTTAGCCCTACATTAGTAAGCAATTTTGGAGCTAGGTTAATAGCTAAAAACATTACGCATTCTCTATAAAACTAGCAACAAACATTGTTAGAGTAGCTAAAGGAAAACTGGATCCGCAGTTGAGTCAGGGTTATACCAAGGTTGTTTTTCCACTAATTTACCTTTAGTTCTTTGCAACAGTGAAGTACACCCTAATAAAAAATAAATATACTTAAATGTAATTGAATTAAATTAAAATGCCCTGCAATTGTAATTTTAGTATCCTAAACTGGAATACTTATAGTCTGCTAAATTCGTTCTTAAAGCACTATAATTTTGTGGAAGTAGTCCAATTAAAGATATACTTAGTATATTTTATTGTGCTAAAGTGGAATTATTGCAAGTATACTTCAGGTACACTTTAAATATTTCTCATTTATTTTTCAGAGATCATACAGTCCTCACCAAAAGAGAAATGAAAACAATTAATTTTAAGAAATATGCATTATGCAGTAGTACACCAAATAAAGTTTAATAATACTTTTTATATCAGTAAGTCTCAAAAATCTGTCAGTAAATATGTTAAAGGGATACTCTACTGGTTTTTCATTAAACTATGTTATTCCCTTAACTAAGACGAGTTGATACATACCTCTCTCACCTCAGTGCGTGCACTAAATCGCTGTCTTGCCGCGAAACTTTGTTCGATCTTATCTCAGCCCTGTTCATTCAATACGGGCCAAGAAAAGAAGCGACCAAACACCTCCACGTTTTCCCTATTTAAATACAGTTACTAGAGTAGTGTAACTCGACCTAGGATAAAACGTTGCGCTTTTCTAAGCGTGTAAAATGGATAACTATATTGTATGGCAGAATAGTGCTTGGGAGCACTTCGACTCGGCGCAGTAATATCATCTCTCGTGAAAAGTCCGCTCCCGTTGAAATAAGAGGGAGGAGGAGAGGGAGCGGGGGGAGCGGACTTTTCACGAGTGATGATATTACTGCGCCGAGTCGAAGTGCTCCCAAGCACTTGCTATGGTATTCTGCCATACAATATAGTTATCCATTTTACACGCTTAGAAAAGCGCAACGTTTTATTTTGTGTCACCGTCCTAGGTCGAGTTACACTACTCTAGTAACTGTATTTAAATAGGGAAAACGTGAAGGTGTTTGGTCGCTTCTCTTCTTGGCACGTATTGAATGAACAGGGCTGAGATAAGATCTAACAAACGTTCGCGGCAAGACAGCGATTTAGTGCACGCACTGAGACGAGAGAGGTATGCATCAACTCGTCTTAGTTAAGGGAATAACATAGTTTAATATGAAAAACCAGTAGAGTATCCCTTTAATGGATTTTAACTATACTTAGTATGAAATAAATGTATTTTAAATATATTAAATATAATACTTTTTTTTTTACTAGGGTATGAATTGTGACATAAGAGAAAATAGTTTAAAGATTACAGATTATTTGTGTAATAGACCATTTTGTTGCTGGTATATTTCAGATCTGTGAGAATCATTTTGCACTATCCAGTGATAGCTTCATTTACTTAATAACAACATGAACTCAAAAGGAGCCAGGAGCCTGTGATCACAAATAGTACCATTTACATGATATGAAGTGTACAAAATATTTATTTAAAATATATTAAATGTCCTAATTTATGAGAGGCCTAGTCCTTGATTAATCTAATTCCTGGCCAGGAAACCATTAAAAAATAACTTGTTAATGAAACACTAATATTTATGCTACTGTCTGTATCTCCTAATGCAAAATCAGACATTTTCTCTCTTGGTTTGTACTTTTTCTGCAGTATATGTGCACATGTCAGTACATACTTGCAATCACAAACAGGTAGTGGCAAAGTAGCTCAATGACATATTGTCCAGAAGTGAATTGATTGCAGATATATAATTGCTCCTTCTCCCATTTTGTACATATATGTATATACAATAATGACTTTGTAGTTTGTGTTCCCATATACAATTAACTTGATATGTGTGATATATGTATATACGATAATGACTTTGTAGTTTGTGTTCCCATATACAATTAACTTGATATGTGTGTTGTATGTATAGAGACCTCATAAACACCATTGTCCTCATAAACCATCAATTAACTCGATCTGTGTGTTGTATGTATCATAGACTGTAAAAAAAGATGGACGACGCCCCTTCGCTTTTTTCCATTGGAGAGAACTGAAGCCGCCAGTGTCCCGATATGGCGCTGACATATTGGAACTTGAGTCTGCGCAGTAGCGTTTTCGGGACCAGTCGTGAGCAGGAAGTAAAGCCGCGAAAACAAGGCCCCGCACGCACTCTCGTTGAATCAATCGCTAGCACACGCCCTGCACTTTTCTTAAGTGATCTCTGTCTGCTCCGTTTCTCTCCAATGATGTCTGCTGATTGCAGTACCTCGTTAAAATAAGGTAAATACAACTACTAAACACATAGTCAACATTATGAAAAAAAGTCCATTGGTGCTTCAGTGACTACCTCGCACAGAGAACCTGTCAATCACAGCTGTCAATCATGATGTCACAGCACCGTTTTTATAGCATCAATATAACTAACTACAAACTAACTTATTTTAAAAACAAACACTTGAAATTACATCAACGTGATATAAACTACAGTAAATGACAGAAACTATCTTTAGAAAAAAGATATGTGAAGTGTAATTTAATTGTTTAGTTGGTCTCGCGTCCCGTTGAACAACACGGGGAGGCGGGGCTTATGACCTATAATAGGACCGGTCACCGGGGGGGATCGAGATGTTTTGGCTTCACTTTTGAGGGCGTGTGCAGTACGCTTGGTATGTATAGAGACCTCATAAACACTACTGTCCTCATAAACCACAATGTGGTTTTGTCCCCATAACCCTGTAAAATGTCACATTTTTAATATATGTATGTTATAAAAAATGAAATTAAGTTTTTGAGGTGAGATTTGTCTTCTGTAGACCAAATGAAAATTTTTAACATAACTTTTATCTTTATTGGATAATGGGAAAGGTGGGTGTGCGTGCATATGGTGAGTGGATAGTGCCACAGATAACCTGACAAAGGAGACTGTCATGTGACAGCTACGTGTGTGGATGTGGATAGGCTACTCCGTCAGTGCACAACGTCGTCGATAAGCCCGTCGCCGTCAGGCTTGATTTTTTTTTTTCCCACTCAAACTTCGACGACTTCTTCTTTTTTTATTGGCGGTTGGCAAACTAGCTGAGAGGTGCATTAGCGCCACCAACTGGACTAGAGTGTGGAATCAGAGATTATACAGGAGTACAGGCTCCAGCCTTTTAGTCATTAAAAGTGTTGCTGTAAAATGTAATTTTACACAGAAATTTAAAAGGACGGTAATCTAATGGATATTTATTTGAAGATATTAATGAGCTTAAATTTGTAAGTTATGTCAGCTGAAAAGTTTGTACTATTAAGAAATCACTAGGCTACTTTAGCTTTGTTGGTATGATGTCTATGTCCAAATTTGTAAAATGTTCTTTTGTAAATCAAAACTAAAAGGAAGTGTGAAAATATCTATACATATGACCAGTGTTAATTTCGTTGACGAAAATAATGACGAAAATTATTCGTCAACGACATTTTTTCGTAGACGAAAACGAGACGATAACTAAATAAAACCTAGTTTTGAATGACAAAAACTATGACGAAAATCTATGGACATTTTCGTCAGCGAATAAAAACTAGACGAAAATGTTAGATAGTGACGATTTGGGAAGCGATCCGTCAGAACTGATGTCCTGCGTGTGTGTGTGGTAGATGCGCACATTTGTAGGCTACTGCGTGATCAACCCCGCGGTCTCATCAAAACGTTAACAAATGGAAACGTCTGGGAGAAAGAGTAGAGCAGACATATAGATCTGAATTAGAGTGACGATGCAAAAAAGAGCTCTGCACGCACTTTTTCTGCGCGCACACACCTAACCCGAAGCGTGCAGCCATGCGCAATACACCTATACATCGCGCGAGTACTGGACTGAGCTCTCTTTCGTGTCTGAATGGACAAATACACAGAACAGTATGTCTAAATGTCCGTTTTGGAGAGTATTCATGTAAACTCTGTCGTTTGTGTCATAAACAGTTGTGAGTGTATCATCAGTGCAATTGTATCCGCATGTAATTGGACATGATCCGACGTCTTAAAGGGACAGTGGCAATAAACCTAATGGGGTCTGATCAAGCAACAAAAGAAAAAGAGAAAAGCATTCACTGTTCATTAATAGCTTAAATAAGGATTAATTCTATTTAATTCATACAAATAAATATGTCTGCTTGAAAGAATAAAGAATGACGTATGCAAGTAGTTTTATTTAATTTTAAGATATTTTTTAAGTCACAGTAGTTAAATCTGTATTGCATGTTCAAACTTAAAAATCATTCATATTAATAGGTTAATAAATGTTTTCTCTGGTAGTATATGGGTTTGGAAATTTTAGAGAAATTCTAAATGAATGCATTACAATTTACCTAAACTCCTTATATTTTAGTCGAGTAAATCTACTGTAGATTTAGTCGACTAAAATGTTATTGTATTTCGTCGACTAAAACTAGACTAAAACTAAAACAATTCAGATGACTAAAATATGACTAAAACTAAATGGGATTTTAGTCAAAAGACTAAGACTAAAACTAAATCAAAATTTGCTGTCAAAATTAACACTGCATATGACCACTGTTCAATGAACTCCTTGAGGCAAAACACTTTTACGTAGTTTTAACCTCCCTTCTATAAAGTAACCATCGAATTTTCTCTTTTTCATCTTTCCTATTTGCAGTTTGTATTTTTATGTGTTGTAAGCATAGACTATATGTATTCCTGTATGTTGCATTGTTAATACTGTTATACTAATAAAGAGGGAAAAATCTTTCCTATTTGTTCTCTTCAGTGGAGTGATTCAATCTGTCTTGTTGTTTTGTTTTGTTATGTCATCACATGATGGCACTGTTGCATTTTTTGTTAATTGCACAATTTAATAATGCATTTTAGGCTGCAAAAGTCGATAATATCTCGTGAGTTAATGTTTGAATATCATAAGATTGCAATGGGCATCTAGGGTGCACATTGTTAACTAATGCACAAGTGGTAATTTATTAAAAATGCGACATATAACGTCACTTAAGGTGATGGGCCAGCGGGAGATTTCATGCATTTAGTCAATCACAATCGAGAGAGGACCCCACTTTTTGCAAACAATTTATACAGTTTACAACAAATGAAGAAAAAAATGTTGCCACTAGTACTTCTTGTAGATTTTTATCAGAAAGGTTGTCCAAATTACTTTTTTCAGTGTTCTGTCGATTTATGCTACCGGGTTCTGCCTATGTGCGTGTTCCACAAGCGTTGTCTGTTTCCCTGCCCATAAATCTGTGCAACTTTGCTGTTGGTCATGGCGTCAGGACACTGGCTGATCGTCAAAAATCATAATTAGTCTATCAGAATATGCTACCCCTGATAAATTAAATAAAGATGGCATAATATAGTTTATATTTCAACATGCTCCCCATCTTCAAAAAAAGATGTCCTAATACTGTGAGAGTTACACCTTTCTGGGATTGGAAATGAATAAGTAATCATCGGAAGGATTTTTTCTTTATTGATTTAGGTAACATCAAGAATAATACTACAAATGACATGACAATGGCATTGACAAGGTGTTTTACTTGAAATTTGCAAACATAATTTTGACACTTAATTTAGACACAGGGCTAGTTTTAGTTAGAATTCAGTAACCATTTCTGGTCACACTCAATTCAAACAGTCAGAATGCTGGTGGTGGCTCCACAGCCATATTATGTAAAAATAATTTAAAATGTTACTCTTTTATTGGTTGTGAATAATCAGATATTCAGTGTTACATCAAAGCCTTATCAGAAATAGATCTATTTTTGGAACACATACAAATGTTTTGTCAGTCACCAACATGCATTCACACAGGACACAGATAAGCCCTAGATGACCTGACTGCCGAAGACTTCAGGTTGCTGGTCATAGGCTGTGGTAAAATCAACATCCAGATGCTCATAAGCTCCCCTACTTCAATGATGAATCATGTGTGCTGCTCTGTCTGGATCGCTCTGCTGTGGCCGCTTCAGTCCATGTATTTCTCTTATCTCTTCCTTGCATTGACCCAGAAAAGAAATATGTATTGATGTACATTTTTGCTTAAACATATCAAGCAACACTTGCAGGGGAGAATCCAGACAAAGTCCTTCAAAGACTCACTGGGGCCCTCAAAAAGTCAGTGCTCAGCATTGCCACTTATTACATGAGGTCATGTTTTATGGCTTTGAGGGATTACTAGCATGGTGTAAGTGCTTACTGCTGAAGGCAGATGCCATTGGATTGTTGGCTTGAATTATACCATTGTCTTTGACAGATTCGTGTAATCCCTTAAATTAATTATCCCTTAAAAAAACTTAAATTATCAAGTGGCAACAGTTGGCAAAGCCGAGCTTTGTGTGTGTAAGTCCCAACAAATGTACCTAATTCAGTTTGTCAGTATTTCTCTCTTTTGTTTGGGATCTTCAGCCATCTACCATAAAACAGTGTGTTTTGTGTGTGTGTGTGTGTGTGTGTGTGTGTGTGTGTGTGTGTGTGTGTGTGTGTGTGTGTGTGTGTGTGTGTGTGTGTGTGTGTGTGTGTGTGTGTGTGTGTGTGTGTGTGTGTGTTTTCGTGTTTGTTTGACTCATCAATAAAGGTATTGCAGACAGGTATTCCAAAAAAAGCTCCACTTTAGGCCACCAATTAGTCCTTTGTGCTTTGCTTAGCTAACTAACATCAGCAAGGTAACCAGCTCTCCCTAGACAGATAGGAAAAATCTGTCAAATCTCCAAAAAGTGTAAATAGGGTGTGTCCATGAAATGACCAGACCAGCAAAACATGTGTGGGTGACTTTATATTTAATTTGTGTGGATAAAAATAAAAATGAAATTCATGAGATTATCCTATTAATAGCGTGGCAAATTTCTTTACTCAGCAACGCTAGTTGAATACCTTTGAAAGTTACAGGAAATCCAACATTGTTCCGATAACACATAAGGAAAATCAGTCAAATAAATCAATCAACCCAATGTCAATATCTCATAAACAAAAATCATTAATATCCAACATATATAAAGCTACATAAATAAATAATATTAACAAAGCATCATATAAAAACTATATACAGTACATGCCGGAACCTCACCCTTATCTTTAGGCAGTTCCAAAATTTGGAGACTGGACAATGCCAGATATCATACAGTCAGAGAATGCTTCATATGAGGCATGTAATGGCTAACCTGACTCCGCCAGATGGATTTGCTCCGCATATCCATCTGGAAACCTTCCGTTGAAGTAGTTTTGGGAAGGGGCGTAAATACTGGTTAGCTGATTGGCCTATATTGGTGATAGACGGGCCAAATCAACCAATCAGATCAACGAAGCATATGACGTACTAACAGAGCGACGACGAAAACACAACCACAAGCCAGGCTACTCTTGCTGCTGCAGGTAAAGGCTTGTTAGCTCAGCAAATAAGATACATGTCGGCAAAGGATATTTGCCGTTTATGTAACGACAATTTGAGAATAAAAGGCACCATTTCAGGTGCCCGGTCTATATTTAACAAGAAGGATGCAAGAGAAAAAAGCATTAGCGAGCGGCTAAAAGAAATAGGACTACCGCTGTCTGAAAATGTTTCTAGATCAGGTCGTATTTGCTTGCGTTGCTTCCGCTTGATTTTTAGACTAGAGGAGGATTTCGACGTTTTTAGAAGATGGCAAAGAGCAGAGAAAGACTCAAACCCAGCAGAAGCATCAACCTCAACCAGCACATCACAGGCAAGTGCCGAATCTTCAAACACATCATCAACACTAGGCAAGAAACGGGACAGAGTGCCGACCCCTTCCAAGTGTCTCCAACCCCCAACACCAACAGCTCCTCGAGCTTCAAAATACTCGAGGCCGACAGACAACGTAACCCCAAAGACGGGACGGCAAAGTTTGACGGAGGTAATTTGAATTGAATGTGAACCATAACTTGTGTTTGGTTAACTCTGTTATTGACTTATCAAAGTGCTGATATCACTGATGTATAACGTCAGACCCAGTACACGGGTAGGAAATGTAGCTGCTAGGATCCCAAAGGACTAAAAGAAAAGCTCATCCTCGAACATCAAACGCCATTCCTTACACAGTAGACTATGTAAGATAATCTTTTTGAGCCTTGATTGTCTCACCAGCATGTTTTTTTATTATTATTTATTATAGCTATAGCATACACACCCATGTTACTTATATCCATATGACATACACAATTCAACCACACAACTACCTTGTATTTATAGTGTACAGTTCGGCTGTAATTAAAAATGTGTATCTTTTTCTGATCTGTAATAAACACTGTTGTCTTGTGATAACATCTTGATATCGGGAGTTTAGCTACATTGTTGTTAAAGGCTTGATGCATTTTGATTTTGCACCCCATGATAACATATTAATAATTGTCTGAATCTGAGTATACTAGTTGTTTACTAATTAACACTTTTTATTTGTGTTTCAGGTTATTATTCACTACCCATCCCATCCAAAGGGTGACAGAATTGTATGTCAGGCAAACACGGCATCTATTGTTGAAAACACTGCAAAGCAGAATTGGTCACGGGCTGCCAATCAGATAATCAAAAACAAAGACCTCTTAGAAGCACTTAAGGAAAACATCCTTCAAGTTATTGAGGATGAGATAAAGTTCCTTTGCAACCAGCTTAAGGGTTTCATGCTTTGGCGGTCTTCAGCTACTGATTTGAAGGCATTTTCTTTTGAAAAACTTCAGTCAGATCTTCAGTCTATGGCACCATTCACATATTCCATCTTTTCAAAAATCACCAAAGGCTCTCACCATCCCACTTGTGCTTCTGCTGCTATAGCCTTGCGAGGAAGGGAACCACGCTTGTCGGCCTTTGCCTACTATGTAAACAGTGTGCTGCAGTATGGTGGGGCCAAAAAAGCTGTTTATAAAAGATTAAGCAAACTGTGTATAACTACTGCACACAATCATGCTGTTGGAAAACAGAAACAGTTCGCAACTGCATGCGGTGAAGACTTACAGCTACTAAAAGTAGCCCATGAAGTCTTCCTCAAGTCTCAAAAGGAACATGGAGGCACGGATGTGGAGGGAGCTAGTGCAACAAGAGCACTAAGTGACACAGTGGACCTGGACACAGCTACGCTAAGCATGGAACGTTGCATTTTAATAGGTGAGAGGGACCAGCCCTTAAGATGGCCAAATTGCTCTGTTCCGGACAATTGTCAGTGATCTTATTCATGCTTTTGGGGTATTAATGTGTCAGCACTCAATGCTAACTTGTGTAGTCCACTTATACATTGTGGTTTTTTTTTCTTTATTTCTCTACAGATGAAACTACCCAAAGCACTTCAGATGGCACCATTGCGACACATGGAGCTACTGGCACCACTACCAGCACTTTACAGACGGATCTGCAGACTGACCAGGGGCCTGCCGATGGCACAACTGTGTTCACCTTTGGTTCACGTACTGATGAGGAAATGGCACATCTGGGTGTTGCAGTATTGCCCGTCGAAGCATCGCCAACATGCTCAACTCCACCACCTACATATGCCATCATATTTGATAATCTTGACTTCTTTGTTCGCACACACCACCAGTCTGTCGTCCGAGGGAACAAGTCACTTCACTGGATCCACCACCTTGCGGTGGAAGATAGAGTGCCTTCACATCATCTCAGCAAGGACAAGCCCACTCAGCCAATCATGGAGTACGACATTGGGTACTCCCTCCCGGGTCCTGAAACCCAAGCCCATATGCGCCGTGAACACATAGTCCTGGGCAGCCGCATCCTCACACAGCACTTGCATGCCTTCAAGCCCTTCTCAAGAGTCGTGGTTCGTCACATCCCTCATGAGTTTTCAAAGATTATGTCAGAGGCCTCCACCCACGTAAGTATTTATGATATACACTACATTGTGCGTTGGACATTCATTTAACTTTGTGTTACTAATGAATCAACACTGTACCGGTTTGTTTTTTCAACACAAACTATTGTCGCCACAATCCATGCATCCTCTCTTTATAGTACCCTCTTGGAATCCTGTTCAAGGATGAAAACAAATCTGGAGACTTGGTGGATGTTCTACAGCACCTCCAGAAAGAGTATGTGTGAACTAAGGCAGCAGCAATTTCACTTTTGGGAAAATGTCACAGTCGGCATTTGGCCCAAGGGGTAATCTTGTTAGCTGGTATTGATAAAGCATGAAAATCTACTTATGTGTCATGTAGGTATGCTCCAAAGGGCCCAGATGGACTGGAGAGCATTCTAGTCGGCGGTGACCGGCTGACGGAGGGGAACAGTAGGAACCTTCAGTGGAGCTTTGCTGAAGGGGAAAGTGTGGAAGACCGACTTGAAGGGCTTGTTTTCAAGTTTGAGGACTGGCATGCAATCCGAAACTTGTTTGAGGTGAGTGAAGTTAAATGTTTGACCTCAAACTTTAACCAAAACTGTACTGCATTAACAGTCAATAGGTGGTAACAAGGCTGGGATGGCAAGGCAGACATAATGCCTTAATGGGCTCTTCTTGAGCACTCCGTCTTTTCATTCATGTTTATCTATGCCTTTAGATCTATCACAAGGTCTTCTTCAAAGAGGGCTCTGAAAGAGATCATGGGACACTGCTTTCTAACATGAACAGGCTGAGGTCTGTATATTTGCCTATCACCCATACACTCCTTCCACACCCATACACCCCAGTCTGAGTGGCTTTGGCCCTGGGTAGCCATTCACTTTTTTCTTGAATTTCCCCTAGGGATCAATAAAGTATCTATATATCTATCTATCTATCTATTTATCTATCATGAACGACACCATGAAAAACAAGTATTTTTTTTTTTAGAACAGTATCACTTTGAACATTTTTCGCTGTGGTTTTATTTGTTGTTCTTTGTATGTGCGTTTTGTATGTACACATATTCTGCATGCATGTGTTGCCATTCTACGAGTGTTTCTAACTACCATGTACATATTTATTTCCAGGACTATTCATTGTGCAGATGAACTCCAGCCACCATGAATTAAGGCTTGGTATTTTTTTTACTCATGTACTGTGGAGATTAAGACTTGCCACCATGAATTCGGCATGAGTCTGCTCCTAAAACAAAAACAAAAATATTCACATGCAATCTTTATCCTTTTACAGGAGCAGCAATGCGAAACAAGGCCCACATACTGCATTCAATGCATATAAAGAGTTTCTGCAGAAGGACACGGCTGCTCTCTTCTTGGCCGCTGCGCTGGAGCATTTTGGACTGAAGGATGTTGACGGTACGAGTTCTTCTAGATAAAAGTTGCTGAGCACATAGCCGTTTGCTAGAGCAGGACAATAACATTTAAAATGGAACAACTCTGGTCAGCACAGCAGCTACTCCTTCAGGTGTTTTTGTTGTTTTGTCAGCACTAAGTCAACATTACACCAAAAATTCAACTTAATGGTACGACGACTTAAACATAAACTTTCAAGGCTTTAATGGCTTAAACAGTTGAGCAAAATCATAGTTATACATGGAATACCAGTGACTAGTCACAATGTTTTCTGAAGCAAGTGAAATGTCATGTATATGTAATGCTGCCTCTAAAAATATGTAATCATCATCATTACTTTTTTGTATGTCTCAACAGATATCCCAGAAGGCTTTATCCCTGACCACATCCAGACTGGTTCACTGGAGCTGAGAAGGAGCTGGCTGCATGAAGTTGTGTCCCAAGTTGTGGACAGATTTGTTGTGTTTCCCAACACTGCTGACATTTTAACTGGAGCCAGAGATGCTGCTAGCGAACAGCCTCTAAAGGAACAGGAACTCCCATGCCGCATGCCAGGTTGCAAAGGCGGTCTATAAGTACAGAAAAGCAAGGGATAACCATGAGCGAAAACAACATGGCTTTGCTGCAGCTTCAGTGTCTGTGTCAAATACAACCAGGCCAGTTTCAAGGGACCACAAAAAAGAACATACCCAAGCAAGACTCTGCTTTGGCTTGTTTCTGTCAAACATGCAGGATGCAGTGAAGGAGGGAGATGGAAAGAGGCTGTTGAGGTTGTACACAGTAGCACTGTTGTTTTATAAGGCCTATGGACATACACAATACGCCTACAGTACACTCTTACTCAGGGATGTAGTGGAGGCTAAACGCACGTAAACGCCGTTTACGCACCTCCCAATATTCGGAAATAGCGTTTACCCACCTCCAAAGTGCGTTTATCCACCTCTAAATTGCGTTTATCCACCACTAAATAGCCTGCCGTTCCTAAGACATTTTAAATTAAGCTTATGTCGTATAGTTTCATATTCCTTATTAGTTTCATAGGTTGTAGCCTACTCTTGCATAAAACTCTTTCATATTGCGCTTACTGTCAGTGTTGTTGACTATTACTGACGCGCTGTTGACGCTCGCGCAGCCTCGCGAGGACAAATCTACACACATGAGCGCAGCACACACACACACACTCAGTTAACAACATACTTCCTATAACAAATCTAAATGTGGAGTTTTTATATTTAATATTTTAACATATGTTAAGCAACCTCAATTATTTTTCCTGAACACCATCACGATTGAAAATGTGACATTTATTTCCTACAACAGTTCAATAAACAGTTCAAATTAAGTCACTTACATTTTAGATGCAATATTGGCTGTTTTTGTTCTGTTTCAGCAGCGAAAATAGTTCCAACTGTCAGTGTTGTTGACTATTACTGACGCGCTGTTGACGCTCGCGCAGCCTCGCGAGGACAAATCTACACACATGAGCGCAGCACACACACACACACTCAGTTAACAACATACTTCCTATAACAAATCTAAATGTGGAGTTTTTATATTTAATATTTTAACATATGTTAAGCAACCTCAATTATTTTTCCTGAACACCATCACGATTGAAAATGTGACATTTATTTCCTACAACAGTTCAATAAACAGTTCAAATTAAGTCACTTACATTTTAGATGCAATATTGGCTGTTTTTGTTCTGTTTCAGCAGCGAAAATAGTTCCAACCAAAAATCACAGCAGAACCACGGTGCATCTCACAGGAACACTCAAACCTGTTTTCATTACTGAATTATTCAGCATTTTGAACGAATCGATTGAGTCAAAGATTCAATGACCCATTCATAAACATGTCTCATTCTTGAATGAATCAGCCGTTTGAACAAATCGTTTGAATGAATGAATGAATGAATGAATGAATGACTCACTCATTAAGACGGTCGCCTGCCGCCACCTAGTGTTATGTTTAAAAGTAGCATTTTCCAATGTTTCTTATATGTAAATTTGAATAAATTTCATAACATTATTTTATGCAATTGTAATTTTTCAGTGTAAATTATTTAATTTGATCAGCCCTACTTAGGGTAACAGCCCTATAATGTCTTATTATTCGAAATAATTAAATTTATTGATCAAACTTAGGAATTTAAAATAAAAGATGAAGCATATAGGCCTACATTTAATAATATTGGCGGAGGGGATGCCCTTTAAAGGTGCAGATATTACAATATGCCGCTTTAAATATCAAAGCTGATTGAACACTGATGAGAATATTGTTTCAGAATAAAAAAATAAAAAAATAAAAAAAAAAATCCAGACGAGCAACTTTTTTACTCGGACATGTGAATGACAGATTTACTTGTCCAAAGGACAAGCGTATGAAAAGGCTTAATGTCAAGCCATCCCTATAGCAATGTCATCAGTAGACATAGGCCTACACACCGGTAGGCAGTGGCCACGTTACCGGGTGACCACGTCGTGGTCCACCAGAATTTATAGTTTACCCACCTCTTTTTTTACCACTACACCTCTGCTCTTACTGACCCTGCAGGTCAACGCCATGCTCTCCCCTCGCTTGGCTCATAGCCTCACCTGGAACAGGTTTTGGAATGGGAAGGGAGGGGCGGGAAAGAACATTTCCCTTGACTTACACCTCGAACACCTCAATAACTTTTTAAAGTCCTTCTTGAGGCGCATGGGCCCCAACATGACTGAACAAGCCGCAGACAGGATCAGCAGGTCCATTGGGGTTCTGAAGGACTTGATGGACACCACCGACAAGGAGCTGGAGGTGTCAAAGTCCAGTGGCATCCACCATGCTGCTCGCCAGAGTCAGGACATCCTGATCCTGGTAGAGGTTATCAGAGAGGCCGAGCTGTTTAAAGACCAACCAGGCAGAGAGTTTACAGCCTTCCCCAAGTTTGATAGAGACATTCTCTCAAAACTTAAGTACAGTGAGTTGCGGGGATGGATGAGGTCCAAATTGAAAGAGTGGAGGAACTTACCCATTTGAAAACTTTGTAAATAAAACTGTAAATATTTGCTTAATTGCACTTGCATGTTTACCAGCTGTCACTTTTGAAACTTAAATAAAAAACAAACAAAGGTATCATGTGTCATTGTTTTATTATCACACATTGACAAATGTCAAACTTTTTCATAATGCAAGTATCATTAATCAATCTATTTTAACAAGTGAAAAGAAACAGTTTTGAGCAACAGTGACATTGCATTGGTTCAAAAAATTGTACATGGCAAAGTAATTTCAAATCTTAACAAAATACAAGACACTAATGGCCTGCACCTGAATGGTGGTGATAGTCTGAGTCTGTACTGCTATATGGGGTTCCTATCTCACTTAAGTCCTCATCTTCATCATCAAAATAACCTGTGTAATCAATGTCTGGCTCTGTGAAGCTGTCCTCGTGAGAAGTAGGCTGTATGTCCAACTCAATATCACCAAAAACCTCACTTATTACTAGTAGAATTTCTCTTGCATGGCGTGCTCTGAATACTGGAAGGTTGTTAATAATGTAAGTCAAGTCAAATATGTGTTCGCTGTGTTCTACCACTGCCTCTATAAGTTCAGCGCTAAATCCTGTACAGGCTGACCTGCTAGTGAAGAGACGGGCTGTGTCTTTAAGTAAAGAGCTCCTGTACTCCTCCAACAGATCCCTTACTAAGGTTCTATCATCATCTGTTACCGATCTACATTTCAAATCAATGCAAACATCTGGTTCTAACAACTCATATTTAGGAATAGGCTCTCCACAAACACAAGATGCACATGAACATACAGAGTGGCAATAGGTACAACACAGATGTCCTGGCTCCACACTTGTGGTGTGCTCCTCAAAATGGCAGAATAAAGCTTTTCTAAAGCAGCTGTGTGTGCCTGTGGCAATCACTCCTTTAACTACTTTATCAACCTTGACAGACTGTTTGATAACATACAGAATTGCATGTGATTGCAAACCATTTCTGCCGGCCCGTCCAACCTGTTGAACAATATCCTCTATGTCGTCTGGTGATCCATACATGACAACATGAGAAACATTCGGGAAATTCAATCCCATCCCGAGAGCTGTTGTTGCTACAACAACTCTGCAGCTCCCCTCTCCATTAAACGATGCCAGAACTCGATCTTTATACTGTGTGAGTGTCTTACTGTGAAACATTCCTATCAGAAGGTTTTCAGCCTTATGATCCTTGTCCCTGTCAATCCAAGCATCTTCACCAAGTTCAGCTTTAAGATAGCTGTACACCTTTCCAACTGATTTCAATGATTTGCAATAAATAATGATGGGGGACATAGACAGTGCCTTATCTTTGACATCCTTCACTACCCAGTCCATGCAGCTGAGATCATTGGAAGGAACCTGTGTCAGTCCAAGCCTGATGTTTGTCCTGTTTGGGCTCACAGTAACTTCAGTTGCATTCTCCATACGCAGCAGCTTGGTCACACGGCGTCTATTCTTAGTATCAGCTGATGCTGTCAGCGCTAACACAGGTGTACCTGAAAGACAAAAAGGCAAACACACATAATAAGAAAAGGTATAAACACGATGGATGATTACAGAGCTTCACTGCTTTGGCCCCCAATAAACATTTTAAATACCTCACCTTCTTTGGCAAGGGATCTGAGTTCTCCCAGTCTGGCAAAGCTCTCCCTGAAGGCAGCCTCCCCTTTTGCACCCTCTCCCCTGGTCGACACAAAACAGAGAAACAGAGATCCAACAATGAGTCTTACTGAGTAAAGGTTGATAACATGCATAGTGAATATAAAGGACATTATACTATTTTAATGTAGATTTAACACTCAAATTTCAAATGTGATATTAACTTCACATCTTGTGTATACATCTTGCACTTGTGTATAAATTGTATACTTGATAAGATACATTGTAATATTTTTATTTATTTAATCTTTTTTATTTATTTATTAGTATATGTCAGTTTATGTTTGTGTTTGGTTTGTATTGTGTGTTAAATCCTGCGGCAACACTGCAATTTCCCCTTGGGGATTAATAAAGTTTTTCTAATTCTAATTCTAATAGGAGCATTTACAGCCAGGGCAATGTTAACTTAGTTAACGCTAGCTAGTTCATCACTCTGTATAGGTTGTTTGGCGTTCACATACAACATAAATATAGACGTGTATAATAATACGTGTAACGTTATGTATACAAAAAAACATTTTAATCTTCATCCTATACGACTGAGCCAACGTTGCTTATGAACAAATTGCTAGTGCATGTTGTTAGCTATCGTTTGTTTGGCTTCAAGGACCTAATGACATTGTTTAACATACAATTAAGTTAGGTAACGTAACTAACGTTAACGTTTTTAAACTTACCATTTATATGTGACATGCACCTCATCAACGACAATCCCCACCAAGTCTTCTCGGTATACTTCGGAGGAAAGCATATCCCTCCATTTCTCATTGAGTAACCAAGACTCAGGGCTACCAAACACCAACTGCATTCGGCCATGGAGGATGTCTGTATCGTTGATTCCTCCGAGCTGCATGGCAGAGACTCCAAGCTTCCCAGCCTCTCTGATCTGATCTTCCATCAGGGCAACCAACGGAGATACTACCACTATTATGGGATTTTTCACCTTTCCTATTTTCTTCACGACAAGAGGAGCCAATTGATAGATCAAGCTCTTGCCGAAACCAGTCGGGAGAAGAGCAAAAACATCTTTTCCTCTGAGAAAAGCCTCCAGAGCAGTGTTTTGCTCTTCTTTCAGTGAAGAAATACTCGGTAATTCCGATAAAACTTGCTCGATAGCCACACTGATGCTAGTTTCATCCGCTGAAGCCGCCATGTTCTTTAGACTGAACTGTCGCACTTCTCGTTGCGTCACACCTCAACCCGCCTCTAAGCCAACGCTGATTGGACGTTCGTTTGGTGAACTGCTCCCAAATTTTCTTTAACGGAAAGTATCCAGACTGATCTGCGAGTGAAAACTTGAAAGCTCGCGAGATCAGGATGGTCTCGCGAGGCTATGTAATGGCAGCCTCAAGATCAGAGCGCAGGTGTTTGCCTCAGGAAAAACCCTTCTCCTGTTGTTAACTGGCTCATTTAAAAAAGCCAGTGTAGGCACCTCACTGAACCCAAGTGGAGGGATTCGTTCTGTGCCAGTCGCAAACATCAGAACATCTTCAAGGGTCACACCGACTGGCTCAAGTCTATCCTCTTAAGGATACTTTTAAAACGTATTTCGTTACAGAATACATGCCCCAAAATGTAATTTGTAACGTATTCCGTTACGTTACTCAATTTGAGTAACGTATTCTGAATACTTGGATTACTTCCACATTGAATTGGATTTTATAAGTGTAGGAATGCGGAATGGTGATGCGGTGGTGACGCGTTGTAACATGTAGGGATGGCGCTGCCAATAAAGCACCTAAAAGCTGTCACAAAGAACCGGCAAAAGTATTGATTATGAATATGTCAAATATAGCAAGGAGATATTTTAATTGTTTATTAATAAACAAGTGTTTTCTGTCTGTGTCACTGTCGCCTGCAAAGATGAAGTTGAAGATGCTGACTCGCAATCTTTGCAGTAAGCTAGTGTACGCACCAGAGAGAAATGCGCATTTCATACGGATTACATAAGCAGAACGCAGTCTGTTTTGTTTTGTTTTGAATTGTTCTGTTTAAATGTAGACATGTCTGTGACTGTGAGGCAAGTATAATCTTACGCTAAGTTTCGGTTCATTTAAGAGACAAGCTACAGTTCACGCACCAACGCCTCCATGTCGTGAAATATTTAGCCTAATCTTATTTATTAAATCCAGGCAATTGGTTGATGAAACATTTATTAAAATTAAGATACAATTAATACAAAACGAAATTCCCTTTAGAGAAAGGCTTTGTGCTTTCTGTTTGAGGTCTCTGTGAAAGTTTTAAAGCAGTCTTTTAGTGCCGCTTTCAGAGTGGTCACGTTCGTAACATTGTTTTTTCCTCATAAATGCGAACGTGAAAAAATTAATAAAATTTATATTTTATGTTCTGTGGAGAGTCAACCCTTCTTCATCCGGTGGGTATTATTACTTTTGGTTTGAGCAGAGTGTAATTCACAGAAGTAGGCTACTAAAAAATATTTTGCCACGTATAAGTCACGTTTTTGTGTCACGCATGTTTATTTCCCTATTTTCTAATGTCTGGACTCCTTTATTACGGGAGTATATGGATATATAAACAGACGTTTTTGAATATTCGTATTAAATGCATTTTCTGAGAATTTCTATCTCAAGTTTTGACAGCAAATGTCACGTCCATAACGCTGGAATTGCTCAATTTTAAAGTATTTATTTTGTGGTGTAGGTCTACATATTTTATAATGTTATGCTCTGTTGTTCCGGCTCCATCTCTACTCTAGCTCCCGTTGCTCCTCTTCCGACTCCATTGTGACTGATCACGCAAACCGTGCATTTTTTCGTTTTCACATTGGGGCTTCTGGGAAATGCTGAGTTGTAGGGGTGTAACGATTCATCTACTACATCGATGAATCAATTTATATTCCTATGATGTAACTACATCGATCTGTGCTCGGCAAGTTGGCCTTCCGGACGACATATCGATCTATCATCGTTTTAAAAGGTAATCAATCGATTTTTATCGATATTAGGAAATAACGCATTGGATTTAAGCAGGTCAGACTTTATATGGATGTTTTTTTCTTAGCACTTTTAATGATAAAGGCGTTAAACGTTACTCGATTCAGTCATTCATTCGTGACAAGACAAAAAAGATCGCGTTGACTGTGACACACACACACACACAGACAGAGAGAAAGACTCGCGCCAGTATCGTGCGTGCGCACAAGACAGCACGCCAGAATACAGTTCTCTTTCGTGCTTGAACGAACAATAACACACACCAATTATGCCAAAATGTCTTTTTGTCGAGTATCTTATCACAAGAGCAGTCTTACGATTGGCCGTAAAGAGTTGTGACTCATGAGAGAATGAGGCGCAAGAGTTGTGACTCATGAGAGAATGAGGCGCATGTGTGATCCGCGTCTCTGTCAGACTCAGGAGCGGCTAGTCTTAAAGGGACAGTAGACAGTAGCCACTAATTATCTTTAAATTATTTTTAATGGTTTCTTTATCTGGATGACAATCACTCTGACCACATCAATTTTCAAAGGGTTTTACTGTGGGGTTTTAGAGAAAAAAAAAGGCAAAGTCTGTTAACAAATTATAATTTCTATAATAAAAACTAGGATATAACCACATTCACAGATTGTTACAAGATACAATGTTTCTCTACTAAGAGAAACGTATCTTGTAACCAGAGGTGGAAAGAGTACTAAAATTTTCTACTCAAGTAAAAGTACTATTACTTCAATAAAATTGTACTTAATTACAAGTAAAAGTACCGGTCTAAAAATCTACTCAAGTAAAAGTAAAAAGTAGCTCATTTAAAATTTACTCAGAGTAAAAGTTACTGAGTAACTTTAACAGCGGGGGTGGGGTGGGGGATTCTCCTTTGCAGTGCTGTAACCTATGAGAGTTTCACATAACAGTCTCAGAAAATATCACGGTTTATATTGTATTGTTAAATTATGGTTATTATTACCATCAGTTAAAATAACAGTTAAATAAATGAAACATTTGTTCAATAAAACATCTAATCAACTAATTTCAATAATTTATTAGGAATTAGATGAACAACTATATCAATAATAACGTATTAATGTTTAAAAACAATTGAGTTCTGTGAAATGTTTTTTATTCAGAATTTTTTTTTTTATGATTTAATAGAAATATAGCTATTATCAAAAATCAAATAAAAGTGGTGATCAAATAAAAGTTTAGCAAACGTGTTTTATCATTTTAGTTTTTGGCAAAGTGCTGCAAAACAGATTTACTCAATTAAACCACGCACAAACAATACATATTCCTTATTATTGTTGTTGTTAATAGAATACTGTCAATGTTAATATTATTATGAAAAGTACATTCTATTGCAGGCCTAAAATAGTAATATATCTGTGATCATTTCTGCTAGTAAAACAGAACTTTTATTTTGACGGGTTAAGTCCTGTTTCAGAGTGTATTTGACAATCATTATTCCATTCAAATAAAATTATGAAAATGCTCATTAGGTGTTCTCTCAGAACTGCTCTGGAAATGTTCATGTATCCATGTAGGCTAGGCTACTCGTATTGTTTGTGAGATGCTGAAAACAGCATGAGCGCGTCGCGTACTTGAGTATGTAGTAGGCTAGTAAGTAGACGAAACAGCACAGCTCATTCACACAGAGAGACACGCAGAACAAGCAGATTATATAGCTACATAGCAGTCTGTTGTGCTTTAATATTCACAGATCATGTCGCGATTTTATTTATTGTACAGCTTTACTTTCGATTTATTCATCTATACATCTACCAGTTTGCGACTTTGCGTGTTTTACGTGACATCTGCATTATACTGTAAATTCCAATTTTTCTATATCCAAAGTATTCCCTGACCAGGGCTTCACATACCGGTATGTGTGTGCGAGTGAGATATCGACAGCACTTCGCGTTCAGCTGGATCTGCATCACTGTCTGTCTTGTCCGTCACCTTCTCCATATTGTTTTGTGATTTTAGCGCGTCTGTTCTCCCGCCCTTCAATCAATGCTGTAGTTTCCGGAGCGCGATGTTTTCACCCAAAGCATTTTATTTTTTTTACTCAGTAACGGATATGTTTTAAAATGTAGCGAATTACAATACTTTAAACAAAACATACTTAAGTAAAAGTAAAATTACAGATTTTAAAAACAACTTAAAAAAGTAGAAGTACACAAAAAAACTACTCAATTACAGTAACGCGAGTAAATGTAATTCGTTACTTTCCACCTCTGCTTGTAACAATCTGTGAATGTGGTTATATCCTAGCTTTTACAAAGATACAACTAAGGAAGTTAATTAATTATGGAACATGCAAATAAGGAGTGGCTGTCAATCAATCATCATTAGCTGAGGCAAAACTTGTCCTTGGCTGCTGATGATTGCTGTAATGAGTTACCGGTAATTCTGAAGAGTAGGCTAAATAAATAGCACACAACATAGGCTATTTTTTCAGAAGTGTTTGCTTAAAATTCTCTGGTAGGTAAAAATATCAATGATCTCTGGTAGGCCTAATTGGAAGTTTAACTCCTTTACCTGCTTACATAATAATGTTATGATGATGTGCTATTATAGTGCTTTCATGACGATCAGACAATGTTTTAAATTCCAGTTTAAGTTAAGGATTAGGAAAAAAAAAAAAAAACTGTCAGATTTGCCTTTTCCCAGCCATTTAGTTATTTATTTATATCATCTCTCATATAAGTATTTATTTATGCAGCAATGTGTGGAGATGTGGCTCCCGGTATTCGTTAATGTCTTGTAGTGTCTTTATTCATTGCTTTTGCAGGATTTGTTTTCGATATTCCAGTTCTCACTTGATTCTCAAGGATGAATACACACAGGTTAGCATACAATCAACCAAACAAAATAAAATGCTGTGTTTATAACACCTGTAGTACAAGTCGAACAAATGATAGGCTGATGTGATATTTTTATCAATTTTTATATGACACTACATAACTAATGCATTTTAATTATCGGAATATGTGTGTGTGTGTGTGTGTGTGTGTGTGTGTGTGTGTGTGTGTGTGTGTGTGTGTGTGTGTGTAGTGGCAATAATTGATATACTGTACGGTAGTCTAATAGCAGTTATTTAGGCCACACCACCTACAAGCTACTTTGTTTGGGGTACTCCAAAGACAGTCATAAAAAAATTTAAGCATGGGAGTGCAGACTTAAGTTTTGTCTCATTTTAAAGATGATGATTAGCAGAATATTTAAAAATTGATGATGAGATGACTGGAAAAAAAAAAGCCCTACCCTTTTGAGATGGCTGGAAAAAAAGTTTCAAATAGACATCTGTATTCACATTTGTTAAAATTTCATTGTTGACATATTTCCAACATGAGTTGGACCCTTGAATAAATGTGAACATAACTAAATGCTTACCATGGCTATCCAGGGCCAGTAACTTTGAATTATCTGGCCCTTCGAAAAGGCTCCTGCTCTGTATTTCCTTCATTAGGAGACGACAAAATTCCCTTGTTGATTCCCATTTTAAAGATGACGATTAGCAGAATATTGTGAACCAAAAACAGCTATACAGGTTTAAGTTTATGAGATTTATGAGCAATACTGTATATAAATTATATTTTATGAAACATGTTGAACTCAAAAAGTGATAGAAAATGCCATAAATCTAAATAAGTTAATAAGAATATTAAGTTGCATAATAAGAATAATAAGTTGAAAAATAAGTTCCAAATGTGAGGTTGATATCTCAAAAAACAAGCTTTTAGTAAGATTTTGTTTGGACGAAGTACCATATTTTCCTCATTAGATGCAGCAAAACTCCACTGGGACACAGTAGCCTACAGTATAGTTTTTCGCTCTCAAATATTACATGCACACGCACGCACGCACAAAAGTAGTTATAAACTTTACATAAGGGATGTTTTGTTGTACAACACAATTTAGTTGTTTTATTTTGTGACTCTTCAAACATTTGGTGCAATATGTTTGTCTTGTTTGCATTAGTAGACAGAGGACTCCTAACAAGCAACAGAAACAAAATGTCTCTGGAGCTCAGTCCTGCAGCATACAAGTGAAAAACAACTGTATATAATATGGAACAAGAGCGGAGGGCTTTGGGTAACTGGCTGTGCTATGGACCACCTAAATAAGACCCTGTTCAGTAGGTTAAAGAGAGAGAGAGGGGTAGCTGAGGGGTAGGGAGAGAAGGATAGAAAGAGTGGGGAGAAGAGGTGTGATAAACAATATGATAAAACAAATATCAAAACTGTAAAAACAACAAACAATGTGACATGGTTTATGTCATCCCAAACTCTGTAGCCTGTAAAATCCCACTGCACATGTGGTTGCAGAACTCCTTGTAGCTCCTATGTATCGGTAGGCGGAGGACTACGTCACGTGTTAGCTTCAGGGAATTTGCGGCCTGTCTGTATAATGTCAAGGATTGGCTGGTCCTTGAATCCTAGTGGGGGCAACTCCTCCAGCCCAGAAGCAAAGGACAAGACCTCTTGCAGAGTAAGGTTTTTACTTTGATCCACTTGCATTTCTCCACCTGTGGCAAATAATGTAAATATCTTAAATAAAAATCCCAAAAAACTAGATATTTGCTATATAGCTTTGCTTACTATTAACATCATACCTTCCACATCTAGCAAGAAATCACGGAACCAGGCGTAGGTTCGTAGGTTCCCTCCTCTGCGAAGTGTGGGCTGAAGACATCAATGAGGTCCTTGGCAGTTAGCAGGTCCTCTTTGGCCAGGAACAGATAGCTAAGATGTTTAGGATTTGCCTTCAATGCGGCATGCAACCCTAAACATCCCAGACCATCGATAAACCTACAGTGTATAACAATGAGATAATTGTTTTAAAATATCACAATTTAAGTTCACCTTCCTTCATCTAAAAGCTCCTACATTCAAGACAGCACAATGGATGCAATGCTCATTAATATGAAATGTTTCACTCAACTGTTCCATTGCAGCATTAACTCGTCCCTCCAGGTAAAACTTGGCTGCACACTGGTCTCCCATCTTGAAGAGTCCGACACTGAATGTTTAATGACCCAAGGAGAGAAAGGCTGTTTTCTAAAGCCTTTTCTAAAGCCTCCCTGGTCTCCTCAATGGTTATGGCATCTTGGATCTAAAAATGACGAGTTCTTAGTAACATATCAACTTTACAACTGAACTGTACTCAAATGTACTTTAGCAAAAACAGTGAATTTTTCAGGACTTGGCATCAGCATTAACAAAAACAAGTGCCTAATGCAGCTGGCTCCTGAACCCCTCATCAACAATTTATGTCAGCTCCACATCTTCTGTAGGCTCACCCACAACAAGACTGAACATTCAACGGGCAAAAAAGTGGGGTGCTACGCCACCATGGATCAGGCAGATACGGATCATTTTTCCAATCAACTTGTAATCCCCTTTTGAGATGGCTGAAAAAAAAGTTTCAAATAGACATCTGTATTCGCATTTGTTCAAATTTCATTGTTGACATATTTCCAACATGGGTTGGACCTTTGAATAAATGTGAACATAACTAAATGCTTAACATGGCTATCCAGGGCCAGTAACTTTGAATTATCTGGCCCTTCAAAAGGCTCCTGCTCTGAATTTCCTTCATTAGGAGATGACAAAATTCCCTTGTTGGCCCACCATCATCCACTGCCCATCTGGGTTATTGCCAAGATCCATAAACATGACTCCCAGTGGTTTATATGGCTCAAACAGGCGTCTAGTGAATGCACGTCGTGCATAGCCATAAATGTCATCTCTGCATGTGTGTGGCAGAGCGGGTTAGACCCCGCCCTATTATTTGTGGCTGTCACATGAGTGATAGATGTGGCAGCCAATCGGCCGCTGTCCCTGGCCTATTTAAAGACCTATTTACGTAAAGTTATTCTGTTTACTAAATATTCAACTTAAGTGAGCCAACCAACCGATGTCTGATGTTTTTAGCAGGATGTTGATTCCTTGGAAGATGCTCCATCTTAATGTGGACGTTGGGCTGGTCGTTTTCTGCATGGAATCCATTTAGACTGTGCTGCTGTGTTACTGTTTTGTTGTGTGTTTTTACCGCTACAACCAGCGATCTCGGTGCCGAAGTTGTGTGCCAAAGTTGAGTACGTGGGCTCGGCCTTCAGTCATCTTATCATTGGCTGCCTGTGTGCTAAGTTGTATGTTTCTTTACTTTGTTTTTGGTTAGTTTGGATGTTGATTATTGTGCAATGTGTTAAGTTGCAACTTGTTGCCCTGTGATTTGTGAACTTGTTTTGTCTACAAGTTAGTGCTTCTTTTGTGTGCAAGTTTTGGAATCGCCAACCATTCAGAACTGTATTATGTTGGTTGTGTATTTATTAATCTTCTTTTGTGTTTATTTTAGGCTTATGGACCCCGGGTTGAGAGGCTAGCTTTTCTGGCCTTCTGGTGGTGGTGTTTCAAGCACTGAGCCTCAGCCATTTTAACAATTATTTATTTTTATTTTATCGTTTATTGTGTGTGTGGATGAACAGTGTGGCACGAGTCATGTGTGTGTGACATTCTGCCCTACAGTGACCAGAAAGTTTTACCTATTGATGTGACCTGAAAGTTTTACCTATTGATGTGAACTTAATAAAATTAACTTTTGTACTGATATCCACGTCTCTTTGCCCTCCATGGTAACGAACATGTGTGCCCTATTTACATTGGGTAGTGTTATGGGTGTGTGTTTTGTGTGTTCTTTTATCTCTTGTTTGATAGGTCGCGGGGGAGATGAGGAACAGCTGATTCAGATTAGGAGGTGGAGATATAGGTTCCGGTTTCGCGCATGGAAGGAGGCGCGGGTACGAGGAAATTACATCATCCACTGTTCGTCTCTTGTTGTCTTGATGATGGCTGGATTTGGCGTCCGTCGGCACTTCGGAAGATTTCTAGTTGACATAACAGCTATTGTTGCACTTTGTGAAACCCCTAGATTGACTGAATAAACTACGTTGGCTATATTGATCGCTCGTGTTGTCTTCCTATATTGTTGCGGCCACGAGTCGGCCTTAACAAATGGGGGCTCGTCCGATGCGTTTGTTTGATTTGGTAGTCGTTGTAAAGCGCGTCGGTAATTAGGAACGCCTGTTGGTGTTTTTAGCAGCTCAGCTGTTTGTAAGTGAAGGTATCGACAGCTCGACGTGTAAGTTGGATAGTCACTGTTTTTTTCAGTAGTTGGTCACAAATGTTCGTTAACCAGGAGGGGAAAGGGAGGTAGGTGAGTTTTGTTTATTAAATTTGAACGACATTTGGAAGATGATATAGAAATGCTGATAAGAGAAATGTATGTTTTACTCTGGGTTGGCATTTGTTTAGTAGACTGATGAGAGCAGTTGAGATCTGATATTGACGTAAAGGTTGTTTACCTTTTTTGGCGCGTTGTTTGTACAAGAGTTTTGCAAGTTTGCAACCTTTGCAAGAGGTTTAATTGATGTTCGTCTTCTCATTTTGGTGACGTTTCCCTTGTTAGGCTGAAGCAACGTTTTCGTTGACTCTTTGTTATTTTAGTTTGTTTTTTTTGTGCTGACGCTGGGTTAAGGGCACTGCCGCTGTGTAGTCCCTCTCTGGTTTGTCCGAGAGGGGTCTGTACTGTTGGTATTAGAGTGCTTAAAGTCACTTAGCCCTTGGTGGAAGCATGAAGTCTAGGGTTGAGGTAGTGTTGTGTGTAGGTAGTGGGGAAGGTCACTAAAAGTGAGATTTGACAAAAGACTATATATATTTAGAAAAAATTAAGATGACTACCTTGTTAGATCAGTTTTTTGAGAATCCTACTGAGGAGAGCTTTAATAAGCTTTCTAAGAAACAGTTATTGGAAGTAGCAGAAAAATATGAAATTAGCCTTACCACTAAAGAAAAGAGTCTAAAGGAGGGAGTGGGAATTGTTGTTAAAGCTGCTCTCATTGATTTGGATATTCTTGTGTCTGAATCAGGAAAACCTGTAAGTGTTACTGGAGAAAGTAATGTTCCTGTTGGTATTCCTTCAGCCCTGTCGTTTGAGGAGCAGAAGGAGCTGTTGCTCTTGGAAATGGAGAAGAGTCGAATGAATCAGGAAGTTGAGTTGCGAAAGTTGGACATTGAAGCTCAAAGGTTTGCTCTAATTAGAGAAGGTAAGCTGGGGTACCACTCTGAGGTTTTGCAGACCCAAGTAGTTAGTCCAGCTCCAAAAATGTTTGATGTTGCTCGTTCTCTTAACCTCATGCCAAAATTTGATGAGGATGATTTGGATACCTTTTTTAATTTGTTTGAGCGGTTGGCAGATCTTATGGGGTGGGAAGATTGTGAGCAGACGCTACTTTTACAGTGTGTGCTTTATGGAAAAGCTCAAAAAGCTTACTCCACTCTAAGTGTCCATGACAGTCAAATTTACAGTAAGGTGAAAGACGTGGTGCTGAAGGCATACGAGTTAGTTCCGGAAGCTTACAGGCAGCGGTTTCGGACTTTACGGAAAGGTATGCAGCAGTCGTTTACTGAGTTTGCAAGAGAGCTAAGGATTCTGTTTGATCGTTGGTGCTCGGCTTCACAAGCCGGTGATTTTGATTCTCTCTATGAGTTGTTACTGTTGGAACAATTTAAAAACACCTTACCTGAAGATGTGGCAGTTTTCATAACAGAGCGTAATATTCAGAATGCAGAGGGTGCTGCTGTCCTTGCTGATGAATATGTTTTGACTCATAGAGATAAAAAACAAAATTATTATTGGCGTCGTTTAAGTAGCTCTGTGGAAAGTGCTCCTATGGAGACTCGTTTCTCGTTGCCTGGTAATATGAAGTTTGAGAGAGAGCCAAGAAGTCCGGTGGACAAAAGTGACCAGTGTGCTTACTGTTTGAATAGAGGACACTGGAAAAAAGATTGTCCAGCCCTTAAATCAAAAATGAACCGTTCTAAATTCGAACCAAAGTCTGCTCTTGCTGCGTCTTCCGTCATTAAAGGGTCTACTGTACCTGGGGTTGATGTAAACTCTGTTCAGGAAAGCGAGGTGTTGGGTAAGGTAGAAAAGTTGAGCTATGCTCCTTTCATTACCGACGGCTTTGTATCTCTGGTCGGAAGTGATGTTAAAGTCCCAGTTAAGATTCTCAGAGATACTGGAGCTTCAGAGACCTTTATTTTAGAGTCCATTCTAAGTTTTTCTGAAAGTTCCAGTACAGGGGAGGAGATGTTAATAAAAGGAATTGGGTTACAAGTTCTGCCTGTTCCATTACACAATGTTGTACTTGAATCAGATTTGGTCACGGGTCAGGTCACTGTGGGGGTGAGACCTTCTCTGCCAGTGGAGGGTATTTCTGTTATTCTGGGTAATAATTTGGCTGGAGGGCGTGTTTGGAGGGATGTGTCACCCCCTCCCATTGTAACAAATTTTCCTTCCTTACTAGAACAAGCTGATGCTGATCAACAGTTTCCTGATGTGTTTGTGACTTGTGCGGTTACTCGTGCAATGAGCAAAAGAGTGTCTGAAAATCAAAGTATAGAGCTTAAATCTGGTTGTGGAGAAGAGAAAAAGGTTCCTGGGCTTTCGTATATTTTCCCTTCTGTTTCTCACCAGGAGTTGGTGGTGGCGCAGCGGGAGGATTCTTCCCTGAAGGAAATGTTTTCTGCCACCCTGTCCACTGAAGAGGTAGAGAGTGCGGCAAGTGGCTATTTTATTGAGGATGGAGTCCTGTTAAGGAAATGGCTGTCTGGTAGTGATGTACCCTTGGGTGAGGCCTGTATTCAGGTAGTGGTGCCGATGTCTCTTCGAGATACTGTGTTACGTATGGCACATGGAGACGTGGTGGGTCATTTTGGGGTCAATAAGACTTATAATCACCTGTTGCATTATTTCTATTGGCCTCGTAAAAAAAAGATGTGAGAGAGTATATCAAAACCTGCACGACCTGCCAGTTCACGGGAAAGCCGAACCAGGGTTTAAAACCTGCACCGCTATATCCCATACCAGCGATTGACTCACCATTTCAGCATTTACTTGTAGACTGTGTGGGTCCGTTGCCCCCTTCTAGATCAGGAAATGCTTATCTTCTTACAGTAATGCAGGGTATCTGCACATTTTTTAACAGCAAATTTAATGACTTTTAAGACCTTTTTAAGTCCTCTAAAAGGCAAATTTAAGACTTTACCACGACAAAAAAAAACAGGAAAATGTTCAACACGACAGTGTTAATTTTGGCAGCCATTTTTGTTTTAGTCTTAGTCTTCAGATGAAAATGCTTATTATTGGTCTTATTGGTCACATAAGTAATTTTGTCTTTCATAGTTTTAGTTGACAAAGTCAAACTTCAGTTACCGACATTAATTTTGGTAGCTATTTTATATGTAGTCTTTAGACAAAAAATGACATTATAATTTTTTGCTTTAGGCCAATTCAACTAAGCTTATGAGGTATTTGAATCCAGGTAACAGGCTGTATTGACAATGCACTATTTAGCAGTAGCACTTGTGCAATTCTACATATCCCTGTTCCTTAGTTCAGTGGTTCTCCAATCTTTTAGAGTGCCGAAACGCCTCTTGCACTCATACTGCAGTCACACCTTTTCATTAAGGGACAATATCTGTCCCTTTTAATCGATTTTTTCCAGTTCATTTTTACCTTTATACATACTTTTATAAAATAAATAATGCTTTAAATAAAACAATGTTCAATAAATATGCAATGATGGTAAAAACGAGGTGATACTTTTAAACATTAAATTAAAATCGCCAGTAGGTGGCGGTAAGTCACTGTCTTTATGAGCGAGTCATCCGTCATCGAGTCATTCATTCATTCAGTAACAACTGCGTCCCAATGTGCATACTATGCCCTAAATAGTATTGACAATTACTAATGTCACATACTATTTAGGATGGATAGTATGCACATTGGGACACAACAGTCTATGGTAACAAAGCAAGTGGCTGCATTTATGAACGGGTCATTGAATCTCACGATTCGTTCAAAGCCACAGATTCGTTCTCGAATCACCGCTGTGTGCTGCAGTTCTGCCGTGGCTTTCGTTGCAAAATAGCAACAATATGATCAACATTAAAAAACACTGCTAGATATCAGCCTGTATTGATCGCAGATTTAGTCGCACAAACAGCGCAAGCGGCTCGTGACAGAATAAAGACCAACTGAATGACACTAATTAATTTAAGTAGAAAATATCAAATGAAGATCACTGAACTCCAGCTTACTTGTCTGTGTTTTCAGATCACCCGCGCTTCTTCAGCAGTGTAGAGCGCGCGCGCGCGAGCATGGTTGCCAGATACTATTGACAAGACCGGCTAGAAAACGTGTTATTTTAACAGAAAAGCTCTGACTGGGGATTTAATTATTTAAATCTGGCAACCGTAAGCATGAACGCTTGTAAACACAGTCTGTAATGTGTTGTCTCCTTTATTCGACAAAAAAAGTGGTTTTAGTCAAGTTTGTATTTTTTTAAACACACTTTAGTCTCGTCTTTTTTCGCCAACGATATTGACCAGAAATTTAAGGTCCGTACGTGAAATTTAAGACCTCCTTATCGGAAATTTCAGATTTTAAGACATTTTAAGGCCTTAAAAAGCGAAAATTGTATTTAAGACTTTTTAAGACTTTTTAAGGACCCGCGGGGACCCTGAGTAATGTGTCAGAGTACAAGATATCCGGCGGCCTATCCTCTTCGTTCAATTACTACTCGCTCTGTGGTTAAAGCTTTGACACAATTTATTTCTGTGTTTGGGATTCCCAGGGTTGTTCAAAGCGACCAGGGATCAAATTTTACTTCTCATATGTTCAAGGAAGTCTTGCAGCAGCTCGGTGTGAAACAAAACCTCTCTAGTGCTTACCATCCACAAAGCCAGGGGGCTTTGGAACGCTTCCACCAGACATTGAAATCGCTGTTGAGGGCCTATTGTGTGGAGTTAAAGCGTGACTGGGAGGAAGGGTTGCCCTGGTTATTGTTGGCGGCTCGTGAGGTGGTTCAGGACAGCCTTGGGTTTAGTCCAAACGAGTTGGTCTTTGGTCATAGAGTGCGTGGACCTATGGCTGTCCTCTATGATGGACTGAGGGGGGAGCCTGATCCACCTCAGAGTTTGCTACAATACGTTGATGGTTTTAGACGTCGGTTATTCTTAGCTGGTCAAATGGCTAAGGACAATTTGTTGAATAAACAAAAAAAGATGAAGCGGTTGTTTGATCGAAACGCAGAGTTCCGTGTTTTTTGCCCTGGTGATCAGGTATTGGCTCTGTTGCCTCTTCCAGCTTCTCCGTTCTGCGCAAGGTTCTCCGGTCCGTACACCGTGGTACGTCAAGTTTCTAACCAAAATTACTTGATTTCAACACCTGAGCGGAAAAAATGCACACAGTTGTGCCATGTTAACTTGTTGAAACCTTTTTTTCCTCGTCCCTTGGCGTCGGAGAAGGCTCCTGTGGCAGTGGCTGTTGCTTCATCTGTAATGGAAGTAGCTGAGGATGTTAAAGCACCTGAAGATGGCATGCTCCTGCCCCGTCTTAACAACTCTGAAACGCTTAACAACTTGCAGGATTTTGTACAACATTTGCCTCCTCATCAGAGAACTGAATTGTTAGCTTTGATTTCAGGTTTCCCCATGTTGTTTTCAGATTTTCCTTCACGTACTCATTTGTTAGAGCATGATATAGATGTTGGTGACGCAAAACCAATACGCCAGCGTTTTTATCGTGTTTCTTTGGATAAACAACGTCACCTTGATTCTGAGATTAAATATATGGTGGAAAATAACATCGCTAAACCTTCTTTTGCAAGCTGGGCATCACCTTGATTACTGGTGGGGAAGTCCGATGGGTCGTACCGTTTCTGTACTGACTACAGGAAGGTAAATAACCTAACAAAACCGGATTCTTTCCCATTGCCCCGAATGGAAGATTGTGTAGATTCTGTCGGTTCTGCAAAGTATGTCAGTAAATTTGATTTATTGAAAGGATATTGGCAAGTGCCTTTGACCACTCGTGCACAGGAGATTGCATCATTCATTACCCCTTCTGGGCTATACTCTTATTCGGTAATGAGTTTTGGCCTTAGAAATGCGCCCGCTACTTTCCAGCGGTTAATGAACCGTGTGACCTCTGGGTTGAAGGGTTGTGCTGTTTATTTAGATGATGTGGTTGTATACAGTGACACGTGGGAGCAGCATCTTTTACATATCCGAGCACTTTTTGAGCGTTTGGCAGAAGCTAGGCTCACGGTCAACTTGGCAAAGTGTGAGTTTGCCAAGGCGACTGTGACCTATTTGGGGAAGGTAGTTGGGCAGGGTCAAGTGCGTCCCGTGCGCGCTAAGGTCTTGGCCATTGATAATTTTCCTCCACCTAACACAAAACAAGAGCTCATGCGGTTTCTGGGTATGGTGGGCTATTATAGAAACTTTTGCTCAAATTTTTCTTCAGTGGTAGCTCCTTTAACCGATTTGTTGAAGAAAAACGCAAAGTTTGAGTGGACTGTGCAGTGTAGACAAGCTTTTGAGAATGTGAAGCTGTTGCTTAGCACTGCCCCTGTGCTGGCTGCTCCATGCATTGGACAGCCTTTTCAGATCCAGGTTGACGCCAGTCAAGTGGGGGCTGGAGCGGTACTTTTACAAATTGATGAACAGGGTATAGAAAGACCAGTCTCTTACTTCTCTAGAAAGTTTAAGTCCCACCAGTTGCATTATTCCACTATTGAAAAGGAGGCATTAGCGTTGATTTGGGCTTTGCAGTTTTTTGAAGTCTATGTGACAAGTGGCATTTTTCCAATTGTGGTATTTTCAGACCACAATCCACTCACCTTTTTGCACTCTTTGCAGAGCCCAAACCAGCGTCTTATTCGGTGGTCTCTCTTTTTGCAACCTTATCCTTTGGAGATTAGGCACATAAGAGGTGTAGAAAATGTTCTGGCTGATGCCTTGTCTCGTGCCCCGTGTGAGAGTTCTTGCGACTGATTCGATTGGTTAGTGTTTTTTTGTTTTGTTTTCTCATCTGTGACTGGTTTTTCCTAGGTGCCAGGAGTTGCTGTATTCCAGTTGCAAGGGGGTAACCAGATTAAGAAGGCCATATGCAGGGTTAGCTATAAGGATTTTGAGTTAAGTGGTATTTATTTTTGTTAACTTGTTTTTTTTTTAGAGGTCCTTTGCAAGGATCCTCTCTCTTAAGAGGGGAGGTGTTATGGGTGTGTGTTTTGTGTGTTCTTTTATCTCTTGTTTGATAGGTCGCGGGGGAGATGAGGAACAGCTGATTCAGATTAGGAGGTGGAGATATAGGTTCCGGTTTCGCGCATGGAAGGAGGCGCGGGTACGAGGAAATTACATCATCCACTGTTCGTCTCTTGTTGTCTTGATGATGGCTGGATTTGGCGTCCGTCGGCACTTCGGAAGATTTCTAGTTGACATAACAGCTATTGTTGCACTTTGTGAAACCCCTAGATTGACTGAATAAACTACGTTGGCTATATTGATCGCTCGTGTTGTCTTCCTATATTGTTGTGGCCACGAGTCGGCCGTAACAGTAGTTATTTCCCCTCTCTCTGAAGAGGGGTGGCGTAGTCAGCTTGTTATTTATTTTTCACTATACGATTTGGTATTGTCAACCGTTTACACCCACCACTTCGCCACACATGCATTAACCATATTTGACGAGTATCGATCCTCCAAATTAATTTTATTGGTGAGCTCTGTGAGTATCTCTATGGCATGTTGCCTGAAGGGGAGCAAGTATTATAAATATTAAGAAGTGAATCAACTTTACTGAGATATAACATTTTTTGTGGGAAGATTGTAAGGTTGTAAGGAATCACTAGAAGATAATCAAATGAGTAGGGGAGGCGGTTTACTTGGTGTTTACTGATGAGTCTATTTGCTCAATGAGGTCCTCCTCTGACCATTCATCCATATTGGGTTCAGGATTGGGGGAGTTCAAATGGATTTCCTGTATTTCAGACAGTGAATTATTTCAGTAATCTTCAAATAACTGAGCTTGCCTCAAGTGGAGGTAAGCTGTGACTTCAAAAACATAAAGATCCAATATTATCTTTTAAGGTAAGGCTGTTTTGTAGAGCAACAGTAATACATAACTGACTGTATTAGCAATGCACACAGCCATAATAGGATTGGTTTTTCAACTTAAGGAAACAACACATTGAATGACTTACTTCCACCTTCTCTCCTTCCAACCACTGAACAAATAGCGTGCAAGGTTTAGTCAAGTTATGTTCTTCAATGGTTCCAGTCATAGTGCTTGATAGCCTTGTGCCTGCACTTAAATGCTCAACCAGAATATTGCACTGGCTGAATCATCATTGCCAGTGTAATCCATAAAATTCTGTTTAAAAAAACAAAAAACATGGGTAACAGGAAAAACATACACACATTTAACCAATATATAGAGGTTCACGTACAGTGTCAGTCAAAAGTTTGGACACACTTTCCCATTCTCTTGGAATTTTGAGAACAACTTGAGACATAACATGCTTGTCAATCTTTATATCTGAGAGTACATTAGTAAGCACCTGCAATGACTGTGTAGGTAGGAACCTCCTTGACTTCATGGAACCATCACAATATTTGAGTTGGATTCGGAAGCCATTTAAAGGTTCAGGGCACAGACATCCACGTCTTTCCATTAAAGGATTAGTTCACTTTTTAAAAAACTTTTGCTAATAATTTACTCAGCCCCATGTCATCCAAGATGTCCATGTCTTTCTTTCTTCAGTCGAAAAGAAATTAATGATTTTGATGAAAACATTCCAGGTTTTTCTCCATATAATGGACTTCAATGGTAGCCAAAACGGTTCAAGGTCCAAATGAGTTTCAGTGCAGCTTCAAATCACTTTAAACGACACCAGGCGATGAATAAGGGTCTTATCTAGCGAAACGATGCGATGACTCATTTGTTCATTTTGATGAACGAGTTCGAACAGGAGAATCACGAACGTGCATTTCAGGACAGAGCAAGGCGAGCATTTGTGCTAATAAAACTTAAACTGTTTTATTTATTTTCGAAATGGCGCATCGTTTCGCTAGATAAGACCCTTATTCATCGTCTGGTGTCGTTTAAAGTCATTTGAAGCTGCACTGAAACTCATTTGGACCTTGAACCGTTTTGGCTACCATTGAAGTCCATTATATGGAGAAAAACCTGGAATGTTTTCATCAAAATCATGCCAATCTTGGATGACATGGGGGTGAGTAAATTATCAGCAAAAGTTTTTTAAAACGTGAACTACTCCTTTAAGGCCTTGTGAAAACAGAACAATACAGCTTTGTTAATCATTAAAGAAGTACTGATGAGATTTACAGTATATGCAGTCCCAAAAAGCTTCCAGTGGGTGGTAGGGCTGGGTATCTATTCAGATGTTCCAATTTGATTGATAGGGTTAGGGTTAGGTTTAGTGTAGTGCTTTTAAAAAATAAATAAAAAAGTTTAAGTTTTATATGACCAATCGTTTCGCTAGATAAGACCCTTATTCATCGTCTGGTATCGTTTAAAGCCCTTTGAAGCTGCACTGAAACTGTCATTTGGACCTTGAACCGTTTGGGTCCCATTGAAGTCCATTATATGGAGAAAAATCCTGCAATGTTTTCATCAAAAACCTTAATTTCTTTTCGACTGAAGAAAGAAAGACATGGACATCTTGGATGACATGGGAGTGAGTAAATTATCAGCAAAAGTTTTTTTTAGAAGTGAACTAATCCTTTAAGCGTGTACTTGTTGCACGTCAATGTTTTTTTTTTCTTCTTTTTTGGAAATGCACAGAAAAAAACTTTTTTTTGTAATTGCTCGCACACCTGTTTATTTTTTCCTTTGATTTGTCAGCTATTTAGTCTCATTCGTATCTTTTCTAGATTTTCTCATGTCTGCTCATGCTAGTTAACGTATACACTCCCTGTATTTCCATCATGTGAAGCTACGATTTGCTTTGATCTCAGCCAAGTTTCCGGTTACCAACCTTTATCGCTCGGCTTTCAACTACGCTCCTGTCTGCCATGTACAGAACCCGGTTTTGTTCATTAAATGTACCGCTATGCCTTTGCTTTTTATGTTTTATTTATTATACTTGAAAGAAATTTGTATATTAGTATATGTAGTTTTTCTTTTTTCACAAATGTATGACACTTGTAATTATGCCGTTTTAATAAAGTTGAATTAGCTAACCTTCTATGTCATTTTTACTCTTCAAAGTGTACACTTGCAGGTGTTGATTGTAGCGTCTTACAATTGTACGTTGTTGTGAGCACGTAGACAGCGACGTTGCCATTGTAGAAATGCAAGATGCCACAGACGTTGCCACAACGTAAATGTGTTTGCTGGGGATTTGATTAAAAATCTATTCTCGATTTTAAATCAAATTTTGATTTGATTTATGCATACATTTGATTACGGTTTTGTTACTTTACCTATTTGACTGCGGCTGACAGTTTAATGGGTCTTGAAGAAAAGATCCCACTCAAATTTGTTTAGTTTTTCTTCCCATTTTAGTCAACTTAATATTATAAAACATGCCATTTAGGCTGACTATAATCATTACACACGACTGGCAAGCCTTCTGTAATAAAGCAAGGCAAGCCATTTTATTTTACTCGTTATATTAAAAATAGTAACAAATAAGCAAATTACAAACAATAGGACAATTACAATAGAATAAATCTTTTTTTTAAATAAATAAAACTTCACACCAAAAATTCACTCCAGTGAATCAAAAACGCAGTTTGAAATCGCTGGTGTTTCTGTCATCACAAACTACCTTGTAACCAATCACGTCAACGAGTGGATCTCTGAGGTGGTGTGAGTGGAGGCAGGGCTAATTTGCATATTAATAGAACCACATATACTAAATGAGGCAAGGGTGTAAAATTACATTCAAGCTATTTTAAGTAATGAAGTTTATTTTTTCCTAGGAAAAAAACATTTAAATGTCATTTTGGTGATCAAAGATGAGTTTTAAAGGGGTCATATAATGGTACATGCACTTTTTCAAGTTGATTGTACTGAAATGTGTGTTGGCAGTCCACATCCATCATATAATGATAAAAATCTATCCAGTGTTTTTGTTTTAATCTACTTATATGTGTTCCCCTGCCTCAAACCTGCCGTCCGACCATGTGACGCCCCTCCCACGATTGTTGATTGACAGCAGCGTTTCAACACCCCTGAGCGAGCTGTCATCGTAGTCTGTCATTGTTGATACACTGGAGCAGAATGGCGTCTAAGCGATTGTGGTGTTCTGTTCTTGGGTGTAATAACGAACACAGCAGTCATTTTAATGTTCCTAAATCCGAACCGCTGAAGACGCAGTGGCTGAGTTTAGTTTATGATGAGAATATTCCCCACGAGCAACGTCAATGTTTATGTTTGCGCGAATCATTTCTCTGCTTTATAAACGAGGATCAGTAAGTTAGCTGGTTTTGCTAAGAAGCTGCTCCTGAAAAAAGAATCGGTACCAAACATGTCCCTGCTGCACCTCCAGAAGAAGTGAGTGTAAAATTGTATTAACCTTTATATTAATCTTTGCAAATCGTTTCCACGCTTCCCGATGAATGCGGCTAAGATTTACACTCAGGGTACATTAAGGCATGTTTTCTATGTACGACGTTCTCAATATAATTCCCACGTTTATAATGAACAACGTGTTATGGTTATTGTGTTATTACAAACTTAGTACGTATACATCAGTAAACACATAGCGTTCGTACATCTCACTAAGTTACTTTAACGTTACCCTGCCAGTACATACAAAAATAGATCAAAGTGACATATGAGATTACATTAACCAACCATTCAGAAACGTCCTGTTCGAGCCTTAATTGTCGAACTTCTTTGTGGCCGTCATCTTGTTCCACGTCCGACTCCGGTTCAAACTGATACGGTTGCACAGATGTGTCCTCAGAGATAATCCCGCTGCCATTCTTTCTCCAAAATATACCCTCAACTGTTGTCAAGTCAACACTCCACGTGCGTTGTTTCAAAGCGCCCGCAGAACAGAGGGGCGGAGTGAGCGAAGCTCATTATCATTTAAAATGCACTTAAATGGCGTGCTGAAAACGCCATTAGTTTTCTTAAAGGGGGGGTGAAATACTCAGTTTCACTCAATCTCATGTTAATCTTGAGTACATATAGAGTTGTATTGCATCCTTCATATCTCCAAAAAGTCTTTAGTTTTATTATATTTATAAAAGAAAAATAGGCTGTACCGAGTCTTTCCGGAAAAACCCGAGCGGGTGGAGGCGTGCCGTGTGGGCGGGAGCGCGCGAAGCTTTTGCGTGTGTTGTAAACAGACAGACTGGTGGTTTGAGGACATGATTTAGTTTTACAATAAACAAACTGACACCTACAGTGGCCAGCTAAACAACTGTATTTAAACACACACCATACATCGCATGCTCCATCGATACATTAACTGTACGTGATCATGTTGTTTACTTACTGTGCTTAGCTTACACGCCGATAGTTAACAACACACAGACATTTGAAGCAGTTTTACTCACCGCCTGCGGTTCCGTGAACCTTTATCGTTGGGACTGCTCCATCTTTAAGTATTAGGCGATCTGCAAATCATCGAACTGTGCCTGTTTACAAAACTATTAGCAGCTACCGCCGAAATGAAGGGAACAAACAAGAACACAATTGCGCAACTCCGTTGCTGCTCTGGAAAAACAAAATCCATCCACAGGTCCCTTAACTCTGGGTTCTTTGGACATTTGTGCAGTGTTGTCTTGCCCTGGCAACCAAAAACACACTTTTTGGTGCCATTGTTTTGATTGCAACGCAGCAGAGCACAGCGGTCTGATGGACGCTCCCGTACGCTCGCGGCTACAGCTGCGCGCGCGCACTTCCGGGAGAAGTGCCTTAAGACCCGTATAAGGAAATTCCGCCCACTCTGACGTCACGTAGTTACGTATTCGAAAAAACTTGTGACAAACCGGAAGGAGTATTTTTGGAACAGAAATACTCCATCAAACTTACAACTTCATTTTTGAAACTTTGTCCATGTTTACCATGGTAATCCAACTCTTTAACAGTGTAAAAAACTCACTATGCATGAAACAGCATTTCACCCCCCTTTAAAATACTAATGAGAATTTTGAATTAAAGTATATTACAAACTTTTCATTTAGACCCTAAAGAATCAAATTAACTTGTATGAAAATGGCATTATATGACCCCTTTAAGGGATTAAATTGATGACTACAGGGGGACTTTAAATAAAACGTTTTACAGGTACAGTAGCCTTTGTCTATTTAACTACTACAGAAATCGAATCATCAAATGTAAAAATAAAATACTGTAGTCTTCACTGTATAAATTAAATAAAAATTGATTGATAATAAAGATACAAAAGTGATTCAGTGAAGAGCAGTAAATTATTTTTTTATCAACTAATGAAAAAGATAACCGCTGTTTATGAGGCTGCTGTCCCTTTAAGAATAAATGCACGGATCTAATATGCTGTTAGATATCTAATTTTCTCCTAAATGTTTGTTCATGTAGGAAATAACAGACTGTTTACATGAATACTCCACACAAAGTGCATTTTGACATAAATCAGAATTATTGTGATTAATAACACTCTGTGTCAATAACTTTAAGTAGTACTGCAAAGTTAAAGTGTAACTAAAGAAAATCGAGTTTTGAAATTTATGAATCGATGCAAATAGGTAGAAGATAGAATCGCAATTATATGCGAATCGATTTTTCCGCCCAGCCTTAGTGTTCAGTCACTTTTTGGGATGTACAGCAGCAATTGCTTGAAGTGTGAATTCTAAAATGTTTTTTAAATCAGGAAATTAAAGTGGCTGCTTGAATATGTTATTTGAGCTGTATGATCAAACAGCTGACGTCACAACCACATTCTAACCAGCGTTGCCAAGCCTGCGTTTTTTCAGTGGAATTGGGCTACTTTTACAATGTTGCCACAGGTTGTTTTTTGGATGTGAAGTTTTACAACAATTGACATTGAGCACTTAACCACATAAATGAGTCCAATCAAGGTGTGAGTTCATCCAATAGATATTTTAAATGAACAACAGTGTTAAATGCTTTGTAATAGGGCTGGAAAAAAAATCAATCGCGATTAATCGCATCCAAAATAAAAGATTTGTTTACATAAAATGTGTGTGTGTAGTGTGTATAATTATTTTGTATATATAAATACACACACATGCATGTATATATTTAAGAAAAATGTGTTATTAATATAAAAAATATGTATATTTATATATAATATAAATGTATAAATATATATACAGTATATACATGCAAATATTTCATACATATATACATGCATATGTGTGTATTTATATATAAAAATAATTATACACACTACACAAACATTTTATGTAAACAAAACTTTTATTTTGGATGCGATTAATCGCGATTGATTTTTTTCCAGCCCTACTTTGTAACCAGTTGCAGAGTATGTTTGAGTCTATCAGCCCATTTCTATAGAAGAAATATATATTCAAAAAAATAATTTTCATACCATAATTGTTTGATTGACATTAATGAGACCGACAGCCTGGCTAATTTAGCTTTTTTCCACTATTTTTGTCTTCTCGGTTTTAAATCTACATCATGTCCACAGAATACAAAGTACTCAAGCAAGCTGACGTGTCATCATTTTATTATTATCAACGCAGTTTGCATCTTTAGTGTGATGTGGTGCCAAAAATAGCCCCAAGTTATCAAAAATGCAACAGCATGTTCATATATATTTTTGATGCAGAGAACAATGTGAATAACTGTGCATTTTTTTGTGCATTAAGTTGTAGTTGTCACAGAATGAGCTTAGAAAAACCATGTGTATATTGTGTTGTGTTTAATGGTAACTGTAATGCACGGATCTAATATAATGTTACACATCAGATGTTTTTCACCAACAGTTAACCAAGCTTCATTTAAGACATAACAGATAATGTTTGCATGAATACTCGCCAATACAGAAATATGTAATTCTCAGTGGCGGCTGGTGCTAAAAACAAACAGAAAATCCAACTGTTAGCAATGAAGGACTGATTGCAATTGTTACATATTTTTAACAGGTGATGATGTATAGCTAAAAATGCAAAAATAAGGTATCACAAATCAATGAATTTGAGTTCAATGTGAGTTTACAATGTCAAACACACACTGTAATGTTGCCAAAGCACTGGCCAGTATAGCACTACCTGAAAAGAAATATCGTCCTCCGTTCATTCAGGCTTGCAAATTTCTCAATGACCTTCTGGTTAAAGTCAGTTATCTCAGTCACCAGTTTCTTTTCCAGTGACAGCATAGCCAATGCATTCAACCTCTCCTGGTTCATGCTGTTTCTCAGAAAAGTCTTAACTCTTTTCGAGGTTGAGAAGCACCTCTTAACTTCTGCTGTTGTCATGGGTGTGGTGATGAGGATCTTTAGGAGAGTGACAGTCTCTGAAAAGATTTCTTCAAGATTGTTCTCAATAAACAGCTGGAGTAGATCCACAGCACCACAACAGGCTCTGAAGTCTTCCTTGCAGTAGATGAGACTAAGCTCTGTCTTAAGCTTACTCCCATTGAGCACTGGATAGGCCTTCAAAGTCCTGCTCAGTGCATCTTCAGGAAACACCACCGTGAACAGTTCAAACCTGTCCCCTTGCAGCAAGGTGGCACTAACAAGGTGGTTTGTGAAGGAGAACCGTTCCATGATGTGTCCCAGTATGGAATCGCTGACCTACAGTGAAGGATAAAAACAAACAATTATGAAGTGATGACAAAATGTCAATTCAACTGCAACATTTTAAATGACCAGTTTCAATGTTTGAAGCCATAGAGCTTGGACCCTGATGATTGCCACTTTCAGCTATATTGTATAATATACAAATTGCTGTGCAACTAGAATAATAAAAAAAACCTTGCTGAACAACAGAGGAAGCTTTCAAAAAGACAATAAACCTTTGCAACAAGTTAACTGTATTGTTTCATTTACCTTTTATGGGTACTAAATGTCTTCGCATGTCTTTGATGATTTTACAATATTGTTGCTTAAATATTGTAGCACAGAATAGATCTTTAAGTTAAAGTCATATCTAAATAATAATATAAAAATATATAAACTAATAAAAATTCTTCCAATTGATCCTACATACATGGCATAGTAACCTTATGAAAGGTTGGATTCTTGAATCCACTTTCGCTTCTATGTATATAGTTTGAGTAATTTATAATCAACTTAATAATCAATATTATCCTTCTAAATATTAAATGACTTTTCATCTTCAATCACTAGAGAATAATGGCGAATAATCTCCATCTCCAGGTTCAGAATTATCTGAACCTCTCACTGAAATCGTATCATTATTTTCTGGGAAAGTTTCCTGTTCAGAGCTAGAGCTCAACCAACTCCAACCTTGAAGGGTTGTGTGTGTGTGTGTGTGTGTGTGTGTGTGTGTGTGTGTGTGTGTGTGTGTGTGTGTGTGTGTGTGTGTGTGTGTGTGTGTGTGTGTGTGTGTGTGTGTGTTGTGTCCATAGTTTCAGGTCCTGACTTTGTGAACAACTGGCATCCAGGCGAGATGAAATGACCATCTTTTAGACAAACTGGAGCCTACAAAATGCTGAAATAAATTAGTGCTGGGTGGTATGACCAAAAATCCATATCACAGTATTTTTCAAAATGATACCGGTTTCACTGTATATGACCATATATTTTTTCCAAGCATGACTGGGTGTTAACCACATTTTCTACTGATTGAGAGGAAATACTGCAGTAGATTGACTTCGAATGTCTATTTTACTGTCATTAGTGAATATTGTAGAAAAAAAAACACTAGTATTAATAAAGGTTTGCAAGGCTGTTTACAAAGAGGAACCAACAAGAGGCGCTTTAGGAACGACAGCAGCAGAGTGGTTTCCCGGTAACGGCTGTACAGAAACCAGCAACGCTCATAAACGCTGCTTTATCAGAAAGATAAAGATTCAATTGAAATAACATCAAACCTTTTCTAAAGACCGTCAGTTCACTTCAGATACATTCATATAAAAAACACCCGTGCCGCGTTTTGACTTTGAAACGTGGCAGTGCTATTCAAGATGTCACAGTCAACCACAAATAGATTTTCCGAAAGGCTGTGTTGATATTGTGAACCAATGTTTGGGAAACACTGTAATATAATTTGCCAGATATCAATTAGGGCTGTTGCAATAACCGCAATATTGTAGTACTACTGATAAGCCAACCGCAGAGGAATGCAAGTAACTGCAACAACTGCGATATTCCATGTTTTCTTTTTTCATAAGGCTATACACTTCTGGTTTTGAACTTCGTGCATTTGATTGAATGTTAAATAAGTTAAAGAGCCCCTATCATGGATTTTTGAAAATGACTGTTCATGTAGTGTGGAATATAGCTCTCTAAGGGAATGAAAACATCCTGCAAAGATTTATATCTGAAAGTGCACTGTATATTACGTTTTTGTCTTTCAAAAGTGAGAGTCAACTCTGAGTCTATGAAATGAATTGTTTTTGAAACAAGTCATTAGCTGTTTTGTAGTGACGTAGATACGATATTGGCTGTGCGCAGACGGAAGTGTAAACTTGAAGTCTAGAACACATTCAAATACTTCAGCTGAATAGATCATGTCAGAAGAGCTGTGTTCTACAATGCAAAGATAGTTCAGCCACTTTGTTTTCATTAACCACTGATTCTTCACATGCTCGTCCCTGGGCAGAGTTCATATTTCAACGATACCACAACAGTATAGCCCGAACCTTGTGTTGTGTTCTCATCATTTTAATGACGAATCATTCAAAAACATAAATGAATTCAAATGTGGATTCGCAAGCCGGTTGTTCCTGAAGGAGGGATCAGTACCCAGTGTATATGGATCAGCCTTCGTCCTCCTCCGAATCACAATCTGTATTATTAATAATGTTTGCTGTTATGTTTACTGTAGCATGCGCAATATGTATTTTGCTGTGTGTGTTGTGTAGTGCTGTAGCGACGCGTCGATGACGTCAAAATTACGTCGACGCACATATTTTTGCGTCGACACTTCTTCATTTATTTATTTTTTGCACCGTTTCCGGCAGTACAGCTCGTCAACACATGTGAGAGACGACCTTCTGGCGGCACTTGCATGTGCTTTCCATCCTCAGAACGCGGCGCGGGCGATTCGGCTTACATAAGAGCCTGTTGCGACACAGGCAAGCGAAATGGGGTCTTGCCGGTCTTGCGCACCCAACGCGTCATTTTTGCCGCGCGCTCGTCGGTCGAGTATAAACAAGGCTTTGCTCCGTGTCAGCGCGCACTCTGAATCTGATCGGTAAAGGGGAACCAGACCTCTCCGAATCATCTCCAGCAGCAGAAGCACCACTAACTCCGCCTCCGTTTCCCTCGTAAGCTGATATTAGTATTTAAACATTCTCTATGATAAAAAATGTTTGTACAAAATATTTTAATAACACGGTTTTGGCGGTTATAGAGTTCTATTGACGGTGTTTCAAATACATAACATTAGACTAACGTTAGCCAGCTTTTATACAGTATCATGATTCAGTACGGTAGTTCGTATTTATTTGCGATACATTATGTTTTTTTATTAATCGAGCAGCAGAAAAATAATCTTTATATTAATCGGCCAATTAGTCGTTAGATTAGTCGACTAATCGATAAAATAATCGCCCAACTAATCGCTGTTAATAACCGTTTACCCCAGCCCTAGTGTTGTGTATGCTCCGCGCAGCATCTAAGTGGGGTAAAGTTAGTTTTGTTTTCGATATTCCCCAGACATTCGCTGAAAAATGGCAATTACCTTCTAAACGACTTGCCAAAAAATTATTTAAACCCCATTGCCGCTAAAAAGGCAAGGCTAACAATGTTTCACAAGCTTAATTTTACGTATTTTCTCTCTATATAATAAGCAATGCCCCTCAAAAGTCGCCACAATGTGAGTTTCACAGGAAAGCTCGCTCTTGACGGAGACGCGAGTAAGGGACCGTGTGGATGTGTTCGCTATCAATTGTTTAGAAATATGTCTAATGTTTGTCGTTGTTATTACTTGGATTGTACTTGGTGTAGCTACTGCAGTGCTTTATCAATATGTGATGCGATCTGGGAAAACCCGTCGGATGTCGCGCTTGTACATTTTCAGTAAAGTCTAAAAATAGATTGAATGTCAGTTTATTGTCAAATTTGGGTTTTCAAGAAATTATTATTCTATAACATCTTGTTTATCATCTCTGAATATATCTTGGGGAAATTTACTAGATTAGTGCAGAAAAATAGCGATTTATAGTGGCAAGATGAAATGACATATCTTTCACTTTAAGAACACGCGCGGAGCTGAGGTGCAAAAAAAAAACGGCCATTTAGTTCTCCTTCTCTTAACACTACAAAGACAGTTTCGCCTATCAAAATAAACCACATAACAGAATAAAGGTCCCGCCAGTCCTGTGTAAATTACAACGGCACGCAAGTTTTTATTTATTTATTTTTATCCAGCGTAATCATGTGGTGTGATGCGGAGCACAAGAGAACAACAGACTCTGAAGCTGCTCATTTAAAAGACCTTGCTCACCTCTCAATCGTCCAATTTCAAAACGGTTTTCACAGGATGAATTTTGAGTTTGTAAGCTTTCGAATGATACCTAATCTATGATGCTTACTAAAATATGTGATATGAAAAAAAGGCAATAAAAAAAGAGCGCCAGTCGTCCCGCTAGCAGGACGTGACAGTTAGTTAAACCTGTTTTTCTCAAAATTCCATTTCTGAAAATCAAAGCGATCAGCCGACTTCAGATAACCATAACTTTTGTTACAGACAAACTATAAAATAAATAAAAACATATTTGGAAAGGGCTTGAACCCAGCTTTAATATGATCACAAAACCTGTAATATGTCAAATTTCACCATGTGGTGGATTTTCCCAGATCCCATATGATTTTCCCAGATCACATATGTTTCTGCGTTGGGCTAACGCAAATAATGACTGGATTGTGTGTTTACCACCTAACTGTGGCCTTTGGTAGCTAACATAAACATAAATCAACTTATTCCCTCTCTGAGTTATTATTTTTTACAACAAAGCGTGAGACCACCATTATTATTGTGTAACAATATAATCCGACAATCTCTGCCTACGGTTTACCAATCACAACTGACTGGGTCATTTGACCAGTCACCGCAGATTTCCGTCACACAAAGGTGGTGTTTGGGAAAATGAATCGGCGAACGAATCATTTGGGAGTCGTTGAGCAAATCAGGTAAAAATAAATGCATATTATTAGACAACTAAAGTGTTTTTTGTCCTTGCATGCACGTGAAACTGTTTTTGGGAAATCCCAAAACAAAAATAGGAACGTTTCAAATGCTATGATAGGGGCTCTTTAATAATGATAACCAGACTGTTTATCATGGTGATTCGTACAGAGGCTTCGTGAATTTGCACTTAAGCCTAACAGACAGTGAATGACAGAGATTGACTGTGCGATTACCTGCGTCTGTCTTTTGAGCTCATATATTCGTGAAAAGGTTGCTGTGTCCAAGGAAAACGAAATATTAGTCATATCATCCTTTTAATGTAAGGATGCATTTACCATGAATGGTGTCAGCTGCAGCGCTAGTCAGCATTCCACAGCACAAGGAAGCCGCGGGGAAAAAAAGTCACGCATTGAATCAATGCCATTGGTCTCTATTAAGTGAAGCTTCAGCGTTACCCATGCGATGCATTGCTGGTCAGCTGAGCCTTGAAAAGTGGATCTCAAAGTTAAAAATAACACCTTGTTCATTACATCTATCTTTTAATGAATCAGCAGGTTTTTTTTAATGTGTTCGTTGAATGAACGGTTTAATGACTCACTAAAAGACAGTCCGTTGCGGTAATGTAACTGCGCGCTGAGTGACAGCCTTTCAATGCGCAGAGACGCTGTTTAGTTTCGGTTACTGAAAATGTCCTAGTTTTTGTGCATGCTGACCACATTGTAACACTTATTTTGGGAATCATCGGCATTACAGTGATACAATATGCTGTACTTCTGAAAGATAAAGCTTATACAAATGAAAATAACAGGGGTCCCAAAATTGACCCTTGAGGGACTCCACATAGTAGCTGAGCCGATGAAGAAGTTGCCCAAATTCACAGAGAATGTCCTTTCTTTTAGATACGATGAAAACCACTGGAGGGTTAAACCCCCTGGATGCCCACCATACATTCTAACTGATTTAAAAGAATACCATGGTCTATTGTATCGAATGCAGCACTGAGATCCAACAAAACTAGAACAACAGGCGAACCCGAGTCCATGGGGAGTAGAATATAATTTGTGACCTTCATAATTCAGTGCTGTCCAAACATCTGAAACCAGACTGAAATGTATCCAAAATGTTTAATGTATGAGTAGATAAACAACTCTCTCCAAAATCTTTGACATGAAAGGCAGTTTGGAGATCGGTCTGTAGTCGTCATGTATTGCCGGATCCAGAAAAGTTTTTTTTAACAAGGGTAAGATTGCCTGTTTAAAACTGCTAGGAACAACTATAGCGGTCACACTAGCACTGAAAGTCATAAAAACTTTAAAAAAAGACATGTAGAAAGGGAATCCAGCTTATAGCTGGAACACTTCAACTTGGAGATTACATCTGCTAATTGTTCTGATGTAAGTAGTTCAAAATTAGTCAGAGAGCTGGATAGTGGAGTAATTTGTGGTTGATCAAATGGATGGAGATATGCTTCTGACGAACACTTCATATGTGGAAATTTTGTTGAGTTTCCACATATGAGGCTTTTTGTGAATGTTGAAGCTGACATCTGCTGATGAAACCGCAAACTATTCTTTAGTAAAATTTTGCATCTCTGACTCCTGGTTTTCATTCATCATATCTGGCCCTTGTGTCTTAACTGTAAATTCCGCTACACTCTCATAAGTAAGGCCTTACTCACACTAATACGTTATTATTTGAAAACGCATCTTTTTCTCAATGTTTTGGCCTTCTGTCCACACTGAGACAGCGTTTTTAGCACAGAAAACAAAGCTTTTTGAAAAAGTTCTCCAAAATAGATACATTGGAAAATGCCATTTTCGCGTTGTAGTGTGGAATGTCAAAATATTGTTTAGTCATGTGATGCATATTAAACCTATAGACAGGGCTCAACATAAAAAAAACAATCTCCACAGATCAGAGTTTTACTGGCCCCTTCTATATTTTTACTGGCCCTGATAGAAATATAAGGAAAATCACTTTTCCATTAAACTGTATTTATTGTATACATTCGGATTAATTAATACAGCAAATGGAGTACAGGAATCAAGAGAGAGCCCCTGGAGACATGCAAAAATAACCAAATGTCAGCAAATGTCAAAATGTCACTGTAATGCCGATGATCCCCAGATTATTTGTCAATACCTGCTCTCTCCTCATCTCCATCACTCTTACTTTTTTTCTCAGTCTCCTCATCTTACTTATGCTTATTAAAGCTAAAGTTATTCATTCAAGAGCTGTGAGCGATTTTCTTTTTGCCTTTTGTTGTTTGATTCTCAGTAATGGCGCAATCGTCAGCATGTTTATTAGACTGCTTCCTCTTTAAGAACGAGTACAGATCTTAGTCTACTGATGCACCATATTTTCTCCCAAATATTTCCATAACTACATCCATTTTACACATAAACTGTTTAAGTGAATCACCAAGGTTCTCTAAATCTCTAAAATTTTGACATATTTGTGTGTGTACATGTGTGTGTACATTTGATCGTTTAGATGCGCACATGAAGCCCAAAGTATAGTTTGCTTGTCTCGTTACGGTCCATTTCGGAGCGCGCGCCGCATTGCTCAGCATCTTTTGTGCAGATTTTTGTGCTTTTAATAGCTCTTTTTATTATTAAACGCGTCCCGCAATTTAGCAACAGTAGATACTGTATTTTACAACAATCACCCATTGTGCTGATTCTGTCTTAAAGTTTGAGTTTTAAGGAGAAATAACAGCGTAGGCTATTGCTGCGATGGGAAGGAAGTTGTGCTAGACAGAATGTGGCTGTAGTTTTTACTGGTTTTACCTCAAATATATTCTATAATCTTTGGATGCCGAAATCTAAAATAAAATCAGACTAATATCAGACCTAAAGTGTAACCATATAGGTTACGTTTGAATGTTTAGTTCTGTCCTCTGTCGTCACTCATTAAGCCGGGCTGTGGCGTTGTGCACACTGTGGCACCGCGTGAGAGATCTCTCTCTCTCTTCTGGACTGCGAACATGCATCGTAGACAAATTGTTTGATTTGATTATATATAGAAATGGCTGGCGACTCAGCAAGCAAAAAAACAATAACGTCTTTATAGCAATAATAAATGATAGGCTACGTGTATTTCTCCAGTAACGACAGCCGAACGTGCAGTAACGTCGAGCTTATCGATACAGCGGTCTTTCAAAATTCAGCTACGGGGCCCGTTTAATACCGTGTTTCGGTACCCATCCCTACCAGGTGTACTGTTTTTTCCTTGACATTAGGAATGTCCTCTTTCTCGTATCAGCCTCGTAGTTCTTTGACATTTTAACACGTTAAATAACCTGAAGTTGACCCTCTTCGCGCCACTGTGTATGACGTTTGTGGGCCAATCAACTGGCCCGACATACTCTTTTACTGGCCCTGGGCCATCGCTTACGTCGAACGCTGCTATAGATATTCATGTTTATACCGGTATTGTGCCTGTTATGTGCTATTCAGTTTCACACAGTTGCTAAAATATGTTACTTTGCACACTCTTCATACCACAGTCATGCAAAGAAAATTCACTCGCATTTGCTGTCTGCGGCAAAACTTGAGAGCAGTTGCGTTTTAGACCAAACATATGGTGACTGAGTGCAACCTGGACGCATCAGTGAATGGTGAGATATTATGTTAAATAAAATGATCCTGCCAGAAGTATTGCGTGATAACCTTATTATGTATGTTTCATCTCAGTGAGCTTTTATGAGGGTTACGCATGCACAGTAAAGGTGTAGGCCAGGGGTCGGCAACCTTTTTGTCATAAAGTGCCATTAAGTTTCCAAGTTCATCACTGTGCCACAATACATATAGTGATGTTTCCTCGCGCGGAGCCGCTTCACCTGTTTGTCTGAGGTACTTTTGAAATATAATCTTATACAAATATGCTAAACGTTTAAACTGGCCATTCTAAGTGGGTTTTGTAACTTTTCTCAATTTTCTTTTTACTTTAATACACAAATAAAGTAGCTCACCAAAATGCTTGGCAAGAAATTTCTCCCTTTCCCCCGTGATTTTGTCTATATCGCGAATATAAGACGACCCCCCCCATTTTTCAGCCTATTTTTAGGACAAAAACCTCATCTTATATTCGGGTATAAACGGTAATTCCCACGCTATATGCAAATTCATGTTCTCAAGATATGAGCTGCATTTTATTTATCAGTAGCTAATTTCAAGAGTGGCATCAACACTGGTAAGATCATTTAGTGTCACTACTTTTAGTGAAGACAATTGTGTGTTGAGCTTCAGAATGTAAGCTGAACTTTCAGTTTCATTTGCAGCAGTTTGCACGTCGGCTTGCTGAAGACATATCTGTGGTGATACGTGTTGCAGCAGCGCTGTCATATCTGTAAACTGGGAGCCGTTATGACGCGCTCTCGCATGTTTGTTACCATTTTAGGAGGAGTAAAATTTACATTTGTGACTTTAACCTGTTAACCTTCGCCAGAGCGAGGGCGCTCTGAGCGTTTTTTTTTTTTTAAATCGTTCAAAGTTACTATCAGATTCAATGTTAATACCTTGACAAACTATACATCATTAAAAAGATATAAGACTGAAGGTTTAGTATTTGACCACTATTGTATTTTGAGAATCTTATAGTGACAGTTATGTCTTAATTTGTGTCTGGAGTTATGTAATCAAAAAATGAGTCGATACCTTTGATATGAATTATGAGCGTCAGCCGCTTCCATTCAGAAAAAAACTCCAGTGAGATCGTCACGACAGAGCTTGACAAAACAACGTCCATCAGGGCTTTTAGCTCAAAAGTGTACAGATTTGGAGAAATATTGATAGATTCTCATAGGTTTACATCAGATTTATATAGACAGGAATCATATTTATTGAATATCTACCCAAATGCGTCGATTTAATCATTATGAGCGCTGGAGACTCTGATGTTCTGTGTTTTCAATACATACTGGCAGCCTGAGGGCGCCCTGTGCACATATGGACTCCATATATGGAACACGAAGAAGAATCATATCATGTGACATTTCAGAAAGTCCATCACGACGTAAACACTAACAGAGATCGCTGTAACATGCAGATAAAGATGTTTTGAAGACAATAAACATTATTGCAATGATATTTGGTTTACCTGTGTTCTTCGAGCCATGTCAGGTATTTTCATAATAATAGATTATATTTATAATGTAATGCTAATCGATATAGACTTTATCATCGTGAAGAATACTATAAAATACTATATTTTCTGTCCGATTTTTTTTATCTGAAGCCAAATCAGAGCACAGAAGGTTATTTAAAACACTCGACTTGTGCTATAAAGTAAGTTTTAGAGCACAAACATGGTTTTAATCTCATAAATTGTCGTGTATTGATGGTGTGCTAAGCTAACATGCTAGCTAGCCCTTGCTGCACCTGCTACCTAGCTGTTATATTTATGAATATTTCTAAATAGGACTGCTTGCTGAAATGTTTCTTTTTTCAAGAAGGTCATTTTATATAGTTTCAAATGTAAGGTGAGAACTTTGAGAACTTTCCCTAAAAGAGATTAGGGGTTGAAACAGTGTGAATAGCCAGTCATTAGTAATTATAATGCAGACAAAAGAAAGCATATTTAGGGCAATAACCAGAGGCTGGAGAGGTGTGAATGTGTGCAGGGGAGACTGACACTGAATGGAGATCGTTTAGACTACAACACAATAGAGAAAATAGATGCTTAGAAAATGACAATAAACATCAGTTTGCTTTTTAGAGTCTAATCAAAATAAAGTCGTTTGACATGATCTTGAAAAACATTTAACTAAATAAAGAGTTTTAGACATATCATCTTCAGATTTTAAATATAACATGGTCAGACATGTGGTATTAGCTGCAGTGCATTTCTAGATTGCTACAGGGCCAACTTCAATTTTATTTTCATGAAAATATTTCATAAAAATAAATTTCTAATAACTTGACAAAACTTTGAAGCTATTTATAACATTTATTTTTCACTATGACAATAATTAATTCTACATTTGCAATAAACTGCCAGGTGTCAGCTTTCAAATGAGATCATACTTGTGCTTTTAGAACAAATGGTTCATGAACTGTATCTGTTTCAGTTTGGGTATGCCATTTCTGGGGATTTTTCAAAATTGGGGGTGAAGCTTAACAGGTTAACAAGCAGATGCATTTTGTTTAGTTTATTCTGGAATATGAAAAAGTGTCCTCTCTGTCGGAGGGCATTTACCTCACGATTGAATAGCTCCGATCAGAGAAAACACATGAAGTGACCATGGTACGCACAAACGGAGTTTCCACATGCATCAGTCATTTTAATATGTATCGAATGTTTAATAAGGACTCTATACACGTGGTTAAATTTTATAGCATTAACTATTTACAGCGGAACGAGCTGTAAGCTGTCAGTTTGTTTGCACTGATGCGCAGTGGTTGCGCTAATGGTTTGTTAGAGCTGCACGCTTCCATTGACTTGTGCAGTTTAATTCTCACACTTTAATAGTATTAATAACTCCTAACTTAATAAAACAAGCTGTTACTACGAGGAATTATTACATCAGAATGTTGATCTGCAGGTGGGAGGTATGCTACTTTATCTGAATGAAATGCATACACCTCTCTCGCGCTTGCTTGCGTGTCAGCGATTAACCCCCTCCGCGTGCCTTAGGTTGCCGACCCCTGGTGTAGGCTATTTAGCGTTTAACACAGTGTGGATGAGAAACTTTTGGAAAACGGGCGGAGAACGTTTTGAATCGAATTCTCAGTTTTCAAATCTATCCGGATTAATGTAGATGTGAACTATCTCTCGCGGGCGAGTGCAGAATGAATGGGTGTTTATGGGGTTTCACCCCCAGAAATCCACTTTTCTCAGGATGTAATTTTTTGTCAAGTAATTTGAAAGTTGCATTCAAAAGGGAGGGCTAAGATAATACACTTATCTGTTCTAAAAACCCATTAAAAAAATGTGATGATGTCACATAATAGCAGAATGCTAGCGTGTTCCGGCCAACAACGGCCTAACCTGTAAGAAATCGAAAAGACATAAGTACTTGTTCATTCGACTTTTGGCCTATAATCTATATTGAACTTGCATAAAATATATGTTGATTCAACGACAAGCAGGAGAAAGAGATACATTTAGCCGTCTAGCTCCATAGACTCCCACTCATTCTGCACTCGCCCGCGATCACCCCCAGAGGAATTCTAATGGAACTGCAACCAAGATGATACACAATGGGGCTAATAGGAAGTGTCAAGGCTCTCCGTTAGACGGGCTCTGATAAAACTCACTTCTGCTGCAATCCGTTCATGGACCTCTGGACTGAGCGACCGGCGCCTCTTCGCTTGAGAACCACCTGCACTGCGCTGCTCAACCAGGGAAGGGTGAGAACTTCTGCAGAGGAAGAATTTTTTTTATGAATAATAATAATAACAACAAAAATCGCAAAAGAAGGAATATAGCTGCTACCTGATCTTCTGTATGTCCTGCTGGAACTGCTGGATGCTCCTCTTGATGTGGACCGAATCAATGTATTTCTTCTGGAGTTGAGTAAAGAGGAGTTCCACATGCGGTATGATGTTGTAGAAAAGTTGCAGAAAGAACTTAAAATCCTCACCCTCAAGCAGCATGGCAAAGGCTCCTGCCTCTCTGACAGTAACAGGGTCAAAGTCACCCGAGTCTCGTATGGTTTCAAAACAGCGGATGAGGTCTTCTCTGTGCTCGAACACGGTATTGATGGCACAGCTGTCAAAGTTCCATCTAATATTGCTTGAAGTTGGTAGTCTATGGGCCACTGCTTTATCAAGAACATCTGTGCGCTTGGGTGATCTGGAAAAAAATCTGGCAAATCCTCCAAGATCAGAGAAAAAAATTCTCACTTTGGGAATATGAGAAGTGGTCTGTTGTATTATTACATTGAGTTGATGTGCATAGCAGTGGATGTAGTGGGCATTTGGGTAGACATTTTGTATCTTCCTATGAACACCAGCAGTAGCACTCATCATCATACTGGCTCCATCATATGCTTGGGAGATGAGTTTACTCCTCTGATCCTCAGGAAGGATGACAGCGAGACGCGCTTTCAGTGCTGTGGCGATGGAATCAGCTGTAGCTGAATGCAGTGGAATAAACTCAAAAAACCTCTCCTGGACATTGCTTTTGGCATCAATGTAGCGCAGCACAAGCACAAGTTGGTGCTGTGTGGCAATATCAGTGGTCTCGTCGGCCTGGATTGAGAGAAAATCGCTGCTCTGTGCTTCTTTGATTATGTGTTCCTTCACAACAGACAGCATACAGTCCAACAGCTCGTCCTGCACCATTTTCGAAGTTCCCTTAAACAAAGTGCCATTCTCAAGGTGCTCTTTCAACACTCCATCAAGGGAAGCAACAAAATCCACCAAGCCGCGGAATATCCCGGGACTATCTGAGCTCTCACTCTCATCATGGCCACGCAAAGCCAGCTCAAACGCGCCGCAAAATTTCACACAGTCTATTATTCTAGAAAGGATGTGCCGATTTTTTGCGACCTCTTCATTGTGCCTTCTAATGCCAATCCTGTAGCCATCATCTAGCTGTTCAGCAATGCTAAGCTTCCCAAAAATCTGTAGTCTCATGGCGTTGTCAAGATGGCTGCGGCTACTTTCATGCCGTTTGCACTTTTCAGAGAGATGTTTCAAGTCGCGTACCCCTGTCGTTGTCCACGACGTTTCGGTGCCAGGATTTTGAAACAGCAAACAAGGAAAACAATAAAAGGCATGACTTATATTACATCCAGCTAGCCAACTCCGTTTGCCGTAAGAAGTGCTGGAGAAGGCCCGAGTGTAAATTCGCCCGCGATTACTTGACTTCTGCTGAATTTGCAAGTTGGGTTGATCTGGTCCAAGCTCCTTGATCCTTTTTTTTTCTTTGTGTGAACGTTTTGTAAAAGGGTATTTTTGTAAAGATAAAACTGAATTTTCTTTCATCTCGAAGAGAAATTGCGCTTGCTTGCTTTCACATTGATCAGTACCAGTCAATTGACAAGCCACCGTGTGGGAATAGGAGTCATTGAGAGCGGTCCAATCACATGAGGCTAAAAATATAAAAAACAACATTGATTCGCAAAAATCAAAAGTGTGAGGGTCTGGGGCGCAGAGCGCTGCGACCCGAGGACAATGTGACGCAAGACAATCAGAGCTCAGCCTCTAGTCACATGCTTTTCAAAAGTTTACAGACCTAGTACATACACACTCATTTGGCCAGTTTTAATGTTTAATATGACTAATAGTGAATACTGCGTGTACATTTCGTTTCTTTATTCATTTGCGATATATTTAACTTATTGTTAACATGTTAAAGTAGCTTTCATCTCTGACTAACTTGAAGCTAACTATTGACCAGCTGCCACTGCTCATATGACAAATGTAATTAATTTCTGTAGAGGCCAATATTTTAATAAGGATCAATTGACTGAGTTCAGATTAAAGAATGAAACCAACCTGTTTGTTCCTCAGTATCTTCTTGTTTCACACTGAATACTTCTTCAATCTGGATGTCTCCACTCTCCTCTTTAATAAACGCCATGTTTATGATACTGTCACATGGACCTCAGCTGCTTCCCCAGGAGTTTAGACACTCTGTCATGATTAAGATGAGAATAATTAAAAGAAAGAAAAAAAAGACAAATCAAACCTAAATCTCAGGGTGCGTCTCAGTCAGCTCCATAGGCTAGCTTGGTAGTCAGCACACTGAAAAGAGTCAGTCAGATTGGAGTTAATGATCTTACATTAACTGCTACCTGATTAGACAAAAAACACTCAAAACTAGCTCTGCAAATTAGCCTAATAAAAGAACAAACTGTACAGCGACGCGACGGTTCATATTTTGTTATGACCTATATTTGTATTTATTGATTACATTTAATATATTTCCAACAAAATATTTGCTGTTGGTTCGTAAAAGTTGTCATTACACATGGTTGTTTTCGTTGAATTAAACGGGTTTGGCCAGCATGTGTCGTCAGCGTGCGGTGATTCAAGCGTTTCAAAAGGGTTAACGTTAATGTTGCGAAGCGTTTGATTAAAGTTGACTCGGACTCCCGAAAAGCTCCCTTTCTCTCATCAGTACATCTCAGTAACGTTAGCCAAATTCGTTTACGATAACCTAATTCAAGATAAAGCCTAGGGATCGAAATAAGACGCACATTCTCTGTTTCTTTTCTGTTACTGTGCAGATGAGCGTTACTCACAAAAATAAACTTAATGTTAGTTAAAGGCAGCACTGCAATATTATATTCAATAATAATTTCCTCATTTTACATCGCTAGTAAAAACTATACATTTGACTGGGGTTTTATCGATTTAAACACCTTAAATGCTGGAAAAACCACAAACCTTTCCTCAGCCAAAACAAAACAGACGTAGGAGCGCGGCGCAACCTTACGACGTCATATCGTCAGATCAAAATAAAAGTCCTTCTTCTTCTTTTCTTTCTTCTTTTGTTTTTTTTTATGGCGGTTGGCAAACCAACTTAACGGTGCATTACCGCCACCGACTGGGCTGGAGTGTGAATCAAGAGATATTGGAACTTAACTATATAAAAAAAAAAAAAAAAAAAAAAATTAAATCCTTTTGACTAAATCTGTTTCTCTCAGATACTTAATAACAAAGTGATATATATTGCTGGATGTTTTCCCTAATAAACCTTGCATTGTGAAATTATTCTGATTGACCATTCTGAGAGACTGAAAGAGCTGGTTTCTTTCTTGACTGTATTTTGTGCACTGAAATAAAATATGCTCCACAGTTTCTAAATGAGTACAATGTTGGCATTTCCCTGTTAGATGTTTCCCTGTTAATTTCAATGAAGAATTGAGCCCTGTGTGTCCTATTCTTAACCTTGTAATGATACTTTCCTCTCTTCTACTCCTACACTCTATCCTTCCTAAACCCACTTCTGGTTGTATATTATATAAATGTCTCCCTTTATCCTGATCCACCCAATACTCCTGCCATTTTGATCTTGCATATGCTTTAATTAATATTTTAGCTTCAGTTTTGCTATAAGGAACTTGTAATATTCTATTATGTTTCAGTGTTTGTTTTGCTAGTTTATCAACCTCCTCATTCCCTTTTACTCCAACATGTGCAGGTACCCAAAGAAACCTGATTTTTAAATTCTTTGCATAAAAAGTCCTTCTTCTTCTTCTTTTTTGTTTTATTGGCAACCGCACTTTACAGTGCATTACTGCCACCATCAGGTAGCTTGGATCAGAAACACCTCCTATTTAAATAAAAGTCCTGCTCTCACGCTGCTTTCTTAAACAATAGCATGTGTATGCATCAGTCAATGGTATGCGTTTGCTTAATTTTAATCTTTTGAAAACTGAAGATAGAAAGGCAATAATAACATCAGTTAGATCAAATCAAATAGTAAAAAAACAAACAAATACAATGATGATAATAAAAAGAAAAATGAAAAACAGAGAAAAAAATCTTTATAATAAAGTAATACACATTTTCCATAAATAAAAGGCAAGTTTACAATATACCACATTTTAAAGTCAACATTTTTATCATAAAAAAGAAAATTTATTTTTTCTGAGAGTTCTATTACAATATTTTTTATTATTTTTAAACACACCAAAATCACACAAAAATAATTGTGTGTAAATACATTCATAAAATAAATGAACAATGCCTCTCTCTTCCCTCTTTGCCGAAAACACATTTCAAGTCAATATCTTTACACAACTTTGCAAACACCAGTTTTACAGGATAAACCCGGTGAACATTCTTTAATGATTCCTCCCTAATTGTATTAGTTATACAAAAGCATTTAAAGATTTTAAAGGTCTCTTTCCAATTGACATCCTGATTTTTTTTAGCCTGGCATGCCAGACCTACATCAAGATGTTAGGTCTGGGAACTCTCCATTGACATACCTCAATCCGAGGGGCGGGATAAACGGTTGTCTTTTAAAATCCCTCTCCACGCAATAGGATAACGCTACAACCAACCAGAGCAACGAACGGCTGTGTCTGTGTGAGTCCCATGCGTTTTTCCAACAGCGGAGCTAATTGATATATTAAACTTTTGCCGTATAAGTCCGAACACATCTTCCTTTTTTTAAGAATGACTTAAGTAACGTTCTCTTAACTCCAAGTCCTCCATAGTCGCGGCCAAAGCCGATTCGAAAGACCGCTGCATCTTCATTGTTTTCAAGTGACAGGCCAGGGAAATCACCTATGGAAATCACGCGGAACGTCATGAACTGTGCCGTCATTGTGTTAAGCCCGCCCGCCGACTCTATACACACGATGTGATTGGCCAGTTTTGGGTTTTTCCAGCTCAAAAAAATTTTCGCTGCCGCTAGGGTGCGTCTAGATTTCTAGGCTAGAATTTTTTATCTCTAAAATCCAATGGCTAAAGGAACAGTGGAGATTTGGCAAACTGTTCTAAGACAATTATTATTATTAAAAAAAATTGTCTTTTAAATGTATACCTTCCAACTTAAGACTAAGATTTTAAATAATGGCATTATGGTGATTAATGCCATTCCCTCAGAATTTACATGGCTAGAAAACTATATAGAAAATTGGACTTATGGTACGTTCACGTGCTATGAAAAATATGATATTTTCCACTTGTGAACCTGTATTTACCAATGGGTTGTGTTCAAGTGCTTTTGTTGTCGTAATGTGGTAAAAAGATGGAGATCCAGACCTGATATTTTGCTAAAACTATTTTAGATTGCTTAAAGGTGCTCTAAGCGATGTCACGCGTTTTTAAGGCCAAAATATTTTTTGTCACATACAGCAAACATCTCCTCACTATCCGCAGACTGCCTGTCCTCTGAACACACTGTAAAAAAACGCGGTCTCTGCGGACACCCAAGGCTCCACAAACGGCTACAAAAACAAACTGTAGCGACCCGGGGCCCATTCTTCGTACGTCGCTTACTCACTTAGCTGGATTTGATTGTTGGCGATTTGGCATGATCTTGGATTGTTTGGTTCTTCGACGCTTATCCTGGACTTGCTGTCATAGCAACAGGTGCGCTAGCTTGAACCTGTTTGCGAGCAGGCTTATTTCATCTTAACAGGATTAGATCGCGGCTTCATAAGCGGAGCTGATACGGGAAGTCTTTTAGCGCAGCGCGATAGTGTACTTTTTGAGAGATATAGTTTTTCTCATGACTCGTGAGGATTTCGTTTACATCATTAATTTGTTGGAAACGCATAAATGTTCGACTCGTCGGAGTCGGGCTTTAATAACAGTGCAGGCAAGGCAAGTTACTATTGCGATTCTTATCCAGATTAGTAATATTATATCAAATTTTAAAAAGGCAGTTGACTGACTAAAATCTCTTAGATGGTGTGTGACTATGTTCCATATCACAAATTTGGCCAGGCAGGATCTGTGCATGACTCAAGAATTTTCAGAGATGTATGCACATTATTTGAACGTGGTAAGGAAAAATATAAATATCAAGCTCACTGTATTACATACACTTATGCTTATCCTAACAGAACTGAACTTTTCCATTAAACAGGTGATTACAGCAGGATCCTGCTTGGAGACAGGTTTTATGACCCCATTCCCTGACCCAAATCCCAGACCAGTTACAATGCCGCTCTAGCCAGGACAAGGGCACACAATGAAGTGAACTTTAGCCAACTAAAGTATCTGAAAAGTCTGAGGGTTGCACTGACAGGGCCTGTGACATGGCATGGGCCATATTACACAACATTGCACCATCAGAACAAATATAAAACATTTCATTAATGTTTAATAAAAGACAATACAAATATGCTTAGTTCTTTGAGTTTTATTTTAATTGTTCTTTTTAAAGAAAAGCCAGTGATCAAGTCATCTTTTGCCTGCAAATAATATATATATATATTGTACTATGTGTGAAATAATATATTAGCACTTACTCTGAAGTTCCTATGAAGCAACTCTATCTCTAGTGCCAGTTTTTTTTTCTTTAAGTTGTCAAGTATTTTCAAAATACTCTGTTTTTTAGGGGTAGGGGTAAACCTGTCAAACACATGGCTTATGCATCAAAAATGAAAAGGAAAAGTACAACACTGCCCACCTCTGCATCACTGCTTTGTGCAGACTCTTCTGTAGATGTGGACTCCTGCAACTCATATTGCATTCAGAAATAATAGGTAGGGCCCACTCAAGTGTAAATTAAGTAAAGTTATTTATGCACTTAAATATACCTGAGAGGGTTTCTTCACTGTACTGTGCATTGGGGGGAAATGGGCATTACAAAGTGTTGTACTTTCTTCCCTTTTGATGTAACGTTAGAAAAAGTATTTTTGCACATGCTTCAGCCACATGCTTGGGAACAGGTAAAAGTGTCGGTGTATTGTTTAAAACTGCACAAAAGAGGAAAACACAATTGCATTACAATGAAGTACACTAGGGGGAAATGTGATCAATAACTCATGGCTACATATTTTTTTTACATGTAGTTTCACAGTCACACATGTCAAAGTAAATTCATTACTAGGTTTAACAGCTGACTGGACAGCCATTTGGATTATAGGCTTACTTAATTTAATGCAGCAACAAATTATTTTACAGTGTAGGCCTACTAGGATCATTTAAAGCTCATTTACCAGCAGTGAAGGTGTTGCTGCTACTGTGGGTCTGAGGAAGAGCTGAACCCAGGGATGCACTCTACAAGGTTCACATTTAACCCAATGGCCAGCTCTTCTGCCTGGGCATAATGTGGGGGTTCAGGACCACCACCTGTTTGTTTGTTTTTTTTTTCTGTTTTTTTCTCAGCCTTTTTCTTGGTTGCTTTTATAAACAGGCAAATATTTATTAACAGTGCCTTTTTAAAAGAGACTAGTATAAGTAGTACAAATTACTATAGAATATTCTAGTACTTCACTTTTACTTGTTCCTATGTTCTAGTAGTGGGTGGTGACTGACATTACAATGAACAAAGTTATTAATTATTTAGAAATTATTAACATATAAAAATATATACTGTAATAAGTGATCTAACTACAAACTTAATTTGTCTGCTACTTTTTGCACACCCTCTCTCTGGCTTTGCACACTTAAAGTGTTCCCTGACTTTTTAATTAAGTTTTCAAATTCAGCATATCCTTCCAGCAATAACTCTTGCTCTTCTGTGGAGAAAAACTGAGCGCGCTCTTTGGCCACGGTGAGCAGCCAATAGCAGCGTTGCTGATCAATGTTTCTACTATCGATACATATCCCCTATGAACGCGCAATTATCTCAGATAACCCAATCCAGCTATACTAATCATAACCGGCAGGAGTGTTCGAAGAACCTAATTAGCCGGATCATGATGAGCACGATGATATTATCTTGGATGTCTCGTTTGATCTCGGATGTTTTAAGCAACGTACGAAGAACGAGCCCCCGCTCTACGAAACATAACAAACTGTTCTAGCCAATAACCGACAAGAAGGGTTTGGGGGTGGGTTTGAGGGGTTAGTGCGTGGATGAGGAGGAGGGAGGGTCTAGCTAGCCTCCGTTTTGTTTGACAATAGTTCGAACGTCAACAAGAAGTGATGTCACCCAGGATCGCTTAGAGAACCTTTAAGTCATCTGCTACAGCAAGAAGATGATTTATCAAAACTCAAATGGTAAATAATATGCTGTATATTTTCTAGATCACGAATAGTACAGATTTTTACCATTCACGACTCTCGAGTTGCTCTCCGCCATTTTGAAAAGGTCAAAGGTTATCTCATCTCGGCAACTCGTGCATCAAAATATTCTACGAGTTGCCCAGTGGAAAATACCACAGGAGGGGGTGTTCATGTGCATTTTCCACGTCGGCTTTTGATATTTACCATAAATACCATAGCACGTGAATGCACCATTAATCCAGACTTAAAGGATCCTCAGGACAGGGCTCGCACAGGGCCGCTGCTGTCATTGCTGCTGTCATTGTTCTTTTCTTTTTTAGATACGGAAATGTTTTATTGCCAGTGACTTTATCAAGCTCAAGATAATAAAAAAACGGTAGGCCTATGTGATTGATTGACGCGTAGGCCTATCGCTTGTTTAAAAATGCACGTTGTGTGTCAGCTTTTTGAAAACTTTGTAGCAATAATTTCCTTTGTTAGCCTATTATGCTTTTTATTGTGCCTATTTGTCTTCACAATAGTATAATGTTCTTTGGTGAAACTTTGTTTAGTTGTTTGCTTAAATCTGCCCACACCTTTTCTGTGGGAACTGCTCTGTTTGTTCCTGTAATAATCTGTTCCTTTGCAGCACTGATGACTTTGATGATGTTATCACGTCCACAGGCTGGTTTCCTAGGCATCTGATCAAAACAGGAATTATTTTTAATGTAGTTTTTATAAAAGTAAGTGGGCCAAATTAACATACTCGTTACCAACAGGTTACATGCTTATTCATACCATGGTTATATATATAATATATATATATATATATATATAACCGTGGTATGAATAAGCATGTAACCTGTTGGTAACAAGTATATATAATTATTTTATTACTTTCTTCCATGGAATCGAGATGTTGGGCAAAATGACAGGGAGTGACTTAATCGCCATTCTCTTAAACTGCATATTTTTTCCAAATCAGTTCAAGTAAATGATGGCTGAAATAAAAGTGTCTGTGCTATAGTCCAATTGTTCCAAGCCGGAGGTCATTTAATTAGATCTTGTCATCCATCCTATATTGGCCGTGTTTAGATATTGCTACTTTTTTATGACTAGAGAATCCATCATTTGGTGGCTTTAATGAACAGACTGAAATTTCAATATTTCAGTAAAAATCTCATCTCAAAGTCATTGTTTTCTGTTACTCTTTAATTCCAGTGACATGGATCACCAAGTCAATGAGTTCAGAAAAATATTTACTAAGAATCCTTTTGTGAACTAAATCAACTAATTCATTACAAAAGAGCTCGAAAAGACAACACATTCTCCAGTTATATGAAAAGTAGCTGATAACTGAATGACTGGCCAGTACAGGATGGATGACAATCTTTTCTGTGAATTAGTAAAATTTTAGTCTGTTCACAATGTAAAGTTAATTATAGGACTTCACAGAGGATTAAACGGAACAGATATGCCACTTGTTTATTGCTTTTTGTAATTTCCTCTGCATAACATCAAGCTTTTTGCCATGAAATGTACATTGCTGTACATATCTTAACTAATAACTTAATGTATTTTATGGCATGGCATAAGAATATCATAGGTCTACTCTTATTTGTTACAGTTGGTGTATGTAGATGAAAGACGAGGAGATCAGGATTTCCAAAAACAATATACTTTACTTAATAAAGCAAAACAACAAACAGGAACAGGCAGGCAGAGGATACAAACACACCTAACATTAACGCCATACATAAACGAGAACGGACAAGGAATGAGGGAGAACACAGGGTTTACATACACAGAGAACAGATTGGGGAAACAAGGCACAGCTGGGGCAAATGAACTGAACACAGGTGAAGGAACTGAAATCTAACGAGGAGCGGGAAAACTGAGACAAAGGACTAAACCAAATACACAGTGACGGGGGAAACTCAGGACACACATGTAACATAACGCCCCCTCCAAAAAGGCGCGTCCTCGCGCCGTACAACTTCAATAGGCTATATGCACGCATAAGTTCCGCATTTGACGCAAGGATGCTCTTCCGTTTCCGGTTGGGGAGATTAAAGCGGAGGAGAACTGAGGAAAACGGGATTATGGCAGAGTCTTCAAAATGTACTGTCCTCTCGTTTCTGAAACGAAACTGTCATATGTTTAGATGTAATTTTATATATAGTTATGTTTATTTCATATAATTTTAAAAAGAAGCATAAACACAACGAGGGGTGTCTGTTTTGTCTGTTTTTGTGACTAACGTTTCTTTAGTATAACCATGGAGTATAAAATTCAATATAAATTCTTGGTATTGCATTGGACTCTACGATTGGCGGAAGTTATCGAGCATCCTTAACCCTTCACCGGAAATACCGCCGTGCATAGAGCCCATAGGGTGGGGGGCGGGCGCCCTGGAGAGTGACGAGGGTGTGGCCTACCCTGAAAAGGAAGCCTCCAGGGCGGAGCAGGCTGGTCAGGGGGCCATGGCGGAGTGGGAGACCACCCCTCGGGCGGTCCTGGCGGAGCAGGCTGATCAGGGGGCCATGGCGGAGTAGGAGACCACCCCTCTGCCGGTCCTGGCAGAGCAGGCTGGTCAGGGGGCCATGGGGGAGTAGGAGACCACCCCTCGGGAGGTCCTGGCGGAGAATCCCCTTCAGGCGCCCCTTCAGGTGGCCAGGGTGGAGACGCCCCTTCGGGTGGCCAGGGTCCTTCGGGTGGCCAGGGTGGAGACGCCCCTTCGGGTGGCCAGGGTGGAGACGCCCCTTCGGGTGGCCAGGGTGGGGTCCTATATCCCCCCCCCCAAAATTTTCTTGGGGAGAGTGACAGGCTTGGGAGGGCTGGACGGCACCAGCAGAGAAGGCTTGGTAGGGCTGGACGGGACCAGCGGAGAAGGCTCTGTAGGTCTGGACGGGACCAGCGGAGAGGGCTCGGCAGGGCTGGATGCATGGGCCAGAACTGATGTGTGTGTAGCCCACACACACAAAATCGCCGCAGACATCACCATCAATGAAGTGTCCTCTTGAGTGGACTTACGTGTGGTGTGCTTAGTCTCTGGCGGGTAGGCGTGCACCTGCAGTGAAGGCGGCTCTGGCGGGCAGGCGACGGGCTCAGGCTCTGGCGGGCAGGCGACGGGCTCAGGCTCTGGCGGGCAGGCGACGGGCTCAGGCTCTGGCGGGCAGGCGACGGGCTCAGGCTCTGGCGGGCAGGCGACGGGCTCAGGCTCTGGCGGGCAGGCGACGGGCTCAGGCTCTGGCGGGCAGGCGACGGGCTCAGGCTCTGGCGGGCAGGCGACGGGCTCAGGCTCTGGCGGGCAGGCGACGGGCTCAGGCTCTGGCGGGCAGGCGACGGGCTCAGGCTCTGGCGGGCAGGCGACGGGCTCAGGCTCTGGCGGGCAGGCGACGGGCTCAGGCTCTGGCGGGCAGGCGACGGGCTCAGGCTCTGGCGGGCAGGCGACGGGCTCAGGCTCTGGCGGGCAGGCGACGGGCTCAGGCTCTGGCGGGCAGGCGACGGGCTCAGGCTCTGGCGGGCAGGCGACGGGCTCAGGCTCTGGCGGGCAGGCGACGGGCTCAGGCTCTGGCGGGCAGGCGACGGGCTCAGGCTCTGGCGGGCAGGCGACGGGCTCAGGCTCTGGCTCGGATTGGCTGGACAGAACCAGTGGTGCAGGCTTGGCTGGGCTGAACGGGATCAGAGGCGGAAGCTCTGTGTCCCAGTCAATAAGCTCCTCCTCTTTTCCTGGACCGATGGTGAAGGGAGAGTGGTGTCTGGACTCCTCTCGACCACAGCCACTACTGCGGCCTCCACGGATCCCGCGAAATCTGGCCAGACGGGTTCCCTCAAACGAACGTCCATGGGTATAGGCTAGGAGATTTTGGCTCTCCTCGACCAGGACGACAATTCTTACCCTATCGTCCATTTTAGGGTGGTCCGTTCTTCTGTTACAGTTGGTGTATGTAGATGAAAGACGAGGAGATCAGGATTTCCAAAAACAATATACTTTACTTAATAAAGCAAAACAACAAACAGGAACAGGCAGGCAGACGGGCAGAGGATACAAACACACCTAACATTAACGCCATACATAAACGAGAACGGACAAGGAATGAGGGAGAACACAGGGTTTACATACACAGAGAACAGATTGGGGAAACAAGGCACAGCTGGGGCAAATGAACTGAACACAGGTGAAGGAACTGAAATCTAACGAGGAGCGGGAAAACTGAGACAAAGGACTAAACCAAATACACAGTGACGGGGGAAACTCAGGACACACATGTAACATTATTAATATGACAAATGGAGGATCATTTGGACATGATACATTTACCTGATTGCCCAAAATTAAAGGGTACCTATCATGGAATTTTGAAAATTACCTTTCATGTAGTGTGTAACATAGATCTAAGTGAACAAAAACATCCTGCAAAGTTTTAAATATGAAAGTTCACCGTATACAAAGTTATTGTCTCTCAAAAGTAAGAGTCGACTCTGAGTCGCTGATATGAATCGATAGACGAACGATGCACTTTCGTACGTCACTTGTACAAGTTATTTGAATTCGACACGCCCACTCAGTGCGCGCGCCGAGCAGACAGAGAAACCTGAACAACATCATGTCGACGAGACTCTGTTCTGAAGTGCGAATCAAAAGCAAACTTTTTTTTTCACTGCCCAGGGACAAGCATGCGAAGACTCAGTGGCTAGAGTTTATATTTACAACTATACCACACAAGTATAGCCACCTTGAGCTGTGTTCGCGTTATTTTAATGACGATCGCTTCACAAACACAAATGCTGTGTGGATTATGGTGTATTCGCGAGTCGCCTGATACTGAAGGAACGTTCAATACCAAGTTTATTTGGATCAGCTTCCTCCTCCGAATCACAACCTGTAAGTACTATTAATAATTGTTGCTTTTATTGTGTGTGTGTGTGTGTGTGTGTGTGTGTGTGTGTGTGTGTGTGTGTGTGTGTGTGTGTGTGTGTGTGGTGTGTGTGTGTGTGTGTGTGTGTGTGTGTGTGTGCGCGTGCGTGCGTGGTGTGTGTGTGTGTGAGAGAGTGAGATTTACGCTCAGCAGCTTCTAGGTCTCCGATGTCATTTTTTTTGTTTTTTGATATATGTGAAATTATGTGAAGCGTATTGTAGTACTGCAGTGCTTTATCAATATGTTTAAGCTTTGGGCTAACGCAAAATATAACTGACTGGGTCATCTGACCAATCACCGCCGATTAGCGTCACGCAAAGGAGGGGTTTGTTTGGACAAATGAGTCGTCAAACGAATCATTAGGGAGTCGGTGAGCAAATCAGGTAAAAATAAATGCATATTATAAGACAACAAAAGTGTTTTTTGTCATTGCATGTGTAACCGAATGAATGAGATGAGTGGTGGTGATTGACTGTTGTGAGCACCAATCAGAAAGAAGTAGCCACTATTTAAGAGCTGGTTGGTTATGGGCTGGGATGTCACGTCTGGCTCCTCCCTGTTTTCTGTTGTTGACCGTAGATGCAGCCTGTTTCTTCTCCTCCCTGGCTCCCTCGGCTTGTTTTAAGTGGATGCTAAGACTGCTAACCTCTCAGTGTTCCCTATATCTCAGCTGCACGGCAGTTATATGAATATCGATACCTGTGCCTGTAAAGGGATAATAGAGCTCAGCTCACTTTTTCGGATTCTCTCACTCGTGAGCGAGTTGTTTCTGCTGTAGTTGCAGTTCCGTTCGCTTCTCTGCTGCCATGCAGTGAGCGCCATCTCGTCCAATTAATCGGGGGATTGTCGCTGTCTGGTTTCTTTCCATCATTGTCTGGTATATTTAAGGGTTGGCGTTCACTAATTTGTAAGGAGAATATCACCCCGCGGTTGCTCCTTTCAAGTTTGTCTACCCTATTATTTGAATGTTGAAAGTTAATTTGTTTCTGTTTTTGGTTATTGTGCTAAAAAAACGTATATTGTGCGTGATTTGACATGACTATCACTGCCTGTTCTTGTGATTTATACAGTAATCAAATTGTGATTTCTTGTACCGTCTTGAAGTTTGTTTCTTTTAATTTTCTTTCAGTCGCCGAGGTCCCACTGGTGAAGGGTCTCTAGTGGTGGGGTGCTCCTCCTACGTTTGCCGTGCAACACTTTTGAAGTGTTTTGGTTGTGTGATCTGAGTGCACGGTGGTGTGTGTGTGTGTGCGTGCAAGTGTGCTTTTGACTAACTAGCTTTATGATCACTTCTCCATGGTAAACCTCGGCCCTGTAAGGTTGTATTTCTTTTTCTCAGTCGTGTAATTATTAGTTTTGTAAATTGTTGTATGTTACTTGTTGTTTTTGTTTGTTTGTTAAAATTGATGCCAGTCATGCACCAACGAGCCATCTGATACATCCTGGTGCAACGGAGGTTATTGTGAATCTCATGCTCTTTTTAAATAGGATTTTATATTAATAAATTTTGTATTTTTTCATGATACCCACGTTTCTGCCTACCTTCTTACGAGAGTTGAACCTGTGTGACCTAAATTCTTAGGTATCATTCATATTTCCCTGGGTGAAACTCCCATGGGTGGCGTAGTCGAAATTCTGAGAGTTTGAAATCGTACTGCTAATGCTACAAACGCATGTAAAACTGTTGTTGGGGACTCCCAGAACATTATTAGGAACATTTTAAATGCCATAATAGGTACCCTTTAATAAAAAAGTTTCACATCTTTGACGTGTCTGTCAATAATTTGTTCAAATGATCCTGTAAATTGTATTGACCTGCACACATGATTTTAGTACTTTGTTAGTATTTTATCTCAGAGCACATGCTTACCTTTTTCACAGCCAGATGCCTTGTCCTGTTTTGTTTTCCCACTATGCAGTGCTTAGGGTAAACAAATGTTTTTAAGGGGAGACTTTACATGTCTGTAAACTGAAGCCTTCAGTATTCAGAAAACTTAAGACAGTACACAATTTTTATTTTTTATTTTTTTTATTGGACAAAGTTAAAGCATCAGTCACACGTAGCATTGAGCCAGAGTATTGACAGTATATGCTACATTCCATATCATGGTGCATTGGTGATTTTATAAAGGCCAAATGTCAATATCTAGCACACATCTAGACTAAAACATTTCCGTATCTAAAGAAGAAAAGAACAATGACAGCAGCCGCGGCCCTGTGCGAGCACAAACGCACCAGACAGGTTTGTAGACGGATGAAGAGCGCGGCTTGCTTGCGTGACGTCACTCATCACTACTCTTCCAAATATTTTGTGATGTCTGAAGAATGGAATCATTTATTATGGTTCTTTCTACGGCACAAATCGAGCACAAACAAAAGGCACAGTTTTGGGGCGATCTGGACGGCATGTGATGGACAGTTATGTAACTGCTTAAAAAGTTTTTTTTTTATGTTTAAAAGGGGATCGTAGTTGCAATGTTTCTTTCAACGGCACAAATCGAGGACAAACACACGACACCGGTTTGGTGCGATTTAGATGAGGTGGGGTGGAGAGTGACGTCACTGCCCCGAATTAAATTAGCTATATCGGCGAAAGGAAAATAGATGCAATGTTTGTTTTAACGGCACAAACCAGCACAAACCGAGCACAAACGAATGACACCGGTCTGGAGCGATTTGAACGACATGGGGTGGAGAGTGACGTAACACAACCCAAAAAATTATTTTCAATATCTCAAACTCCAAACCAGCACACATGTTCGTTTTAACGGCACAAATCAGCACAAACATAGTTTAGGCATAGTTTTGAAGATTATTTCGTTTTATGGGGTGCCAACTTCACAGAGGTCATGGAATGTCCCTAAATCTACTCTCCAACGCAGGATAAAAGGCAATGGCCACTTTCACCATACATTAGGAAGAAAACCACTGTCAACCACAATTAAAGTTTCTTCAAGCTGTGTTTGTTGTTAAGTAAACTGAACTAGATAATATTGCATTATCGGTCTGATGATGTTCAGTTATCCATGTTTCATCCATTCATAACCAAGAAAATTACTAACTAAGATTTAAGAGAGAACCTTTTTTTACTATTTTACTATTCTACATGTATCAATGTGAACTTTGGTCTTTTATCATAGATTTTTCAGTGTCCCATATTGGGACACAACTGTCCCACATTAGGAAGCTGCATTGTCTCAGATAAGTTGCAATAAGAGCACTAATATGTCTATAATTTCTCTTATGAATGGGTTATCTGAATTTTCTCCTTTGATTTGATCAGGACACACTTTTTTTTTTTTTTTTTTTTTAAATGGCATTAAAGGGTGTGGATTTAATGTTTTGGTTACACATCGCAATATGTCACAGAAGTCTGAAGTGTAAAACATGTCCCACATTAGGGCAATTCACCTTATTGACAGGTACATAAAATTAAATTGTCCTAAAAATGCAGAATAAGTAAGAAAATTACCATTACTGTTCAAAAGTTGTGAAACCAACAAAATAACTAATCCAATTAACTAAAAAGAGAGTCTTTTGTTGTGGTATAATGTCTTTATTATTTCAAATTAAGAATTTGTGAGGGGAGAAACTGTGTTTGTATTAGGGGTGTCGCAATATACTGGTGTTGACTATAACAATGATATTCAAAAATATATTGTTAATTAAGAGTGTGACAATATATCGTGATAACTATAATATTATAAATGAATAGTACATAATATGATATATGACATGTAAACATTCCAGTGCCAGTATCTGGTTGACTTAAAAAGTACAATAGGTTGGGGTTTTGCACTTTAACGCTGCCATCTGTTATTAAGCAGAAGACGCAGCGCACAGCTACTACTGCTGTGTAAAATCATGCTGTCTGATAAGACAGAGGAGAGTCTCTACCCATACTCAAAAATAAGCTCGCCAGTGTGGGAGTTTTTTGGATTAAGAGAAAATGACTCGTTCGACACCCCAGTCGGCAGGACTTGCCGATCAACAGTGAGAGCAAAAGGGAGCAATACAACCATCCTCTTCATGTTACATTAACCTGTTAACTGCTGACGCATTTCAGTGTTCTATTATATTCTTTACATCCCTTGAGGCTTTTATTCCAAAAGTTTGCTAAAAAAAACTTGAAAAGATGTTTTCTTCAAATATCTTGAGAGAGGAATAATTTTGTTGTATTTTTATCCAAAATAGGTCGATGTGAGCATTATGGCGCGCTAAACTCTCACATGTAATTTATTTAATTCATACAACATCAGAGGACGCTGCACTTTCAAGCAGTACTTGCCTAGCAAACCAGGCAAGTACAGTATTGTCTAGTTGCACAGGTTGACATGTTTCTATTTCTGCTTCCTTGAGTGTACACTTGTTCACTTTCGGTCCCGAGATACAAAAGAGAAGATATGAAGGATGGTGCTGTTTTACACAAGATGCCTCCAAGACTACCAGCAGTGATGTACACCGGCTAGTATACAAGCGGCAAGCTCAGCCCTGAGGAGCAAAAGGGTTCAAGATGTATATCTAATATTTCTAATAAGTTAGCATGGCAAGTTAATTGTTTTTGGGCTATTCATTCTGTTTTTCTGCAGAATACACACCTTTACTTTTACACTTACCTTAAGTACATTAGAGTATGCAAGATAACACTTTTACTTAATTAAGGTTTTAAATATGACTAGTAGTTTTTCCCCAATGTGGTATTAATAAAAGTAGCTTCTCTATAGTATCTCAATATTCATTCCACCAATTACTTTATCATAGCTCTACAGAATTTCTCTTCTGTGTTTCCCTAAATTAGACCAGACCCCTGTACTGCAGGATAAACCTGAACGTCCCAGTGCTGGACAGGTTTTTCAATGACATGGACCCACGGCCTGATTTTCGGCTGCTGGACCTGTTGAAAAGTGAATGGCGACATGGATGGGATCCACAATAGAGACCCTGGTATTTCTTTTCTGGCTGGCGTGTGGTACATCATACAGGGTTGTCTCCAGAGTGTTTGACATGCCTCGTTCCACTGTCCACCGCATTGTCCACCGAGTCGCTGAGGAGGTGGTGGCCATTCGCCACCAAGTCATTCACTTCCCGAACACCCCAGAGGACCTGGAGGCAGTTTGCCGTGGGTTTGCAGGGCTGGCCAGACACAAGAGACGTGGGCCCGGGTCAGTGCATGACGCACGAGTGCTCCGCTACAGCCCACTGTACAGGAGATCAGTTTATCCTCGCAGACGGAGGGTACCCATGCCTCCGACACCCCCCTCCCCCTCATCACTCAAATTTTCAGAGGATATATATTTTTTTTAAATGTCAGGTCATCACAGCCTGTGCCATCCTCCATCACATCTATCTCTGGGTTTGTGACATCATGGCCCCGGAGGATGAGCACGAGGAGGAGGGGACGATGGTTTGGAGATAGTCAGTGGTGCTCCCTGGCGAGACCAGCTGTCTGCAGAAGTGTCTGCCCTGGAGGATGCCATTTTTTAATGAATCGAGTTGACAGCCCTAGATTGACAGCCCTAGAATCAATTGTAATTTATAATAATTGTTTACTTTAAAAGATTGAGTTGGTTTACTTAAATGTTTTTAGGGTAATCAGTTTCCACAAAAGTTTTAATTATTCTGAACATACCACAGCGTGTCTATGTACTGAGCTAGGGTACAGGCGGTTTCTCAAACAGGGTATATACAGGAATAATGTAATTAAATTGAATAAATTTTAAGACCTTTTTTAAGGACCCCTTCCATACATTTTAAAACCTTATCGCCACCAAGTTTTAACCTTTACATCGGCGACACCATACATTTATATTGATTGTAAGATAGCACAACTAAACAGTCTTAGTTTGTGATAACTCCTTATCAATGCAACATAAATCAGAAGGGTGGGAACGAAGCACAAGATAATTAATTAATTGAGTGACTAACTATTACGATCCGTCTAGGTTAAATCGTAATAAAAGAAAATAGACGTGACTCCCATGCCCAGTCGTCAGACCAAAAGATAGCAATCCAAAATTCAAGAAAAACGATAAACGTTTTATTAAGATGAGGAAAATAAACATGGGTGTATAATCTTCAGGAAGACCCAAGACCCAAAATAACAAACAAAACAAAATATCAAACTAACTTCCCTCGAAGTATCCAAATCAAAATCCAGCAAATTACCCTAAATACACTAACAAAACAGAACGAACGTGATTTTCAAAGAAAAGCAGGTCAACCCTACAAAACACCCTCACTTAAAATAAAAGACATAACACGTCAATCAAAAGGGGTGGAGCCATCCCGCAGCTGATCAGAGGATCCTGTTAGGAACAAACAGCAATAAAAAAAACCACACAGAAATAACAATAACGAATGAACGAACGAAGAATACAAACAATATACAAGATCAAAACATTAATACGAAATTACACATAATTCCGTAACAATAACCCAATGCAAGGTTTATTAGAAAGAGAAACCAGAAACCAGAATTAGACCAATAAACGAAACAATTGACAACTTATTGAAGAGGGAAAATAAACCTCTCAGAGCAATGACACAGTATATTCACACAGTATATTCAATAGACGTATTTGTAACATTAACTCTTATAACTGTCTGCAAACCATATCTCTTTTGTGGTACATTTCCCATACAAACACCTGACTGGTCAGACCTGTGATTACCACAGAGTGCTTGATTTATGCACCAGAGCAGAGTGTCAGTACTAGGGGTGTGCACAAATATTCGATCTGTTATTATTCTTCGAAAAAATAAAATGCTTTTCGAATTTTACAACGTTGTTTTCCTGGCCGTAAATGCTGTGAATCCATGATAAATCCAAGCACTAACACACAGTTATAATTAAATGCACTGGGTGGCGCTGTGGAGCGTGTTGATTGTATTTGATCACATAATGTCGTCGTCTGCCTCGCGAAGTTTGGAATTACTTGGATGAAAATGATCTTAGGTTACTAAATGATATTACAAAATGGAATTACTTTTAATCTAATTAATTAATTAATTATACTGAGTTGTTATAAATATCACCACCACAATGAGAAATCATATGAAATCCAAACACCAGTCGAATGAGCAAAGCCAGCTGTCCATCACTGCATTCACGACTGCAAGTAAACTCAGCTGTACCCAAGTGATTGAGATGATTTTAATATGCTTCCTTTAAGTTTTGTTAAGGAAGACAAGTTTAATAACAGAAAATGCAAAGTGCTGTTAGAAACTTATACGCTATATGGCACTGTGTCCCAGCAACGTCTGTCAGTGGTAGCGCGTTTTCTCTCCCGAGCATGTGGATATTATTGTTTTTCTCAACATGAATGTGAAACAATATAAACAAGATAACCATATGCTGACTCGAGTCATATGTATGTTCCGTACGATAAGTGGCACGGTCTGTTTTATTAGCGTTTTTAGGCATTTAAGACTTTAAGACTTAAGGGCTTTAATTTTCTCCAAATTGATTTATCAACTTTTAATACTTTTCAAGACACCGCAGACACCCTGTCCAACTGTAATCAGTACACGAAGAGAACCATCCAGTCCACTCAGTGGCTTAGCTCCAAAAAAAAAAAAAACCCTCAACATAATACTCCAATGGACATCCATCCTGATGCAGGGAGAGCAGTAGGTCCTGGGGTGGAGAGCTGAATATTCATAATTTGTTACATTTATATAGTGTTTTTCTCGGCACTCAAAGCGCTTTACATGGAAGGTGGTAGGAGGAATTTCCTCAACCACCACCAATGTGCAGCACCACCTGGATGATGCAACGGCAGCCATATTGCGCCAGAACGCCCACCATACACCAGCTTACTGGTGGAGAGGAGACAGTGATGAAGCCAATCAGTTTAGTATATGGGGATGATTATGTTCAGTCCTTCCTGTGTGAGCTCATTACCACCATTGTGAACACGTCTACTGACAGTGCGCGCTATTCATTTGGTGATGATCGGAGGCGATCCATGCCAACAGAGTCAACTTTACTGTCACATTTGATCAATTTAATGCATAGCCTACTTGCTGAATAAAAGTATTAATTTCTTTTCAAACACTTCTTTATTGTCCCACTGGCATTGTTTCACACAGCTCCATTCATTAATAATGGAGCAGTTCATTTAGTTTGAACTTGGACTCAAATATAAAGAAATGCAGAAAGTGCTTAGTTCAAGGAGTTAAGTAAAGTTGGCAATGTATTCACAGATTCAAACTTCCCGGATCAATAACTCATGAGATAAACGTTGTTAAAGCACAAATGACACCTAATTCCAATCATAGTAACACGGATAACGAACTCCAACCCAATTTTCCTCAAAATGAGCTGTATACTATTTTTCACCACAGATTTACATAGGAAATTTGTGGGCGTTGTAACGCTAGGGAGGGCTCCGAGACTGGCTGCCCTGCTTAGTATCATAATACTAGGGGTTCAACAATACATCGATATGGATCGATGCATCGATCTAACGTCTAACGATACATCGATAACACACATAAAATATCGATATACAGTACCTTTATTTTGACACTCTCCACATCCTCAAGTCATGTCCATCTACGCTTTTCTGCCAAAACACCAGTGTTGGGAAGGATACTTTTAAAACGTATTTCGCTACAGAATACAGAATACATGCCCCAAAATGTAATTTGTAACGTATTCCGTTACGTTACTCAATCTGAGTAATGTATTCTGAATACTTGGATTACTTCCACATTGAATTGCATTTTATAAGTGTAGGAATGTGGTATGGTGATGCGGTGGTGACGCATTGTAATATGTAGGGATGGCGCTGCCAATAAAGCACCTAAAATCTGTCACAAAGAACCGGCAAAAGTATTGATTATGAATATGTCAAATATAGCAAGGAGATATTTTAATTGTTTATTAATAAACAAGTGTTTTCTGTCTGTGTCACTGTCGCCTGCAAAGATGAAGTTGACGATGCTGACTCGCGATCTTTGCAGTAAGCTAGTGAACGCGCCAGAGAAATGCGCATTTCATACGGATTACATAAGCAGAACGCAGTCTGTTTTGTTTCGCTTTGAATTGTTCTGTTTAAATGTAGACAAGAGACAAGCTCCAGTTCACGCGCCGGTGCCTCGATGTCGTGAAATATTTAGCCTACTTCTTATTTATTAAATCCAGGCAATTGGTTGATGAAACATTTATTAAAATTAAGAAACAATTAATACAAAACGAAATTCCTTTAAAGAAAGGCTTTGTGTTTTCTGTTTGAGGTCTCTGTGAAAGTTTTAAAGCAGTCTTTTAGTGCCACTTTCAGAGTGGTCACGTTTGTAACAGTTTTTTCCTCATAAATGCGAACGCGAAAAAATTAATAAAATTTATATTTTATGTTCTGTGGAGAGCCAACCCTTCTTCATCCGGTGGGTATTATTACTTTTGGTTTGAGCAGAGTGTAATTCACAGAAGTAGTCTACTAAAAAATATTTTGCCACCTAAAAGTTAAAGTCACGTTTTTGTGTCACGCATGTTTATTTCTCTCATATTAAATAGAAAACGCATGTGTAGACAGATATTTTTCTAATGTCTGGACTCCTTTATTACGGAGTTTTTTTTTTTTTTTTCTTTATTACGTTTTTTTTCGTAGCCTATTAAATGCATTTTCTGATAATTTCTATTTCAAGTTTGACTGCAAATGTCGCGTCCATAACGCTGGAATTGCTCAATTTTAAAGTATTTATTTTGTGGTGTAGGTCTACATATTTTATAATGTTAACTTTAAATAATTCTTATAGTAATTTAAAGATGTGGTAGCATTGGATCTGGACGGGAAGGATAACTTACTTTAAAGGGTACCTATTATGGCATTTAAAATGTTCCTTTTATTGTTCTGGGAGTCCCCAACAACAGTTTTACGGGCATGCCATGACAAAAAACACTTTTGTTGTCTTATAATATGCATTTATTTTTCCTTGATTTGCTCACCGACTCCCATATGAATCGTTTAGCGAGTCATTTTTCCAAACCCTGCCTTTGCGTGACGCTAATCTGTGGTGATATGTTATAGCCCAAAGTTTAGTGGTTAAAGCACATTCGGTCTTTGTTTGCGTTAGCCCAACGCATAAACATATTGATAATGCAGTACTAAGAGGTAACGTTATAGCTATATTCTTTATGACAACTCCATTAACAACGACAAACACTTCACATATTTCAATACAACTACTGACGACCTATGCGCTGTGCGTACACAACACACACTTATTGAGCATGATACATAAAACATAAAAGCAACAATTAATATTAATAATACTTACAGTTTGTGATTCGGAGAAGGAAGCTGATCCAAATAAACTCGGTACTGAACCTTCCTTCAGTATCAGACGGCTCGCGAATCCATACTTTATAGCATTTAGGTTTGTGAAGCAATCATCTTCAAAATTACGCGAACACAGAACAAGGCTATACTTCTGTGGTATAGTTGTATATATGAACTGTAGCCACTTAGTCTTCAAATGCTCCTCACTGGGCAGATGAAAAAAGTTTGCTTTTGCATCGCACTTCAAAACAGCGTCTCGACATGATGTTAGTTTTCCCTGGCGTCTCCGACAGGGTTGCCAGGTCTGCACAACAAAACCAGCCCAATTGCTCAACAAAACTAACTCAATCACGGCCAAAAATAGTCAAATAGCGTTCCCGGGTGTTTCCCCAATAACAATCATGTTCCAGTGGGTAAAACAATCGCGTCAACCCGTACACTACACAAACAACCCGCGGAAACAGTGCAGGCATATACGGACCTGGCAACACTGGTCTCCGAACGCAATGAGTGGGCGTATCTTATTCAAATAACTTGTCAAGTTGACGTCAACTAGACAAAGGAAAAGCATCGTTCGTCGAACGATTCATATCAGCGACTCAGAGTCGACTCTTACTTTTGAGAGACAATAACTTTGTATACGGTGAACTTTCATGTTTAAAACTTAGCAGGATGTTTTCGTTCACTTAGATCTATGTTACACACTACATGAAGGGAAATTTTCAAAAATCCATAATAGGTACCCTTTAAGATGCTTCTTCAGGTTGGAGGTGGAGTCTTTGGACGCTGAAAGGAGCTGGTTGCTGGCAAGCAGAGGTTGCACTGCACATTTAGGCTATATTTCGTTCTCCCTTCTCTTTCTTTAATGTGAAATGCTGTTTGAATTTCCAAGATAGATACGCATTCTTGCCCTGCCTCTGTTGTTCCGGCTCCATCTCTACTCTAGCTCCCGCTGCTCCTCTTCCGACTCCATTGTGACTGATCACGCAAACCGCGCATTTTTTTGTTTTCACATTGGGGCTTCTGGGAAATGCTGAATTGCCTTAATTTATTTAGAGAGTGAATAAACTCGTGAAACAGAGAAGTATCATAATGTAATCCATTGATTTCAACAATGTAACTGTATTCTAAATACCAACTATTTAAATTGTAACTGTATCGGAATACAGATACTCATAATTTGTATTATGAATACGTAACGCCGGTACATGTATTACGTTACTCCCCAACACTGCAAAACGCGCATTTTCTTTTACACACCATACTGTCTGCCGGTATGTCTTTCTAAAGTTAATTTTCTCAGCTAAAATAGACGCCTGACAAGATTGACTGAACACTAAACACGTTGTCACAAAAGTCGGTATTGTCCAAGTTCGCAGTGGCATCGCAAGTTCATGTTTTACATCAGAAATCGACAAGCACTTGTTTGTGAACACAATCCGATAAGTCTGTTTTAGTGAATCAGCACGCAGTATTCAGGTCAGGTGACAAGGCTGCTAGTCACTTTGAAAAGATGCGCTAAACTGAGAGGAGTCTCGTCAAAGCTGACAAAAAGTGATTGAGGATGGATAATTTCAATGAACTTGATGAACCCGTGATATCTTCTTCGAGGCGTAAAAGGAAATTAAAAGCTGAAACTTTTTCACGGAAGCTTTCTAAAGCGGCACGTTTAGTGGTGAGGGAAAAGCTCCCTGTATTACATGTAATCACAACAACAAAGTTTGACAGGCGTCTATTTCAGCTGAGGAGATTGATGTTATAAAGATTAACAGTGTTTTATTATGTATCATAGAAATTACTTGGTTTTGTTTAACTCTGAAACATGAAATGTGAAAGTTATCTGTTTTTGCTAAAAAACAAACTTTGAATATATAAAAACATACTTTCAGCGCCACGTTTTTGATGCGTCCCTAGCTCGGCGTCAAAGTCCACTGGAAGCGTCTCAGATGCGTTTCAGCAGGTTGGTAACTTCTTCATTTTTCCTCAGAATCGGAGCGTTGTTTATTTGTTGTTCATTTGTCCTCTTTTAGCTCAGGAGCGGACAGTTGTGCTACCTTATTGATTTTTTTTCTTCAATTTTCCTCTTTGTGCTTCTACAATGGGTAAGTGGATTACTTAATTAAGTGAATTCTTTCTATTTGTTTTTTTCTGTTGTTATTTCCTACTTGGTAGGTATAGCCTAAATTTCACACAATTAAAAAGTAAAAAATTACACTGAAGTCGTTCCACATTTTAACAAGATAACACCTGGTACCCAGATAGCAAAAAATATCCGCACGGCTTCTTTTTGCCACCGGACCTAAGCTGTCAGCTATATGTGCGTCTCGCTGGCGGGGATGAAATGTTTGCCGCCGAATTCGTCACTCCCATTTTTTGCGAGATGCCGCCGGCGAATAGCTGCGGCCCGACTGCTTTATTTTCTCTGGCGGTTGCCTCCGTCTAATGGACCGTGGCCGGCTGGCGGCAAGCCGCTTTGAAATACAAGGATTTCTACTCTCAAAATCGACCAGCCATGGCTATTATTACTTTTTTGCTCCAAAGCCATTAGGGTTTAGGCTATAACAGATTCTTGACTCTTGATTCCATTATAAGGTTTAGGAAATGACATTTAAATTACTTTGAAACTCTGAAGATTATACAGTAATATATGCTATGTAAAATATACTTAATTATTTTATGCAGGTACAAATTGTTTACATTTCTTTGATTCATGCACATTTTAGACATCCATTAGCATATTATTTTTTTTAAAGCCAGTTAAAAAAATCTAAACACATACATGTTAAAAATGTATTACTAAAACACATTACAAAGACTGTGAACTGTGAAGTACTGAATTGTGGAGTTAGACCGTTAAACAGTTTTGCACCATCGCTGTGTTCAGGATTTTTTGGACGGGGCTAAAACGGTGGCTCGATGACTTACTGGAGAAACTGACGCTGGCCCCTCTCCTAACAATATGACTAGAGCACATTGCGCATCAGTTTGCCGCAGTTAGATTAGATCACTTAAATAGCATGTTGTTACAAACTCCAGTATGGTAGGTGGTGGTATGCACCTAAAAGTTAGTTACAGCTGACGGCCGTTTCACACTGCAAGCGTGAGCGGCACTTGAGCAGCGCGTCAGCGTAACTACATCGTCACTGCAGCTGCAGACGCGCAAGAGTATTCACACTGGAAGTGTTTGTACACAGCAGCGGCTCCAAAGCTACATATGTAAGCGAGCAATTCTTTACAAAGACAACTATACATTTGTTTTTAGAATTTGGTCATTTATAAAATTGATAGTTGTTTGTTATAGTTTGTTATTTATAAAATTGATAAAGTTTGTTATAGTACAACATTTGTTATAAACAACAAAACAACAGAAAACAGCTGTCGTTTCATTCATACTTTCGATACGTTTACAAGACTGCAAACTCCGCGGATAAAAACAAACAAACAAAAAAACCGCACACTCGGGTTTGATTTGGGTTGTGCCAGCCTGTAGCTGTCTGTGTATTACATAAACTAAAAGAAAGTTGTTACGGCAAAATTTACTAACCAATCAGTATCACTGAGAAAGAGTCATTCAGAGTCAAATTCAATAAAAAGAAGTATTTTATTCCTGCAGGAATAGGTTCAGTCCAAACACACAAAGTTCAATTCGTGTGAGGAGTGACACACAGAGAGAAGCAGGAGGGGGTTTAAGTACTCTTTTCAAGGACCTTTTTCTGCTAAGTTTACAGATATGAGCGAACTGTTATGTCTTTTTAGGGGCACAACAGGTGCCTCTCCCTCTCTTCAGACCATAGCCTAATACAGAAATACACTGGTCAAAAGCTGACCAGGCCCTAAGGTCAAAGGTCCCCTTCCACCTGCTCCTGTATGTCACACTATGCACGTACACACAGTTCATGTTCTTTCAAAATCATCAGAAGACACATAATTTAATCCATCTAGCAAATTAACTACTGATTATCATAATATAAATGTAAGATTAACATAAGATTAAAATTTTCCACTACAATCCCCACTTTTTATCATTCAGATTACCCATAATCATAATAATAAAACCAAACAGACAAATTTTAAGTCTTATCATCACACTTATACTCTTCATTTCTGATTTTCGCATAAATGATCACTCTACTTAAACATTTGTGAAAATAACATTTTGAAAAGAAAAAGCTTAGGCTGTTTTTGTAAGGATAGTCCCTTAAATATTTAGCAAGCAGATAAAGAATTCAACTAAAGCCGGGCTAGATAAACAATCACTGTTGTTGTATCCCAAACATAGTTTGACCCTCAGTCACCTTAGTTAAATAAGAAATAGTGTACAGACTAGTTAGAAAACCAACAAACCATCAATCCACACTGGTCACATCAAAATACAGAGTATTAGAAAAGTATAAAAAACCCTTCATTTCAAAACCCTCTCCTTGTACCTTATCACATAGCGGATAAGCACAGCTTTTAACCATCTGTTCATATCAAAAACATTCATAGGAAGAAAAGAAATGAAAGAAAAAAAACATACCCCAAATGTCTAACACATGTCACTGTAGCTGTCACTACTAGAATCATCAAATCTTTTGTCATTGTCATCATCATTCGGATGGGCTGTCATTTTTACCAGTGTAGCAGATGTCCCTGCTCCAATCATTCTCTTTACTGAGCTAGAAACACATTTCATAATACAAGGTATGCAAAGCAGTATCACACAGCCTATTATCCCAATTGGCAGTAAGGTTTCCAGTATCCAGTATACCCATCCTCCCCACATAGTCATGACCCAACCCATCCATGTATCATTGGCGTGCTCAGGCTCCCTGACAGCCCTTCTCATGTGTTCAATCACATCCGTGATATTGTTACTATAGTCTGGAATATTAAAACAACAAGACATTCCTAACAGCTTACACACCCCGCCTCTCTCTGAGGAAAGTATATCTAGAGCAAGCCTATTCTGAATAACGGCATCTCTCAGGTGTTTCATTTCGTCATTTATCATTGTTAAAGCATTTTCAGTACTATTAGCTATTGCTAACACTGTCCAGGCTAATCCATTAATCTTATTGATAGCGACTGTCGTTCCAACTCCTAAGAACAATGACCAACCCACATTAGCCCCAGGGGTCGTCCAAGGGTCAGATAAAGTGTACCCATTATAGTGACTTGGCAAAGCACCTGGCAAAATGTTAACATTCCTTTTCTGTCTTCCCCCCACAGATTGTTTACTTGGCAAATACACAGATGTACCCACATTCATTAAAGCTGGATAACAGCACCCTGACCATTTCTCTGGCATTTTGTGAAATGCCCTGTTACCACACACCCACACTGCTGCAGGTGTAGTCTCATTTGGCTTACTGAATGGACATGTGAAATTTACTTCTGCATTGTTAATGACTGCAGTCCAATTGTCCGTTGCTTTGTCCCTCATGTTGATTTTGATCCTGCAATCAGACCACCCTGCTTTAAACAGTCTCTCATTATTCAAACAAACACATACATCACCCTTCGTTGTTGTCACTCTCAGTGGTGGGATCGCTATTTCGGTGTGGTTGTACTGCCGCACGTGGTCACAGTTGTCCTCAGGTTGTTTTGTTGGTGTCTTTCCTTTTTCAAGATCAAGCACAGCTTTAAGCACGTCAGTCATTTGCTGTGGGATCAGACACTTTGTTTCCTTAGCTGTTGCTGCAGGCAGTGGAACAGCTTTCCAGGCGTGAGACATTTGCAGACAAAGCCAGCAGCTCGTTGAAATCTCCAGCTCCTCCTTCTGCAAAATGGCTAGCGCACAGGCTTTGTTCCCTTGACACTTTGATATGGCGTTCTGTACCTCAGGGTTCACTTGGCCTTTACTCGCATCTCCATTCTCCATCCAAGCCATCTCCTCCTTTGTCTCTCGTTCGATCTTAGGTGGCATGAAAGGTTTCGTCGTCGTTGTTATTGGTGGGGCAGCGTTTACAATAATGTCTATGGTCTCATACCAGTCAGTTCCCCCCAGATCCAGGCCACAGTAATACCTGCCCTGGTCAGAAAGTCTTACTTGTTTCAGTTCAACAATCATCCCGTACTTGTTGCTGCTGTACATGTTGTTCGAATGCACTCTGAATCTGTCGTCATGTCCCTTCTTGTAGTTGTAGTAATATGCTTTCACGTTGGCCCAGCTGCATGGGTCTGCGCAGATGTAGAAACCAGCATACTCCTCAGGGCGCCCCCCGAAGTCTGGACAGTTCTTTTGAAAAGGGTTGCACCTGAAAGTCACATTTGATCCTTCCACGAGCGTGACGATGTTCCCCTCTAGACCCTTCGTCGAATCCACTTTCTCGAGCGTGGCTCTCTTGCCTCGTCCTCTGATGGTGTTATTCAGCACAGATATTTCAGTCCAGTTGCTGTAGTCCTCCTTTGGCAGTGCTCTCAGACCCTCGGTAAGATGCATTATGATCACACAAACAGTCACTGCTATCACGATCAATATGCACATACTCCTACACAAACCACACATTCCCGGTCCCCGCAAGGGGTGCCACGGTCTCTCCATTTGTCTCGTTTGCTCGATCAGAGTTGCAAGTGTGTGACCAGAATGTGTGAGGGAGTTCAGTCTTTAAAGCACTGAGAGTCTTATCTGCTTTGTTGATTAACGGTGTCCAGCCGGATGCCGTTCGTGCAATGAGAGTTATCCGTCCCTCCCAGTCTCCTCCCTGCGTCCGCTTGTATCTCGTTCCGCTTAAACACACAACTAGAATGCAGGGGTCTGTGGTTAAGATTTCTTTAGTTCTTTTCAGTTCGTACCTGTTCACAATGGTTATTGCTGGTGGTGAACGCACGGTGGGGCTCACTCTGCACACAGGCCTTGTTTTTCTCTTTGGCTGGCCTTGTTCTTCTACTGATAGTGGTACTTGGCGTTCAGACTTGACCTCGGCGTTTATTGACATTCAGTTGGAACTGTCTCCTTCTGTTGTTGATCCGTCTGTTGTTGATCCGTCTGCGATGGCGCCGGAACTATCCTGCAGTGATTAGCATGGACCCACGTCGCTCTCTCCGCGACCTTCACCGCTGTATGCGTCGTTAACAACACTTGGAAAGGCCCTAGCCACCTTTTCGCCTTCCAGCTCTTTCTCCTCAGGTCACGAATCACCACGAAATTGCCAGGCCTGACCTTGTGCAGGAACGTATCAGCAACCTTTCCCTGAGCAGCTTTCACCTGAACACAGACATTAGACAACAGAGAAGACATTTCTTTGCAGTAATTCAACATGTCATTTTCGCACAGTTCTGTCGATGGCAGCCTTTGTCTACCCCCTTCAATCCCCATGAACGGTGGCCTACCAAAGAGTATTTCAAATGGGCTTAAATTTGTTTTCTCTCGTTTTCTCATTCTCATGTACATCAACACAATAGGGAGTGCTTTGACCCATGTGAGTCCAGTTTCCTCACAGCACTTAGCCAATTTGTTTTTGATTGTTTGGTTCTCTCTCTCTACTGCCCCTCCTGATGCGGCGTGGTAACTGCAATGTGTTCTCATGTCAATTCCTAAAAACTCACCCACTTGCTGTATTGCTTCATTGACAAAGTGTCTGCCATTGTCCGAGCTGATCTTTCTTGGAATTCCCCATCTCGGAACAATCTCGGTCAACAGAGCTTTCGCTACTGCTCCCGAGTCTTGCTTCGAGGTTGGGAAGGCCTCAACCCATTTGGACCACATATCAACCATCACCAGGCAGTGTTTCTGTTTCCCACATGGGGTTAACTCAATATAGTCCATCATCAGATACTCAAACGGGCCCCCTGCTGGCTGTTGAGATACTATTGGTGTTTTTATACCCCTTGCCACATTGTGTGTGTTACAAATGACACATCTTTTACAAAAATTTTCGGCATAAACTGTAAACCCTTTGGTAAACCACAATTCTTTCATCTGTTCAATTTTGGTAAACCACAATTCTTTCATCTGTTCAATCATCCCCCATTTTGATACATGGTCTTTCCCATGTATCAATTTTCCATAATGAGGAAAGAAGTGTTTCGGTAAACAAGGCATGCCATCACAGCTTCTCCACACATTGTCCTGCAAAGTGCAGCCTGCCGCCTTCCACCTGTGTTTCTCCTCTCCTGTGGAAAAAGACTGCATACTCTGTAAAGAAGAAGAAATGTCGAGGTTAGTGTCAGATACCAAAGCACACGGTGGTGCTTCTGGCCCCCCTGCTGCCGCGGCCTTCGCAGCCGCGTCTGCTCGTGCGTTTCCTGTTGAGACTGAAGTGTTATCGTTAGTATGCGCTGCGCATTTACAAATCGCGACCTTATCTGGTAAAAGAATGGCCTCCAAAAGGTCAGACACAAGGGACGCGTTTAGAATTGGACGACCATCTGATTTTAAAAATTTCCTGTGTCTCCATAACGCGGCGAAATCGTGGGTCACTCCAAAGGCATAACGCGAATCTGTGTAAATTGTCACACATTGACCTGTCATAAGTTTGCATGCTTCGGTGTCTCTTCGGCCTCGCTTGTCCAAACAAGCTTGTCACATGATCTCAGCCCTTTCCCTGTTAACAGGGCTCTCAAAGGCTGCTCAAGAATGGCATAATTAGGAATAAATGTACGACAATAAGCACACATTCCCAAAAATGACAGTAATTGTTTTTTCGTGATTGGTTTTGGCACATCTTGAATGGCTTTTACTCGTTTGGTACAGATGGATTTACTGTTTGGCTTTATGACGTGACCCAAAAATTTCACTTCCTGTTTTACAAACTGCATTTTTGAAAGACTGACTTTGTGTCCCTCTCGCTCAAGATGCTTCAAGAGGGAGACAGAGTCAGCCACACACGTAGCTTTGTCACATGCACAAATCAGCAGATCATCCACATATTGCAATAAAGCCGTGCCAGGTGTCAGTGTCAGGGGCTCGAGACTTCGTCTAAGCGCTTCATTATATATGGTCGGAGAGTCCACGAACCCCTGACAAAGTCGCGTGAACGAAAATCCTTCCCCATTAAAATCGAACGCAAACCAAAACTGGCTGTCTCTGTCGACCGGGACGCTAAAAAATGCATTAGCCAAATCCACGACAGTGAAATACTTTGCATTTTGCGGAATTTGTGACAAGAATGTATACGGGTTTGGGACTCTCGCTGCCCTAGAAATTACCGCAGAATTTACAGCTTGTAAATCTTGCACAAATCTGTACTCGACCGGTGAATCGGAATCTCGTATTTTCTTTACTGGAAAAATTGGGGTGCGTACAGGAGAATCATGGCATGGAACAATTATGCCCTCTTTCAGTAAAGAGTCAAAAACTGACATAATTCCCTGCAAAGCTTCCCGTTTGAGGGGATACTGCTTTTGGCATGGTCTGTAATCAGATTTTGGGGTGATTACAACCGGTTCACAACCTTTGATTAAACCCACATCATATTTGTGTTTAGCCCACAATGTGGGAGGTATTTCTGCCAGAACAGGGTGAATGTCTGTGACAGAAATAGCCCCCACCTCATGTCTCTCCAGCACACTTGTCCCAACTGCAGTAACAGTTCTCTGCACCTCTACCTCAAAATCACATTTTGACATAAATGCCCCCATTTTGATACTGTGCTTTTCATTTGCATTTATTTCAACCCAGTCTGTTGCTGTCATGCAGTCTTTTACAAACAGGCCTAAATCTGCCCACTGCTGCTCTTTGGCCTTGGCCACTGATAAGTGCGGCGCAGCTTTCCCTGCTATCAAATAAGTCAAGTCAAGTCACCTTTATTTATATAGCGCTTTTTACAATACAAATTGTTTCAAAGCAGCTTTACAGAGATAACAGGAAAACAATGTTGTAATAGTATTGTTCAATTGAAAATTAAATGTCCCCAACTAAGCAAGCCAAAAGGCGAAGGCAACAGTGGCAAGGAACCAAAACTCCATCAGGTGACAGAATGGAGAAAAAAACCTTGGGAGAACCCAGGCTCAGTCGGGGGGCCAGTCCTCCTTTGGCCAACGAATGAACAGTGTATGATTATGAGTTAGGCAGCATAATGTCAGGAGTCAGATGGGATCAGAACTTTCACGATATTATCCAGTTCATCTGGTTGGGTTGGGTCATCCGGCCGGTGAGGAGATGAGTGGTGAGGTGTCCATGGGCCTTCACAGCCCTGATAATGCGTGTCGTTGTGTCCATGTGATGGTCCTTCATCAGATCTGGATATGCCCTGGATCCGGCGGTCTGCGGTAAACCTCGGGATAAACAGAGAGACTAATATTAGCGTAGACGCCATCCTTCTTATGATGTACAAAGTACATCAGGAATTATGGGAAGTGTTCCCGGTTCCGGCTGATCTAATCTATGCAGCCTAACATGGAATTATAGAAATCTATAATGTGTTATGTGTATGCTAAGCCAAAGAGATGTGTTTTTAGTCTAGATTTAAACTGACAGACTGTATCTGCTTCCCGGACCGTGTTAGGAAGATTGTTCCAAAGTTTTGGTGCTAAATAGGAAAATGATCTACCGCCAGCAGTCGATTTTGATATTCTAGGTATTATCAACTGGCCAGAATTTTGAGATCGCAATAGACGTGAAGGACTATAATGCGTTAAGAGCTCGCTCAAGTACTGGGGAGCTAAACCATTTAGTGCTTTGTAAGTAATCAGCAATATTTTAAAATTGATACGATGTTTAATAGGCAGCCAATGCAGTGTTGACAGAACCGGGCTAATATGGTCATACTTCCTGGTTCTGGTAAGAACTCTAGCGGCTGCATTTTGAACTAGCTGTAGTTTGTTTAATAAGCGTGCAGGGCAACCACCCAGTAGAGCATTACAATAATCTAGCCTTGAGGTCATGAACGCATGAACTAATTGTTCCGCATTTGTCAGTGAGAGCATATGACGTAATTTAGATATATTTTTAAGATGGAAAAATGCGGTTTTACAGATACTAGACACGTGACTTTCAAATGAAAGATTGGTATCAAAGAGCACACCCAGGTTCCTAACTAACGTCGAAGACTTAACAGAGCAGCCATCAAGTGTTAGACAGTATTCTAGGTTATTACGTGAGGAAGTTTTTTGTCCAATGATTAGAATCTCTGTTTTTTCAGAATTTAGTAATAGGAAATTACTGGTCATCCAATTTTTTATATCAGCTATGCATTCCGTTAATTTTGTGAATTGGTAAGTTTCGTTAGGTTTTGAAGAAATATACAGCTGAGTATCATCAGCATAACAGTGAAAGCTAATTCCATATTTCCTAATTATATCTCCTAATGGTAGCATGTACAGAGTGAACAGCAGCGGTCCTAGTACTGAGCCTTGTGGTACGCCATACTGAACTTGTGATCGATAAGACATCTCTTCATTTACTGCTACAAACTGATATCGGTCAGATAAGTATGATTTAAACCATGCTAGTGCAATTCCGCTAATGCCAACATAGTTTTCTAGTCTATTTAAAAGAATGTTGTGGTCGATAGTATCAAATGCAGCACTAAGATCAAGTAACACTAATAGAGAGATACAACCACGATCGGATGATAGGAGCAAATCATTTGTGACTTTAATGAGAGCAGTCTCAGTACTATGGTACGGTCTAAATCCGGACTGAAAATCCTCTCAGATATTATTTCTTTCTAAAAAGGAACACAGTTGTGAGGATACTGCTTTTTCTAGTATCTTTGACAGAAAAGGCAGATTCGAGATCGGCCTGTAATTGACTAATTCTGTAGGATCAAGTTGCGGTTTTTTAACAAGCGGTTTAATCATAGCCAACTTAAAGGTTTTTGGTACGTATCCTAATGACAAAGATGAATTAATGATATCTAGAAGAGGATCTATGACCTCTGGAAGCATCTCTTTCAGTAGCTTAGTCGGTATAGGGTCTAGCATACAAGTTGTCGATTTAGATGAATTAACAATTTTGCAAAATTCTTCCTCTCCTATAGCAACAAATGAATCAAAATGTTCCTCACAGAGACTACAATATACTCCCTGATGCGATACTGCAGTAGACGGTTGCATAGTTATAATTTTGTCCCTGATATTATCAATCTTATAAGTGAAGAAGTTCATAAAGTCATTACTGCTGTGTTTCTTATAAACTTCTGGGCTTGAAGCTTTCTTTTTCGTTAGTTTAGTCACTTGTTCAAATAAATACCTAGGATTATGTTTATTTTCGGTAACACTTTATTTGAAGGGGTGTGCATAAGACTGACATGACACTGTCATAAACATGACATAACACCTGTCATGAACATGAAGGAGTCTTTATGAATGTTTATGACTGTTGTCATTAAGTGTCATTCGGTAAATTATGACACTTTTAATGCAAAGTTGACATTGTTTAAAATGTCTTTGTTATGACAACTTGACATTAACAAAGACAAAAAATGTCTTTGTTATGACAACTTGACATTACCCAAGACAAAAATGTCTTGATTATGACAACTTGACATTAACAAAGACGGAAATGTCTTTGTTATGACAACTTAATATTAACCAAGAAATCATAACCTGTCAACCTGTCACAAATATGTCATAACAGGTCTAATTATCAAACTTCAAGCATTTTGCAGTGTAATAACCCTTAATGACATCTTTATAACTAGTACAATGTGTTCCACTTTACTTGAGGACAGGTAATATTCATGACACAGTTATAATGGTGTCATGACGGCCAAAGTTGTCACAGGTTGACAGGTTATGATTTCTCGGTTAATGTCAAGTTGTCATAACAAAGACATTTCCGTCTTTGTTAATTTCAAGTTGTCATAATCAAGACATTTTTGTCTTGGGTAATGTCAAGTTGTCATAACAAAGACATTTTAAACAATGTCAACTTTGCATTGAAAGTGTCATAATTTACCGAATGACACTTAATGACAACAGTCATAAACATTCATAAAGACTCCTTCATGTTTATGACAGGTGTTATGTCATGTTTATGACAGTGTCATGTCAGTCTTATGCACACCCCTTCAAATAAAGTGTTACCTTATTTTCTTCTAATAGGGTTGAAAAATAATTAGTTCTAGCATCTTTTAAGGCCTCTTTTAAGGCCTTTTAAGGCCTCATACATAACACTGTAGTTGCTTTTCAGTGAGACAGGCAGAGAGCGCACACACATTTTCTGTACAGAAAATCTTATCAAATTTTACAGTCTCATTTTCTTCCCCATTAAACCAGCCCTCCTCATATTGCGGTTCACGTTCTACACCAACATGTGACGTACAATGTAGCTGTTCAGGTGACATAATGTCTGTGTTAAATGATATTGTTCGATCCTTTGCCAGTTTCACAATCATTTCTGCCCAATCATCATTTTCCACCCGCCACACATATGCCCATTGTGGCTCAAATTTAGCACAACATAGTTGTGATTGTTCTTCAATGCTAATGCCAAATGAATTTCCCGTAAGGGTCAAATTTAATTCACACATTAAATCTCTGCCCATTAGAGGGATCGGGCAGGACGGAGAACACATAAACGCATGTTTAAATGCTCTCCCTCCCTCCGTCTCACATTCCAACGGCACTGTAATTTTGTCACAGATCAAATGTCCCGAGGCTGAAGTGCTTTTTATCACTTCACCTGTCAATTCTGGCATACCTGGTAAGTCACATGGTCGGATAGTGGACCGCCCGGCCCCAGAGTCTACGAGGAATTCTACTAATGTCCCATCTACTAACATTTTATACTTTGGCATTTGCATAAACCCTGCACTACTGTACATTCTCAAACATTCATCCACACCATTATCACGTACAGTTAAATCATTCACACCAAAGGGTCTGCAAGCAGATATTTCATTGCGGAGAGCATGTTGTAAATCAGTGTATGTGTGGGTGTTATGTGTGTGTGTGATTAAAAGATGTTCACTTCCCTGTCTCGTGGATGACCATCGATCCCCCTCAGCCTCGCTCTCCCCTCGCTGCTCTCCGCATGCCCGCCTTCAATCCGCCCTCCATTCCGGACAGTCCTTGGCCCAATGTCCGTCTTTCTTGCACACAAGGCATTTTGTGCAATTGTTGATGCCATGGTCGTCGGTTTTGCACAAGCCACAGCGCCAACGCCCCTTGTATCGCTCACCTCTCTTCTGTCGTGGAGGCCCCTGTTCGCGTGGAGCTCTGTTGTTAGCTGATGCGATAACTGCCAGCTGGAGCTCTCTCTCCCCTTCGCCTTGCTCTTGTCTTTCTGTGTCAGCAGCTGTTCCTCCGCGTGCACAGCATGCGCAAGCGTGGAGGCCAGCCGGCCGCTCTTCCATTCAATGAAACTCGCTTTCACTGCTTGTGCGATCTCAGGTCTCAGTCCTTTCAGAAAACATCCCTGCAAATGACATTCCCATGTGTCTGGAACAGTACCTCTGTCAGCTGGCTCGTCCAAGCCGCTGTGTTTGCGAAATGTCTCGAACAGTCTGCTGTAATAGTCCCGAACAGGCTCTGCTCTCAGCTGAGCGCAGCTGTTGATCGCTTCCGTGTCCACACGTGCTGGGAAAGCCGCTTTTATGGCTCTTGTGAGAGCCGTGACAGTGTTCACATACTGAGCGTTGTCCGGATGTCCCCAGTTTCTGTGGCTCCGCCGGTGTTCCGCATTCCCCATACTCGTACTCACTTTATGCCAGTTCGTTGCCCCCAGTTTCACAGCCATCAGTCTTTTCAATTCCTGCGTGGTGCGACTGAATTCTTGACAAAATGTGGTTATTGCATCAGCAAATTTGTCACCTGCGTCGTCATGATTTGGCAGATGGGCCATGGCTTCCTTCATGTCTGTCACTGTCCAGGGTCTGAAAACCATCATCGGCCCGTCAGCACCCGCCACCTCTACCATGGGAGCTGTAAAGCTTGGCTTTTCTTGCTTCACCTTTGATCTTGTCAGGATTGGTGGTGCGCTGGCCTCAGCGCTGTCTGGATCAGGGGTGTCGGGGACTGTGTCAGCGAACAGTTCAGAAAGGTCTCCTTCTGTGTCCCAGTCTGCGGCAGCTGCTTGTGCTGGTCTTCTGGGCGGAGAGCAGTCGAGGTCGGAGTCCAGTTTTCGGGTTTTCAATGCCACCACTGGAAAGTGAGGATTTTGGGCCGGCGGTGCCGACCCACTCGCCATTTCATGTGGAGAAACACAAACATTCTTTTTGTTAGTTTTGTCTGGTGATGTTGACACACATACATGTCTTTCACACAATTTACTGTCTTCATTTTCATTTCTAAGTGCTAATTCTTTCTGCATTTTCTTACGCTCTCTCTTTTCTGCTTCTTCGAGCCAACATTCCACTGTCTGTTCACATTTATCACATACATGTCGGGCACAACCACAACAACCTCTTTTTGTTTTACTGCCCTCCTCCACTGACTCTTTCACAACCCTCAGTCTCGTCGTGCTTAGTGTTCCCTCTCCGGGGAAGTCATGGTATTTTATCAGCTTTTCAATGTCTAACATACATTTTCCCCCATAATATTTTCTCATTTGATAGAAAACCGGTGTGTCAAATTTTGCAAACTTGCTCTGAGATTTACCCATATTGGCTGTTTCTGTTACTCTGTGGATTTTCCGTTCGACACTGCGTCTAATAATCTGTTGGACGTCTCCACCAGATCTGATCCCGTCACCCCGGATCAGAGAGGGCGCACTCAGTGCTCCTTGCAGATCGATTAACTCCCAGTTGCCCGCTACGTGAAGATCCCCTGATTTTGCAAAACTGTCACCTTCTGACTTGCCTTGCAAAACGCACCTCACGCAGTTAGCCCCACTGTATTAACCCTGACCCGCCCGTAAGTCTCAATTGACCCCAATACGCTGCTGTACAAAGATCCCCTGATTTTGCAAAACTGTCACCTTCTGACTTGCTTTGCAAAACGCACTTCGCACAGTTAGCCCTTATTGCCTCAGTACTCTTGACTTACGCCACAGAAATAAACAGACCCAGCCACTATGGTTTTACCCTTAAATTGAAAGATATTTTAACCCAAAGAAAAATATTTTGTCAGACTCTTACCAGAGATACTTTGGTCAGCCTCGGGTTCGTCCCTGATTCCAGTGGAGCTCCCTTCCGTTCCTGGTGGCGGTCGGCCTCTCTTCTCTTAAGGCTAAGCGAGGTAGAGCTGGAGGTCTATCTCCTCCAGGATGATCCGTCACCGTCCGCCCTCAGGTCCAGTCGGCAAACTCCAAGGAATCCCACTTAAACTGACACCAAGCTTGTTACGGCAAAATTTACTAACCAATCAATATCACTGAGAAAGAGTCATTCAGAGTCAAATTCAATAAAAAGAAGTATTTTATTCCTGCAGGAATAGGTTCAGTCCAAACACACAAAGTTCAATTCGTGCGAGGAGTGACACACAGAGAGAAGCAGGAGGGGGTTTAAGTACTCTTTTCAAGGACCTTTTTCTGCTAAGTTTACAGATATGAGCGAACTGTTATGTCTTTTTAGGGGCACAACAGGCGCCTCTCCCTCTCTTCAGACCATAGCCTAATACAGAAATACACTGGTCAAAAGCTGACCAGGCCCTAAGGTCAAAGGTCCCCTTCCACCTGCTCCTGTATGTCACACTATGCACGTACACACAGTTCATGTTCTTTCAAAATCATCAGAAGACACATAATTTAATCCATCTAGCAAATTAACTACTGATTATCATAATATAAATGTAAGATTAACATAAGATTAAAATTTTCCACTACAAAGTTTATATATAATATTTTCTGGCTAGTTTACTTTAGTTTAGTTTTTTATAATACACCATGCTTTCACAAACTGAATAATTCATAACAAATTTAAATGGGTAGCCTAAATCTTCTATAAATATTTTTGAGTCTTCATCTTCTTTTTTTGCCTACTCCAGTTCTTGTTAAAACTCACTAAACATGCTTATGCTTATTCTATGATTTTGGGCACTTTTTGTGTGAAATCATATTTATTTTGTCCATCAAAAGTGTGCTTTCACTTTAATTGAACGTGAGCAGCGCAGCAAAAATAGACTCGACGCCGAAACCCGCACTTCACTGCTGCTCACGCGCCGCTCCTGCTTGACGCTCACACGCTGCTCCTGCTCCCTGTGTGAATGCACTCATTGATTAACATGCATGCCGAAAAAAAATATGCGCTGCTCACGCTTGCGGTGTGCAACTGCCATTACAATCCGCCATTAATCAAGAGAAGAAGAAGATTTACGAAGTTACTACAGCCTACAGTTTGCTAGCTAGCAAAGTCATCGACTACCATCGTTTAAGTAAGTATATGTTTCCTTTTTGTGTAACGCAATATTATGTTTACATTGTCATAGCTGCCAACTCTCACGCATTGGCCGTGAGACACCCGCATTTGAATGGTTTCACACGTGCACATGCCACACCCCCGATTTCTCACGCTGAAGAGTCAAACCGGTCGGTCAAATGCCTGAAAGATGAGTTTATCGAACGCATTCTCATCCTTTAGCGTCATATAGGTGACACCATATGACATTTCGTCGAAATCTTACGCACATGGCATCCTTTAGCGTCAATATAACACGTAGCAGGTTTAGGTCTGGAGCAGGGTTACAGTTATGACGCCTTGGGATCTGCTTCTCATACGCTAAAGGATGCCATGTGCGTCGGATTTAGACGAGCGTCACCTGTATGACGCCTTGGGTTCTGCGTACCGAGTACCCAGGGCCCGAGGCAGCTCAAGTCCAAGCTCAAGTCCAAAGTCCGTTGCCGTTCGCGGAGCTCAAGTCCAAAGTCCGTCGCCGTTCGCGGAGCTCAAGTCCAAAGTCCGTTAGGATGGATAGTATGCACATTGGGACGCAGCTAGAGACTGTGCTTCAAACCCTATGTTCAAACCACGTAGGACGCGCGAACGGCAGAGAGAGAGACCTTGCGTAATACTGAGAGTAGGTCCATCACCCCCCCCCCCCCCCCCCCCCCCCCGAGAAGTCTCACGCTAAGCTGAACTCAAAAGTTGGCAGGTATGCATTGTTTTTAGTTTATCTTTTAAAAATATCTAAGTTAGTAATCTTTGTTCTTGCAGTATGCTGCTAGCTAGAGTGGCTAACGTTAGCAAGTGTTAGCTAACACATGCTGTTTTGCCTTTGTTACAGGACACACTGAGGTTAATCAATGTTGCTAGTAATGTTACATGTAGAAATGTAATTACCGTAATTCCTCAAATAAAAACCGGTATTCAAATAAACGCCGGGCCTCTGATAGTGGCCGGGTGCGTGGTCAACGCGGACAAATAAAGGCCGGTCTCAAATTAAGGCCGGGGAAAAATTTGTGTACACTCAAAGACGGACGCGCTCAGCGCTTGTCATATATCACAACTACTATTCAGTGTTTTTAACCACGTTTATTTTAGGTTTCAGACATTTAAATAGATAAGATTTATAGCAAAACAATACATTTATAGTTTGTAAAATACACAATGGTGTCTATGGAAGCAGCAATAATCCATTCAAATATATTTGGCGATGTGTTTTATTCATATCAGATACACAGTGTAAGTATAAAGTTTACTCTATTCTTCTCCCAGTTCACCGGCCACTTACTTTCATGCATTTCGGGAGAAACTGAAGAATTCACGCGCTGTGTAACGTACAAATCCAACAGACAGGAATCTCTGAACTGCGGTGCCCATCTCACGTTACAGATCAGGATCAATTATAAAGGGTTTTAAACGACAAAACAAACTTACTTACACTGAATTGAGAGTCAGAATAGAAGATAGTTGATGACATGGTAAGCAAGTTTGTTAATATTTAGAAATAAAAGCGCTACATGTGTCATACAGCACTATTTTGACTGTTGTGAACACGTGCCAAGCATGACGTGTCACCATGGAAACTTGGCTGACGGGCGGGCGGGGATCGCGAATTAGAAATAAAGGCCTGCCTCTAATAAAAGCCTGCTTCAAATAAAAGCCGGCTACCATCTGCAGTTCAGGTAAATAAAGGCCCCGGTCTTTATTTGAGTAATTACGGTAGCTACTTACAGTAGTTAGCCAAAGCTTTACATCTAGAAAGACTACGTATAACTTGTGTTTTTTTCTAACAAAACATAACATAATAATGTATATAAGTTGTGTGAATTATTTTGTTTGTCCGAACAAGTATGCTGCTAGTTCAGTTCACAATGTAGCTACAGTGGTTAATATTGGTTCTCTTTAATCACTGCAGCAAGCTTTATGGAAAACAACATGTGACATACAACATGCATGGATTGGTTTGGTGCACCTCAGACAAAATGCCAAAAAGTATGGTGTCCTTGATAACATCTCATGCTTTCCATTTGAAAACTTCCTTGAGTGCCTGAATAAACAATGGGAGAAAGTCATCGCTCAGTTATTGGCCCTTGAACTCCCCTGTCCCCTCGTGTACAGCATGAAGTTTTCTGCTATGAAGGTATATTCTAGGCCTATGTCTTAGGGTGTATTCACACCTGCCTTGTTTGGTTCGATTGAATCGAACTCTAGTTCGTTTACCCCCTTGGTGCGGACCTTTTGGGCAGGTGTGAATACAGCAATCGAACTCGGGTGCGGACCAAACAACCGAACCGAGACCCAGCTGAAGAGGTGGTCTCGGTACGGTTCCAAACGAACTCTGGTACGGTTCGTTTACGGTGTGAACATGAACCGACCCAATTGCAAGAAAGATCTGTTGTAGCCTACTACATTCCATTCCGGCGCGCTGTCTGGCCACACGATACTGTTGCGCGTCTTTCTGTGCGTCGTGTGTACATCATTGGAATAGAATTAATGAATGAGTGTGCATTAGGACATTCACATACAGAGCGTTCTCTTTTAATCGTGCATAGATGCAAACAAAGCTTTTGCAGTTCATATAATGCGATAGTTACAATACAAGGATGATGCTGCGTTAAACTGGACAAACTGTATCGCAAGCGTTAACATTGACAGCACTCGTTAGCAGTATTAAGAATCTCATATTTGAATCTGTGAACATAGCCCCTCTCCATGAATGAAAACTTTATACCTTATCCGTCTTCTGCGCTGTGTTCTGAACCTATTCACTGCTCCATCAATGTTTCATGCCAAATCGCTATATTTCCTTGTTTAAAATGTACTGCAAGTTATGCAGTTCTTTTCCAAACCGCGATAAGCGCCAAACCTATTTTTAGCCTAAACGCGATAAATCCTATAGACAAATCAGACTTCAGTGAGCGTTATACGCAATCCAACATCGGCGCGCTGAACAGAGGTTTGTTTATGTTCATTCATTCCTCAAAATGAGTGCTTTAAACGGTGATAATACTTTTGATGGCCTTGATGAGCCAGTGAGACCTACACATGGGGGTAGATGCTGCTACCAAAGGTTTCTGTCTATATTATAATTTCTGCCAAAAATGGCATTCGACGATCAAAGAGCAAAAGTCGAATATCGTTCGAAAATCGGTTTTTATTTTTATTTTTTATTAATCAACTGTTTTCTGTGTGTCCGTGTCTGCAAATATGAAGTTGACGATCAGCATCTCTGTACGCGCCTATAGAGAGAAATGCGTGTAATGGATTACATAATCAGAGAGTAGGCTATTTATTTTCATTTTTAATTGTTTCGTTTAAAGACATTTCAATCTTTCTATATAGATATATTTCTCATGTCTGCTGTGAAGCATAGGCTACGCTGATTTCGGTTAATTTGATGAGATGCGCTCCAGCTCGCGTGCAATGCAAGTGACGGCGGCGACGCCTCCATGTCATGATTATATTGTCTATTTGCTGCTTATTTATTAAATTCAGGCAATTGGTTAATGAAAACATTATTAAAATTAAGATACAATTTATACAAAACGAAATCCACATTAAAGAAAGGCTTTCTACAAAACAAAACTTAATTAAGTGGGCAAAATCATCCATTTTTTGTGTGGATTTATTGCGTTTTGAAGAAAAAAAAATTAACTTTGAATTTATCATCAACAATATTGTTGTTGTTTAATTTAATAATAATTGTTCAACATGTTCAGACTGTGGGAAAAAAACATTATTAACAAGATAAATTGAATATTCACAAGATGTGTGGGTCTAGGTAAAAAATGTAATTTTCCTGAAAACTGATATGGATTTATCGCGTTTTGGAAAAGAGCTCCTCAAATATTGCAGTACGAAATATCTCCATGCTGAGCCTTTTTTGCACTTCCTGATTTCCCTACTTGAGAATCCTTGTCCAATGAATGGACGACCTTAGCACACGTGTGGTTTTGTTTACAAATTTTGGTTCACTTGCAAAAAGAGCAGTGTGAAAGCGAACCGTACCAAAAGAAAAAGAAAAAAAATTATTTGGTCCGGACCAAAGCAAGTGAACTATCGGACTTTCCTGGTGTGAATACACCCTTAGTGTCCAGTGTTTTAACAGTATTGAAAATAGTGCCTTTAGTTGTATTTTTTATGTAGATTTCCAGAGACTCCAGAATGAAAAAACAAGCCCTGAGGGAAAGCAATGCACAAGCAGGTGAGAACATGCACACTTTCTTAAATTTAACTTTTTTGTGTGTGATGTAGGTCCAAAATTACCATATGCCTTTCATTTTGTAGCTTCAGATGACAGCAGCTCACTTCGAGAGCAGGTGAAGCAAGTTGGGACAATGTTGAAGACGTTTGCTCGCACTGGGCAATCAGGTACAACTTGCAAACAACGCAGGTGTTGGTTGTCGCTTTAATTCCCACTGGGGCCACCTGTCCATGTAGTAGACCTAGATATAACTGTCATAGTTTAGTAGTTGAGGGACTAGGACTGACTACTTTATTTTTTTATTCTGGGAACCCCTGTAGGTGCAGATCAGACCTCAATGCTGCAACGTCTTGAAGAGTTTGGTGATGTTGTGCGTAGCATGGACAACAAAATGGACACTATGCTGCAACATTTTCAGTGCCAATGTGTCTGTTGGAGAGTTATCCCTGCCAGGGGATCCGTTACTCCCCCTAGACACCCAGTAAGATTTGGCGTTACTTGACAACAGTATGAGGCAGGATAAAGAGCTCCAGGAACGATTTGTAAGTGTGCTGATTTAGTTTATAACGCCATAGTGACAATGGCGTTTTTTTTTTTCTTCTAAAAAGTAAAATTAAGATTGTACACTGCATATTCTACAGTCTGAATCCACATCCTGTTGCATTTTAAATTTATGAGGAGCTTCAGAGAACTGTAATTTGTTACACTTTTTTGTTTTTTTGTATTTTCAGCTTCGGTTTTTGGAAATCACATGTGGGAGGGACCTAAAGATAACCATGTGGCGAATGCTTCAGAGTATCTTCTCTAATCACCTTTCCATACAACCTGGACTGGTGTAGGGGATAAAGCATGTTTTAGAGACATGTTCCTGAAGACCATTGTACAAAGTAAGTTGGATATTTTTTTTATATTTAAGTAGATGTGTATGACCTTATGCCATTCAAATGGAATGACAGATCTTTATTTTCTACAGGACCCATCTGGAAGAACCCGGCGACCCAGGATGCCACTGATGAGGCGATCCAGGTTAACGTTACGCGTTACCTGAAAGGAGCATCTAAGGCCCAGTCCCAAATGGCACACTCCGGACTTGTGGACTTCCTCAGAGTCCACACTTCGGTGACGTCATGTAGTGCAGACCTAAAGGGCCCTTAGCGCGAGTCCGTGAGGGCGCATTGAGAGGTATTTTTGGGACAGACTCGATCGTCACGCCGGAAACCAGGAACTCGTTCCTCATTCCTGTGAAAGCCTTATCCCTCTCCATACGGAGCTGAATAAACTTAAAGGTTATCTCATCAATCCCTTTATTAGAAAAATATCACAAATATCATTTAAAAAAAAATCCAGTCTTTAGCATCGAAAAAAGGTTTATTTTATTTTCCCAAATCTTATCCATGTGAACTACACAGCCTGCTTTTACAGTTCTATAATTGTATATGCCACCTGGGCATTAGAATAGATGTCATGGTTATGTAAATGATAAATACAGTTGTACATAATCATATATAATGTTCAATTTTAACACAAAATGAAAATGAAGAAAAATTTATAGGTTTCAATATTCATACTACGTTTATATGACTCAGCCATGACATTCGGTTAGAACTATTTATGTAATGAATCATAATGCACGCAATGTACGCCTATGTCATAAAAAACATAATGATACTCTTAAACATTCTCTTCTCAGCCATGTTTACAGTCCGTGAGCGAAATCTCCTCCCATCCGTTTTCTGATTGGCATTTCGCAAGGATTCCTGGGTAGTTAAAGTGCGTGGAGCCTGCATCTATGCGTGCTTCGCGGAAGACCGCTTCAAGGGTACAAAGGGGGCGCTGCTGAGCACACTTCAGAGCGTTAAAATGATGAATGGGACGGCCTACGGACTCGTAGACTCTGCGAGTACGCGCAATTTAAGTCCACGAGACCGAAAGTCCGCATGAAGTGCGCCATTTGGGACTGGACCTGACTGTGAAGGTGGAAAAAGGCGCCGCACAGCTGAGAGGGACCCACAGCCGACCCCTTAAACCTAGGCTGACACCCCAGCATCACTACTGACACCCCAGCATCACTGACAACTGGAACCCTTTTTTTATCCTGCAGTCAGTAACATCAAGACCTCTAAAAAAGCCTTGTTACAGTGCTTAACTATTCTAACTATTGCTTAACTACAGTTCCTTGCGAAAGTATTCGGCCCCTTGAACTTTTCGACCTTTTGCCACATTTCAGGCTTCAAACATAAAGATATAAGCTATAAAATTAAGCTATAATTTTTTGTGAAGAATCAACAACAGGTGGGACACAATCATGAAGTGGAACGAAATTTATTGGATATTTCAAACTTTTTAACAAATAAAAAAATGAAAAATTGGGCAAGCAAAATTATTCAGCCCCTTTACTTTCAGTGCAGCAAACTCTCTCCAGAAGTTGAATTGATTTTTTTTTTTTTATTATTGTACTTTTCTAATATGTGAATCTTGTAACCTATAGTGAATCATTCTTTTTTTGGCATATTTGCCTCACTGTCTCACTATTTTACCTCACTGTGCATAATGTTATTTTGGTCCTGCAAAATGAATATTAATAAAATAAATCAAGCCACAATGTCTCACTTTTTTTTAACATATTTTTATTAAAAAATATTAATTTCTCTGCTGTGGAAGGACTTAGCCTACTTCTTTTTTTTTTACAGATAATTTCTCCAGCCTAATTAGATATATGTATCTACAATCTATCTATGTATTTAGGTATGTAAATATAATATGTATCTATAATCTATCTATGTATTTAGATATGTATCTATAATACATGTGTCTATAATCTGTCTATGTATTCATATATGTAGCCTATCTTTAATCTATCTATATATGAAGAGTTCAGATGCAAAAGCCTCTAAATGCCATCTGAAATTTTCTTCTAAAATGATCATTTTTATCAAGCACGTATATTTAAATTCACTTAAATAAAATATATTAAAAAATATATTAAAATTTCACTTAAATGGCAATTAATGGGTAATTTTTCTTGCAATTTAAGTGAAATTATTGAACTTAAATATACAAGCTTGATAAAAATGATCATTTTAGAAGAAAATTTCAGATGGCATTTAGAGGCTCTTGCATCTGAACTCTTCATATGTATCTATCTATCTATTAATCTAGCTGTCTATATATATTTATATATATGTATCTATTAATGTGTCACTATATGTATACTCTGTGTCTCTAGCCTATCAGTCAATGTGTTGTGTAAATTTAGCCTAAATTTAAGCCTAAATATAATTAACAAATCGCACTATAAATGTCACTATATCACCAAAAATCTGCTATCTCAAAATCAAACTCCTTTCACAAAAACCCACAAGGTCAATATGCATTGATTTCACTTTTATACAGATGTGCGATTGTGTGGTCTGTTTCCGACCGTGTCAATCAAACACTGATTCGGCGGATCACACCTGATGAAACACTTAGTGAAATTCGAGTCTTCGTTTGGCCATAGTCACGTGACGTGTGTTTTGAATCACGCTTCGAATCAGTGTTTCGAAAAACATCTGCGCTTCGGGATCTCGCAAAGCTTCAGAACGACTGTTTCGCGTCAGCCATCCCTAGTTTAAAGCCGGATTTGGATACAGAAAGATTTACCAAGCTTTAAACATCCCAAGGAGCACTGTGCAAGCGATAATATTGAAATGGAAGGAGTATCAGACCACTGCAAATCTACCAAGACCCAGCCGTCCCTCTAAACTTTCAGCTCATACAAGGAGACGGCTGATCAGAGATGCAGCCAATAGGGTTGGGTATCGTTTGAATTTTAACGATTCCGATTCCAATTCCGATTCCTTGTTTCGATTCCGGTTCCTAACGATTCTCGATTCCGATTCTTTTAAGAGGCAGGGTCAAAAATGTTTAGGATATTTTAAAAGAGCTAGCTAACCAATGATCTTTCTGAAGGAAATAGTCTGACCTTCTCCATCAATTTTAATTTAACTTTTAACCTTTTACTTTTTATGAACTTTACTATGAATTTCTCACAGGGCTGTTTTCAACTACAATATAAATATCAAATCTATGAACTTGAATATAAATATTATAAATTATGAATATATTTTCACAGGGGTACACTTTCCTCAAGAGTGCTTTATTTTTGAAAACCTCATGAAAGCACATTTACACATGATGTATGATGCTGCAGGTACTTAAACATGTTACTGTGCTGCCTTCCACTGATATGCTAACCTGCTGCAGAATAGCAAATAAACAATAAGAAACAACCTTTGTCATCTGGCGAGGAGAGAGCAACCAGCGAAATAACCGGTGCTCTGAACGCCGTCGAGAGCACTTCTGAACCATAACCATGCCTTGGTTTGATGCTGCGTTCACAGAGCGTCTGGCGCGAGTGATTTCAATGTTAAGTCAATGGAAAGACCCGTTACGCGGGTAAACAATTCCTGCGGCGCGAATGGGAACAGGCCCGCTTTTCAGTTTATAATGTCCGTTTATATAGACGCGAATACTCCTTTTTTACGCACGTCATTTCGCTCTTGACGCACGAATGGATTCAACGTGTTCAAACGTATAACTAGACGCGGTAGGCGTGAATTTGACGCGCTATTCGCGTCTGGAGTGAACGCAGCATAGGAGGACTCTCGAGTTGCTTCGCTCGGTTATGCCAACCATAGATATCATATAGATGTCTTGGCTATGATGCCAACACTTCTGGGACGCTTCTTCATTGGTGTTCAGCGGTTTCTTCTTCTGGTCGGCGGACTGTGAATCGAAACTAGGAATCGAAATTTAAACTTTTGAACGATTCCGGGAAAATCGCAAAGCAAGTCCCGGTTCCAATCGATACTCGATACCCAAGCCTAGCAGCCAAGAGGCCCATGATCACTCTTGAACTGCAGAGATCTACAGCTGAGGTGGGAGACTCTGTAGGACAACAATCAGTCGTATACTGCACAAATCTGGCCTTTATGGAAGAGTGGCAAGAAGAAAGCCATTTCTTAAAGATATCCATAAAAAGTGTTGTTTAAAGTTTGCCACAAGCCACCTGGGAAACACACCAAACATGTGGAAGAAGGTGCTCTGTTCAGATTAAACCAAAATCGAACTTTTTGGCAACAATGCAAAACGTTATGTTTGGCGTAAAAGCAACACAGCTCATCACCCTGAACACACCATCCCCACTGTCAAACATGGTGGTGGCAGCATCATGATTTGGGCCTGCTTTTCTTCAGCAGGGACAGGGAAGATGGTTAAAATTGAGGGGAAAATGGATGGAGCCAAATACAGGACCATTCTGGAAGAAAACCTGATGGAGTCTGCAAAAGACCTGAGACTGGGACGGAGATTTGTCTTCCAACAAGACAATGATCCAAAACATAAAGCAAAATCTACAATGGAATGGTTCACAAATAAACATATCCGGGTGTTAGAATGGCCAGGTCAGAGTCCAGACCTGAATCCAATCGAGAATCTGTGGAAAGAACTGAAAACTGCTGTTCACAAACACTCTCCATCCAACCTCACTGACCTCGAGCTGTTTTGCAAGGAGGAATGGGCAAAAATTTCAGTCTCTCGATGTGCAAAACTGATAGAGACATACCCCAAGCGACTTACGGCTGTAATCGCAGCAAAAGGTGGCGCTACAAAGTATTAACTTAAGGAGGCTGAATAATTTTGCACGCCCAATTTTTCAGTTTTTAATTTGTTAAAAAAGTTTGAAATATCCAATAAATTTCGTTCCACTTCATTAATGTGTCCCACTTGTTGTTCATTCTTCACAAAAAATTACAGTTTTATATCTTTATGTTTGAAGCCTGAAATGTGGCAAAAGGTCGAAAAGTTCAAGGGGGCCGAATACTTTCGCAAGGCACTGTATAGCTTAACTATTGTAAATCCTAGATTATACATCTAATACTTGATATCTGCACATTATTTGGTATCAAATAACTTGCCGTGACTTCAGTATTGGGTATCCAATACTGCGTATCCTCCAGTATTGCGTATCCTCCTGAGTTCCCGTATCCTCCTGAGTTCCCGTATCCTCCTGAATTCCCGTATTCTCCTGAGTTCCCGTATCCTCCTGAGTTCCCGTATCCTCCTGAGTTCCCGTATCCTCCCGAGTTCCCGTATCCTCCCGAGTTCCCGTATCCTCCCGAGTTCCCGTATCCTCCCGAGTTCCCGTATCCTCCCGTGTTCCCGAATCCTCCCGAGTTCCAGTATCCTCCCGAGTTCCAGTATCCTCCCGAGTTCCTGTATCCTCCCGTATCCTCCGAGTTCCCGTATCTCCCGTGTTCCCGTATCCTCCCGAGTTCCAGTATCCTCCCGAGTTCCAGTATCCTCCCGAGTTTGTGATCTCCCTCGGACTACGGGACCTGGAGGGCCTTTCCCTCTCCCCAGAAGTAGTCAATTCCGATACTAGCAGGGCCGGAGATCCACTTCTAGATGTGGCCCTCTGTAGAACCTATACAGCCGGGATGCTGCTAGATGACTGTTCATCTGATCCTCAAATAGATATTGGTGTACCAGGTGTCTCCCTGTGCTCCACTTCTGATGTCTGTAGACTGTTCAAGTTGCTTTTTGAACTACTTTAAGGAATAAAAGCTAAATAAAATAAATTAGTCCTTTAAAATAATGTTGCCTATGTAATATAAAAAATGTGATGAGGCATTTCAACCTTCAATTTTTGTCCCTCTCTAGATTTTCAATACACAAATAATAAATACACTTTTGCTGTAATCATACAGTAATCGCATTTCTGTAGACTTCTATAATGTAAGTAAAATTGCAAATGTTACAAAAATTACATACAGACCTTCTCGGTTGTATGTGGGGCAAAAGGAAGGACATTATCTCTGCATATTTCCATTCCTTTTGTGATCCACCTGCTGATCCACTTGGCAAGTTTTTCTTCCAGTTCTTCACAAAAGAATCTCGTAATGTCTTCCATCTTGCTTTGCAAACATCAACTGAAATATAAAATAGAGACAGGTTAATAAAATAATATGAAATGTAAGTAATCTTTGTGTTTTTCTTCCCTCACAGGTACTTGACTTCTGGGGACTCACTGGTCAGCCTAGCTTTCAGCTATCGCCTTGGTCACAGAACTGTCGTCAACTCTGTCCATATGGTGTGTGCAGCCATTGAAAAACTCATGATGGGGAGGTTCCTACCTAGGCCAACACAAGACACTTGGAGGGAGGTGGCACAAGGTTTCTGGGACAAATGGAATTTTCCAAACTGCCTGGGTGCAATAGATGGAAAGCATGTAGTCATACAAGAACCACCACGATCTGGAAGTCAGTACTTCAACTACAAGAATAATTTTTCCATCGTGCTTTTGGCGCTTGCAGATACTGACTACAGTTTTTGAGTGATTCAAGTAGGAGACTTTGGAAGAACCAGCGATGGTGGGGGTCTATGCTGGATCTGATTTGGGGAGAGGAATGTAAACAAGAACACTTAAAGTGCCACCCAGTACCTCTCTGCCTGGTGCTGCTCAGCTTGGAGATATGCCATTTGTCATGGTGGGTGATGCAGCTTTCCCACTCAAGCCATACCTGATGAGACCATACCCTGGATACAACCTCACTCATCAGAAGAGGATTTTGAATTACAGACTCTCAAGAGCTAGGATGGTGGTAGAAAACGCCTTTGGGATTCTTGCCTCCAGGTAGAGAATATTTCATCGCAGAATCAACCTTCACCCTAGAAATGTGGACACACTTGTGGTGGCATCATGCATCCTTCACAACTTCCTGCTTTCCCCCAGTGAAAACCAGAGGTTGCTGGATGAGAAGGAGCAGCTGGGGAGACACATGGCTCCAGTGAGGAATATGGGAGGAAACCGGGCATCAAGAGAGGCCTGTAATGTCAGGGAGATTTTCTGGACCTTCTTCAACTCCCCTGAAGGCAGTGTATTGTATTTTTGCTATTTCTTTCAATACGCACACAGAAGTTGTTTTTTTTTAAAGGTCTTCATTTTTTATGTATTCTTCAAAAATGTCTTTTATAATAAAATTGTATGAAAATGTGGTTTTGTCTGTTTCTCACATCAATGTGGTTTAAATCACCCAAAGTGTTTTACTACTGGGAAAGAGGTGATGACAGTCTGTGCAGCCTTTAATCAACAATTCACGTTTGCATGACAATGGAAGTGTAAAGACATCCAACACAATTTAATGCATTGAAACATTTACTGTGAATTTTGGATAACCATGTAATAATAACAATGCTAAAAAGGTTTTGTCAATACCAATAATATATTGTCACAAATGTACAACTACATCATAACCAAAAAAAAATAGGGAACTCGCGCTGGGTTGAGAATCGACACATTGGGGAACGCCTTCGGCATGAAGCGTCTGAAGTCAGCTATTCAATCTTGATTGGCGTAGCCAAATCACGTCACTCGTGACATCGCATGTGACGGCGATGCGGAAGCTATAAAGGGATGCCGGATCATAACAGCGTCAGCTTCTGGTCTTCAGCAAGCTTTCTGTGTCAACCTGTTTGTCTTATTTGGTGTTGTCTGTCACTCTGAATATATATATGTATATATATATATATATATATATATATATATATATATATATTATGGCGAACAATAAGGAGAAACTATTCAGTCAGTGTGCGTCCCCTTGCCCACGTTATTTAAGTGAGGGTGACACACACTCACTCTGTGTAGTTTATCTGGTAGCGGAGCATGCACAGGCAGCGCTCGAGGGCGCTGTCCGTGTAAACGCGTTGGGCGTATCTATTAGCTCTCTCTCTTCCCAACAGGGCCTCGCTTTCCAGCGTGCAAGCTAGCGCGTAGTGGGAAGCGAGTCCGTGATTGCTGGAAAAGTCCAAGTCTGCTTTTTTTTATAACCTAACTCATGGAATGTCTCGCCGCAGGTCTCTGTGGCGCAATTGGTCAGTGCGTTCACCTGTTCCCCAAAAGGTTGGTGGTTCGAGGCCACCCAGGGACGAATGATGCTTTTCGTTGACGTCCTGCCATGAAACCACCAACACAGCTGCAATATTTAGCACAGGTGTGTCCACTAACGCATCTGTGTCGTTCATGACACGACATTTCTTGGCCCCTTTTAGTGTTTACAGCTTGGTCAGTTGCCTTGTGTTCAAAGAAGACAGCGGGTCTTATGTGACAGTTTACATCAGAAAAATTGGATGACCAGTAATTTCCTATTACTAAATTCTGAAAAAACAGAGATTCTAATCATTGGACAAAAAACTTCCTCAGCTAATAACCTAGAATACTGTCTAACACTTGATGGCTGCTCTGTTAAGTCTTCGTCGTCAGTCAGGAACCTGGGTGTGCTCTTTGACACCAATCTTTCATTTGAAAGTCACGTGTCTATTATCTGAAAAACCGCATTTTTCCATCTTAAAAATATATCTAAATTACGTCATATGCTCTCACTGACAAATGCGGAACAATTAGTTCATGCGTTCATGATCTCAAGGCTAGATTATTGTAATGCTCTACTGGGTGGCTGCCCTGCACGCTTAATAAACAAACTACAGCTAGTTCAAAACGCAGCCGCTAGAGTTCTTACCAGAACCAGGAAGTATGACCATATTAGCCTGGTTCTGTCAACACTGCATTGGCTGCCTATTAAACATCGTATAAATTTTAAAATATTGCTGATTACTTACAAAGCACTAAATGGTTTAGCTCCCCAGTACTTGAGCGAGCTCTTAACGCATTATAGTCCTTCACGTCTATTGTGATCTCAAAATTCTGGCCAGTTGATAATACCTAGAATATCAAAATCGACTGCTGGCGGTAGATCCTTTTCCTATTTAGCACCAAAACTTTGGAACAATCTTCCTAACACGGTCCGGGAAGCAGATACAGTCTGTCAGTTTAAATCTAGACTAAAAACACATCTCTTTGGCTTAGCATACACATAACACATTATAGATTTCTATAATTCAATGTTAGGCTGCATAGTTTAGATCAGCCGGAACCGGGAACACTTCCCATAATTCCTGATGTACTTTGTACATCATAAGAAGGATGGCGTCTACGCTAATATTAGTCTCTCTGTTTATCCCGAGGTTTACCGCAGACCGCCGGATCCAGGGCATATCCAGATCTGATGAAGGACCATCACATGGACACGACGACACGCATTATCAGCGCTGTGAAGGCCCATGGACACCTCAACACACTCATCTCCTCACCGGCGGGATGACCCAACCCCTAACCAGATGAACTGGATAAATATCGTGAAAGTTCTGATCCCATCTGACTCCTGACATTATGCTGCCTAACTCATAATCATACACTGTTCATTCGTTGGCCAAAGGAGGACTGGCCCCCCGACTGAGCCTGGGTTCTCCCAAGGTTTTTTTCTCCATTCTGTCACCTGATAGAGTTTTGGTTCCTTGCCACTGTTGCCTTTTTCGCCGCTCTTCGCCTTTGTCGCCATTGGCTTTTGGCTTGCTTAGTTGGGGACATTTAATTTTGAATTGAACAATACTATTACAACATTGTTTTCCTGTTATCTCTGTAAAGCTGCTTTGAAACAATTTGTATTGTAAAAAGCGCTATATAAATAAAGGTGACTTGACTTGACTTGACATCAGCTCAAGTTTGCTGTGGCGCGTGGATGGAATGTTCATGTTTTGTTCCGGGTGGTGGTGTTGCCTGTGTTCCAGAGAGGTCCTGCTCAAAACTCCTTTTAAAACACCATCGAGCATCCCCAATAACTTCCGACATTGATCGAACGTGGATTTTGTTCTCATAAGGAGGGCACCGGTAACTTGTAACCTATCAGGCTCTTAGGCATGAGGTCAATCAATTCGGCATAGGCCTATAGCCTATAGCCTATAGCGTTTTGGCAGGTTAAGTTCCGGTTGAAGGTTGTGTCCCTCCAACCCTTTGTTGTATGGCTCACTTTTGCCTTTGGATATTTGGAGAAGTTTGCCTTCGGTAACCGCTCTCTCACTCGACACGCAGAAACGGAACTTTAACTCCGGATTGTGCATATCACTGGCCTGCTCTACTGGGTCAAATTGTATCCCCCAACAACGTTTACAGCTCTTAATCTCAGGGTCGTGGGTTCGAGCCCCACATTGGGCGTATCTATTAGCCCTCTCTCTTCCCAATGGGGCCTCGCTTTCCAGCGTGCAAGCTAGCGTGTAGTGGGAAGCGAGTCCGTGATTGCCGGAAAAGACCTAGTTTGCTTTTTTTTATAACCTAACCCATGGATTGTCTTGCCGCAGGTCTCTGTGGCGTACCTGGATCAGGATCGTCTGTCTCTGCCGCTCTATCCTCGTCCAATCGCGTCGTTTGCTTTCCAATGTGAGATTGGACGAGAGCCAATCGCATCGCTCGCTCTCCATTGTGAGATTGGACGAGAGCCAATCGCGTCGCAGCATGAGAATGGACACAGCCATGGAACGCGCTTACATCCATTGTGAGATTGGATGACGCTCTTCAAAAACCTCTATAACGGAGTTATAACCGGGCAAAGTAAGTATTAAATGTTCGTTTTTCTACTTCTGTTTACTATTTTCGCGATTGTTCATATATTAGTTACTTTTTCAACCCTCGCGCAAAGTTGTTTCGTCGAGTGCTGCCTTTTAGCAATCACTAAGTTACTAACCTGGCCTTCTGAGGAGAATTATGAATGCAATTATCATTCAATTAGTGTTAAAATACTTTGTTTTTGTGAGATGTAGTTAGGAATCTGTGTTCTGTATGCTAGATTTGTCTGTCGCGATGTTTACGTGGTTTTACTATAGTAAAAGTAATCGTCTTTATAAACTGTGATCACGTGATCATGAGTTGCCTATAATCTTACATATTAAACATCATTTAGTCCGCTTGAAGTTCGGTTCGAATGAAAAAACATCTTAAAATTGTAGAAAAAGTCATCACTTATTTTTACCATGGTTTTACTATAGTATAAGTGTTTCTATTTATAAACTGTGGCCACGTCATGACGAGTTGCCTCTCATCTTACATACTAAACACCATTTAGTCAGCTTGAAGTACGGTTTGAATAAATAAAACCTCTTATATTTGTAGATAAAGTCATCACTTACAGTAGGTTGCCAACCAGAATGCCTATTACCGTCGCGGCATCTACCGCAGCAAATTCACCGCGGCAAAAAAAAACCCAGTCGCATTTCAAAGTCATTCGCGAAATGACCGCCAGGTGGCGCAAAGTGACATTTAGCAAAAGCAAAACGTATGTAAAAGTAGCCTACATTTTAAATAGAATATAGCAAACTTTTAGAGCAGATGGCAGAACATTTTATGAATCAAAATTTAAAAGAGGCCTATCTCGCAGTCAGTGAAAATAAATTAGGTGCAATCAATGATGCTAAACTATTGAGGAATGAGAAGATTGAAGAGTGCTTCTCTCATGTGCGCGCTCACTGACCAGTGAACAACCAATCCTGTGGTCGAGTGGTAGAGCTGAAGGAGTACGAAGTGCAAAGACACAGGTTCGAAACCCGAATAAACATGTTTTTTATATAATTACCATGCATTTCCATTTTACACTAAGGAACAAATCTCATCCAACAGATTGACTGAATTTACGTCTTCAAAAACAGTTCTGTTAAAAAAATAAATAAAACTTCACGGGGTTACATGCGGAAAGAATTTTTAAAAACATGAACTAAAATAACTTAATAGGCTATACGTGATTTTTTTTGGTCATACAGATAAGAGTAGAGTAGCCTACATCGTTCAAAACTGTAAACTTTTTTTAGGCTAATGACAAAAGTTTATCTGTCGTCTCTCTCTGTCTCCAGGAACTGCGCGTCGCAAAAATTAACCGAAATCCACTTGCCTCAGCTCCAGTGGCGGATCTAGAGATTTTTTCCTGGGGTGGCAAGGGGGTGGCATGAGCTTTCGGAGGGGGGCCATAAGTGTGAATCACCTCACCATAATTGGGGGTGGTGCTGCTCCTTCACTTTTTCTAGCAGTGTTTCTCACAAGAATTTTGGTCAATTTGTGTTGAGTGTACCTTTGTCCCTCTAGGGGGGTTCGGGGGCATGCTCCCCCGTAAGATTTTTTTTTGCTTTTTAATGTTAAATTCATCAATCTGGTGCAGTTTGAGAGTTCAAAATTAAGAGCTCCAACCCATACTCAGTGTGCAAATTGAACAAAGAAAAACTCAAAACTCTTTTAGTTGTGTGATATAGTGTCTGTCTACATCACACTACTACATAATTAATCATAGTTATAATATTAATCACATGACTAATAATACTTTTTAATAACAGCCATTATATTGTAAAACACATGCACTGAAAAATAAAAGAAACTTTCATAATTAGGTTAGAAGTTAGAACTAATTTCTATATTTGAAAGAGATAAACACATTATCTTTTATTTTGATGGAAACTGCATTGAGCGTTTATTTAGTCTCATAGGCTACTCTACAATTCTAGTAAAATGCATAATCGTCCAATATGCAGATGTGGAAATAATGCGTAACTGGGTAATGGGTTCCTTATAGCCTGTGTTCTGAAAGTAGCCTAGTTCTGCTATGGGCCGTTCAAAAAATAAAAAGTTTAAAGGTATGAGATGTATTGGCCCAAAAAGCACGTCGGCCCACCGGGAAAATGCCCGGTATGCCCGATGGTCAGTCCAGCACTGCTCATTGTTATTATATATCCAAAGTTAATCATAGTTATGCATAGTAAACGCTCAATGAGACAAAGTATTGCGGATGTAAATAACGTAACTTAACACTGTGGTTGTTGCAGGGTTAACTGTCTGCTATTCGACTTGGTGTCAAACAAACTTGCATCTAAAAAACTTACTGATAACTCAGTCACAGCCTCTCTTCTCCGACTCCGAGAAACTGCGTACTGAAGACAGATGCACTGCCTGACTGGTGAAATTTCGCGGGGGTCGCGTCGCGTGCTGGTGATGGGTGAAACCATTGTGAGGGGGAGGGGATTCTAAATCGGCGATTTCTGTTTGAGAGGAGTTTGGTGCGGGTCTCCTTGGCCTTAACGTGTAGGCTATGAACATAAAATATACTTAAAAAATATTATCTGATTCATAAATGGGGTGGCAACAGGGGTGGCAAGACTGTATCCCAGGGGTGGCAGCTGCCACCCTTTGCCACCCCGTAGATCCGCCCCTGCTCAGCTCAGTCACGATAGGAAATCGGCTATGTCTAAAGCCTTTAAATGTCTAAATATTTAGGCTAATAAATGTTATCTGATTATGTAATCCATATGAAAACGAGAGGTACAGAGAATCTGCTGAAATATGTTTATGATGTGAGCGCCTCCCAATGAGAAAATGACAAGGTGAAAATCTCGCTCTAATTAAATGTAGAGACTAAATCTCCCTGAATTAAAATGTAAAAACAGATCAAATCATTTATTCGTCGAAGTGTTGCTATATTGTTTCATTTAAAGTTCATAATTATTATCTAAATGTTATTTAGTTTATCAGCAGTACCACGAAGCACCGAGATATTTGTATTTGAATATTTATTTGAATAATAATAATTTAAAAAAGAACTAATTCACAATTTGCATGCCTAGATCCAAAGATCCCTGTAGAATTTAATATTGAGTTGAGCATTTTGTTCATGACAACAAAATGAACATGCGTTTAAAGATTATATTTAGTTTTGCTTGGAAAAAGCTGGCCCAAACCAGTTTTATTTCTTAAATTATTTAAATAATGAAATATTTAGTAATAAACTTTTATGACAGAAATATCACTACATGTAGCTTAAATTATTTAATTCATTCATTATCAACACTTTAATAGCCTAATGCTAATGTATAAAAGAGCGATTTAAGTGTGAATTGCGACTTCTCTTTATTTTAAAGGGTACCTATCATGGAATTTTGAAAATTACCTTTCATGTAGTGTGTAACATAGATCTAAGTGAACAAAAACATCCTGCAAAGTTTTAAATATGAAAGTTCACCGTATACAAAGTTATTGTCTCTCAAAAGTAAGAGTCGACTCTGAGTCGCTGATATGAATCGATAGACGAACGATGCACTTTCGTACGTCACTTGTACAAGTTATTTGAATTCGACACGCCCACTCAGTGCGCGCGCCCAGCAGACAGACAAACCTGACAACAACATGTCGACGAGCTGTTCTGAAGTGCGAATCAAAAGCAAACTTTTTTTTTCACTGCCCAGGGACAAGCATGTGAAGACTCAGTGGCTAGAGTTTATATTTACAACTATACCACACAAGTATAGCCACCTTGAGCTGTGTTCGCGTTATTTTAATGACGATCGCTTCACAAACACAAATGTTGTGTGGATTATGGTGTATTCGCGAGTCGCCTGATACTGAAGGAACGTTCAATACCAAGTTTATTTGGATCAGCTTCCTCCTCCGAATCACAACCTGTAAGTACTATTAATAATTGTTGCTTTTATGTGTGTGTGTGTGTGTGTGTGTGTGTGTGTGTGTGTGTGTGTGTGTGTGTGTGTGTGTGTGTGTGTGTGTGTGTGTGTGTGTGTGTGTGTGTGTGTGTGTGTGTGTGCGTGCGTGTGTGTGTGAGAGAGTGAGAGTTACGCTCAGCAGCTTCTAGGTCTCCGATGTCATTTTTTTTGTTTTTTTGAAATATGTGAAATTATGTGAAGCGTATTGTAGTACTGCAGTGCTTTATCAATATGTTTAAGCTTTGGGCTAACGCAAAATATAACTGACTGGGTCATCTGACCAATCACCGCCGATTAGCGTCACGCAAAGGAGGGGTTTGGACAAATGAGTCGTCAAACGAATCATTAGGGAGTCGGTGAGCAAATCAGGTAAAAATAAATGCATATTATAAGACAACAAAAGTGTTTTTTGTCATTGCATGCATGTAAAACTGTTGTTGGAGACTCCCAGAACATTATTAGGAACATTTTAAATGCCATAATAGGTACCCTTTAAGTCTCAGACTCAGAGAGCCTGTGGGGGGTTTGGAGGGACCGTTCAGCGTGATGCAGGACAATAGGTGTTAATGTTCCTCTTTCATATGGAGAGTGTCGGATAGCCAGCCTGATGAGCAGGCAAAGACAAAATTATTTTAAGGATACATCTCTCGATGTGTCCCCATATTTTATTAAATTATAAATATTGTAGTTTATTTATTGTAGCCTATTTAAAGTTTTTTCACACACAGATTTAAATTTAGATTTAAATTCAGATTTAAAGTGTTCAATCCAGTTGTTTCAACTGGTTTTGTAGAGTTTAAGAATGTTTGAGCAAGGGAGACTAAATAAACTTGCTGAGATCCAGTGCCAGAGAGGCAAAACTCATGTTTTTAATTTATGTTGCTGTGGACTATTTTCGATTTGTAGCCTACCGTTTCATTTAATTTAGCTGCAATTTCTTTGGCAAAACAAATTTAAAATGTACCAAGAATAAGATTTTGTGTTTCTTTTTTTGCATGGAAATAAAGTCTAAATGCAACCCTGTTTTAATTTTTTTTTAAAACTGTCCCACCACGTTATTTAAACCTTGAATAGTTCAATGGGGTTCCAAATTTAAGTATTTTTAGTGTTTTTTACATTACACAATAATTTAGCAGACTAAAGACGAGCTTCTTCATTTTCATTTTCTGACGCAATTGGCTAACAATCTTACTTCAACAGTTTTGTCGTCTGTGTAGTGGCTCTACAGGAATGTAGCAATGTTGTAATGTGCCATTGATAATTAAACAAAACGCTTGACTTTAAATAAATAAACAGTTAGGCTAATAAACTCGCAAATAAACAGTTACCTATTTAAGCATCAAGAACGGTTAAAGATTAATGCTGTGTCGGCCAACATAATGTTATATTGAGATTCGATCTCGGGTCTCTTGAATCTCCGTGTTGTTGCGTTAACCACAGAGCTACCGCCTGAACGCTGTTAGATCAACGTCTTATACTCTTGCAAAGCCTCATTGATGTAGCCTAATATGTTTCTATTGCAATGTTTTATATGGAAATGTTTTCATTATTTATTCAATTTAATTTAAGTATTGTGATGAATTATTTTAACTACATTTCACTTGATTTCATCTGCTACCAGCTTTCAATCGCTCTGAATGAGTCGCGGCGCAGCGGCAGATTACGCAATTTAGAGAATAAACGGACACTTTTCAAAGTCTGTAATTGTAGCACCTCTTAGCAGTTAAAGGCAGCAAATACACCCCGAAAGTATTATTCTGGTTGGTAACCTACTGTATAATAACTATGGTTTTACTATAGTATAAGGGTTTCTCTGTTTATAAACTGTGGTCATGTTATAACTACAGTAGTTACCTATAATCTTACATTAAACATCATTTAGTCAGCATGAAGTTTGGTTTGAATAAATAAAACCTCTTATAGTTGTAGATAAAGTCATCACTTATAATAACCATGGTTTTACTATAGTATAAGTGTTTCTGTAGTAAAACCATGGCTATTATAAGTGATAATGTGATGATTATAAGTGATGATGTTTACCATTATATAAATGATAATCTTTGCAGATTACCATTTATATAACCACAGTTTTTTACTACGAATATAATGGTTAGACTATGGTTAGTGTAGCTAAATTAATTTGTGTGTCCATGGTTTAACTATTTGAACCATGTTTTATTTGTAGTGAACTCATTTTTCGTACGGCGTGCCATCATGTAGTTAGCTTGAAGATTTGTTTGTATTATTTTTTTATATAGTTGTATCATTATAATTGAATGGAAAAAAATCAGTGTAGTTGTCCAGTATTTGCCAAAATGCATTTGTTTACTATTATTTCCCTGTTATGTTTACACTGTAAAAAATAAAATCGTAAAAAAACGGTCAATGACTGGCAGCTACGGCTGCCAAAGAAAAACCGTAAAAATAAAGTAAAATATCCTAATTTAAATTGAGTGAAAAAAACTTTTCCAAACTTTGTCCTTAAATGTTTTACAGAAAAACACTGTTATTTTACAGTTATTTCCTGAATTATTATGATCAAACACCTTCACTGTGAAAAAAGGTCAAATGACTGTCAGCAATGGCTGCCATACAAAAACCATAAAATGAATGTAAAATATCCTAATTTGAATAATAAATACTATTGCAAAAATCTTCATTAAGATTTTTAACAGAAACACAGTTATTTCACATATATTTACTGAATTTTTACAAAAAAACTTATTCACTGTAAAAAGTAAATATCTTGCTATTAACTACATGCATGATCTACTGTGATTATACGTCATCAGCAACTACACAGTTATTGCCTGTTAAACAAAGCAACACACAGCATTTCATCAGTGTTTCTCTGCTCACTCTGGACTGAAGCACAGACTCTACTCTTCAACACAATGGTGACACACAAAACACACCATACAGAAAAACTTTACATCCCAACAGAACACAGTAAACACTAAACACTAACAGATCTCTCAAGATCTCAGCATCTTCACTTATTACAATCCAGACTTCCTTCATACTAACATTTTTATTGAGAAATAACAGAGGTTTAGAAGTTGATATTTTATTGAAAATAATAAAGTTTGATGTCACCATGATAGAGATCAGTGTTGGCTGTAGTTGCACTCTTGACCCTTCAGATATTAACATTAGTTTTTCTCTGGCTGCTTTAACTGTGTGTTTCTGAGACATATTTGTTATTGTAGAAAGCTGAGAGAAATTCAGAATGGATGATGTTAACCACTTAAGAGTGATTATATTCATCAAGCAGTTGTCTGCTTTATTGATACCACCTTATTGGTATGACTTACTAATGACTGAGTTAGTTGTAAAATATTATTGTTGAATTTGAATGCCAGTATTATTATAGATGAGTGTGCAATACTGTGAGATTACATTTTTTATGAAGTCCTTATGCAGAAAATATTTTGACAGGATCATACAGACTCACTCAGACATCAAGAATTAGCGTATGAATGTCAACAATGGTGACAATAAAAAAATTCTGACCTATTATAAAGTCAGAAAAAGGCTTTGTTGATTGTCACCATTGTTGAGATTCATATGTTGATTCTTGATGTAGCTATACTCCTAACAAAATAAACCAACTCAAAACATTTTATGTAGAATATATATATATTTTTTTAATTTGAGATTGCTATAATACTGATGCCACAATATTTCAACAAATCATGTGGAAAAAAAGTGTGATATCAATAATTGCCTTTGTATAACACTAAAGTCCATCTATATATATTGTATTCACAGCTAATAGAGATTAGACTGTCATATCAGTAATTCAAATCATATGATGGCTATAAAAAGATCAATAAATGACCAAGATCATCTGATATTTTCTCTTGCAATTATTGCCATAATTTATGTGCATCAAAACACAATTAAAGCAGCCAGAGAAAAACAAATGTTAAATTTCAAGAGTCATGAGACCAACTAAAGCAAACACGGATCTCAATCATGGTGAGATAACATTTCTGTTAAAGTTTTTTACACTTTATTTAAATTAGGATATTTTACTTTAATTTTATGGTTTTTCTTTGGCAGCCGTAGCTGCCAGTCATTTGACCCTTTATTTACGATTTTTTTACAATGAAGGTATTTGATCATAATAATGCAGGAAATACCTGTGAAATAACAGTGTTTTTTTTGTTTTATTTGAATTAGAAGATTTTACTTTAATTTTATGGTATTTGTTTGGCAGCCGCAGCTGCCTGCCAGTCATTTGACCCTTTTTTACGATTTTTTTTTCACTGAAGGTATTTCATTGTTATTTCACATGTATATCCTGAATTATTACAGTGTTTTTCAGTTTATTTAATTTAGGATTTTTTACTTTAATGTTACAGTTTTTTGAGGGCTGCCAGTCATTTGACCGTTTTATCATTTAACTGTTTTGTTACTGTTTAATTACAGATTATATTTGTAATTTTACATACATTTTTATGTAATTTAAGAAAACACAAAAATACTGTATGAAAAATACAATCAATTTCCTGTATAAAAAATGTGAATTACTGCAATTTGTCATTAATGTCAGAATACCTAAAATAACAGCTGCATTTATATTTTACAGATATTATTTGTAATTTTACAGTGTTTTGAGTACAATTTAAAATAAAAGAAAATTATCGTCAAAAAATCACATTTATTTTCTGTAAAATTAGGATTTTTTTTTTTACAGTGTACTCTGGGGATATGGCTCACTGCGTCAACACCAACAGCCTGAAGGTGTTTGGCCGGGCTTTTGTGCCAACTTTCAGGGCACCTGCCAAATACACTGGTATGTCTTATCCTTATCTGGCTACATTATACTTTTAATTCGTGGGTTTTCAATTTTCCAACTAAATATTGAATCTGTCATTTTATTATTCCCATTAACAAAGCCAACCATACACTGAGTCTGATTACAGTTGCATTCTATCTTGACAGAATGCTTTGAATATAATTAGTCATGTATGTGTTTTTTGTTCTTTTTCATAGGAGAGCTGCTTGGTGTTGACTATCTCCTGAGTCAGACAGGACAGCCCCTGGTGGTGAACCCCGACTCAGAGGAGACAGAGAACATGCTGGAGGATGTGGACGAAGGCGTGGACGAAGAAGACGAGGGCTTCGGGGAAGACCAGACTAATGACATTACTGTGTCAAGTCTTACCGATGACCCATGCTTCTCTGTCTCCTCCTGCTTTATGTCCTCCTCTGAGTCTCTCTCCTCCACCACACTTGCTACCTCTCAGCTTGCTGCCACCGCATCTCAAGCTGCCTTATCCACCATGGCTGCTGCCCTGGCTGTTCCCTCCTGCCAGCCTGTTGCCCTAACCCATACTGCATCCTCCTCCACCCCCCAGTCTGCTGCCTCCACCCAGTCTGCTGCCTCCTCTGCTGCCTCCTCCCCCCCCCAGTCTGCTGCCTCCACCCAGTCTGCTGCCTCCTCCGCTGCCTCCTCCACCCCCCAGTCTGCTGCCTCCTCCACCCCCTAGTCTGCTGCCTCCTCCACCCCCCAGTCTGCTGCCTCCTCCGCTGCCTCCTCCACCCCCCAGTCTGCTGCCTCCTCCACCCAGTCTGTTGCCTCCTCCGCTGCCTCCTCCACCCAATCTGCTGCCTCCTCCATGCCGCAGCCAGGTGCTTCAGCATCTCATGATGAGTCTGCGGTATGTAAATACTTTTTTTATTACAAATGTCTAAATTATTGTCACCGTCTGCTGATATTTTAGAATGCAATAATCAATCCTGGTTTTTCTATAGCTCAGTTCTCACTGTTCTCATATTGTTGCTCATATCTTTATTTTTTTCAGGCTGTGGATGACTTTGGTGTGCCAGGTATGGACAGAGTCGACAGCCTGGCGTAGTGTCTTGTGGAACTGAGGAAACATCCCTCTCTGGCACTCACCAACCAGCAGGTCAGGATCATTCAACTTTTTATACTTTCCCTCTTTGACTTGTCATACATATTTACATTTTTTTTCTCATTTGCTCTGTATTATATGCTCTTCTCTGCTTAGGTGAGCAATATTGTTGCTATTTGGCAGAACCTGCTGGACTTCGACAAGAGGAGAGTCGTGTTTTCTTCCAGACACAAGAGCAGGCTGGATACTGGGAGGTTCAGGTCCCCAAGAAGAGGCAGGAGTTCACTCCAGGGGTGGAGAGTGTGAAGAGGCACGCACTCACCACCACTGCCCCACTTGCCCAGTGGCCAGATTGTTCTCGCCTGATTGAGACTATTTTTGTCAGGCTCTGTGCCATCCACCGGAGTCCCAAGAAGAAGGGGACTGGCACAGTGTCCAGATGGGACCTCATCCTGGAGGACTATAGGAAAATCAGGCGGTGCATTCTGGGCAATGCAACAGTGATGCAGCAGACCACCATCCAGCTGGTGGACGAGAGCCACACCACCTTAGTTCAGTGGCACAACAGCAGGGTGAAAAGACAAGACAATAGTAGTAATGGTAGTGATGCAGGGGCTGGAACTGCCTAGCCGCTTGTCTGTGGCTGCTGACCCTCTGCTCCCTGCCAATGTGCGCCCCCCATCTGCGCCCCTCCAGCCTGGCCCGGCTCACCAGTACCACCTGCCAAGTAGCACCGTGGGACAGGCACAGGTGAAGAGGAAGAGGAAGATCCCTTCAGCCCCAGTGGTTTTGGCACCAGCAGCTGAGACACCACCAACCCAGCGGCAACTCTTTCCTGCTCCACCCCCAGGCACTCAACTGCTGATGTTGACGCCAGTTGCCTCACAGCAGGGGCCCGTCCTGGTTGCTGCTCCACAGGCTCTCAGGGTCAGCCTCTCCTCTGCCCCTCCTGCTCCCGCTCCAGTTCGAAAACTGACCCGCAAAGTGCAGCACAACACATGCAAGAAATGCGGGCAGTTCAGAACAGCAGAGACTGGGCACAGTCAGTTTAAGGGCATTGTATACTGCCCCTCAGCAGAGACAGTGCCAAAGGAGCAGTGGTTAGAGGATATCAAAAAAAGAAAATAAATAATTATATAGTTTGTAAGCCAATGTATATATTTTTCCTCGTATATAGTTCTTGTATATAGTTAAAAAAAAGGATGACAATAAAATTAAAGTTTGGTCTTTTGATCATAAATGCTTCTCTCCTTGTTTTTTGTGTGTTCCTTTACTATAGTATCATTCAAAAGACAGTAATGAAAAAAAAGGTTGTAATGGATGAATTCAGTAATAAAATAATTTACTAGTTTTTACAATAGTTTTTATAAAATTACTAGAGCAAAAATATAATTAAAACTATAGTTAAATGAATATAATTAAAAGTATAGTATAATTTACTATAAATAAAATATCTAGAATTATTTATATATCATTAGTACAATATTCATTTATATTGTAAAACGACAGAACAGAACTCATTTCTGGAAACCAGTTATGTGATTTTTAACGATAAAACATAATTCACAGCATAACACAGTAATCTTAATTTCTGGCAGCAGTGGGATTCGAACCGCCGACCTTGTGATCATCTTTAATCCCATATAAATGTATAGGAAGATACAAAAAAACAGTTTTTGCAATAATTTATGACAAACGTAGACTTTCAGAAATATTGATGTTGGGGGGACAAAGTCATAAAAAAATCTCTTTCTTTTCTTTTCCTCTCCTTTTTTCCTTCTTTTTTCCTCTTTTTTCCCTCTTCCCCCTTCTTCCCTTTCTTCCACCCCTCTAACAGAGTATTGTTCCCCAGCTTTGGCGCAATCGGTCAGCGCGTTCGGCTGTTAACCGAAAGGTTGGTGGTTTGAGCCCACCCAGGGACAAATGCTGCTTTTCGTTGACGTCCTGCCATGTAACCACCAACACAGCTGCAGTATTTAGCACACGTGTGTCCACTATCGCATCCGTGTCGTTCATGACACGACATTTCTTGGCCCCTTTTAGCGTTTACAGCTTGGTCAGTTGCCTTGTGTTCAAAGAAGACAGCGGGTCTTATGTGACAGTTTATATCAGCTCAAGTTTGCTGTGAATAACTTCCGACATTGGTCGACCGTGGATTTTGTTCTCATAAGGAGGGCACCGGTAACTTGTAACCTATCAGGCTCTCAGGCATGAGGTCAATCGATTCGGCATAGGCCTATATTTACTAGCGTTTTTGCAGGTTAAGTTCCGGTTGGAGGTTGTGTCCCTCCAACTCTTTGTTGTATGGCTCACTTTTGCCTTTGGATATTTGGAGAACTTTGCCTTCGGTAACCGCTCTCTCACTCAACACACCGAAACGGAACTTTAGCTCCGGGTTGTGCATATCACTGGCCTGCTCTACTGGGTCAAATTGTATCCCCCAACAACAGATATGGCCGAAACAAACAAAGTACACACTAGGCCTACCTCTAGGCTTAACCCTGACTTTACCCGCAAGAGGCTATGCCAAGCCTGCGCGAAATGTGAGGCTCCCTTTCACGGGTACAATTTAAGCACGGATAAAAACCGCGACCAGCCCGAACCAGGTCACAGCAGTTGCCCGGCTATTCTGGGAGCTTTAGCTCCGGGTTGTGCATATCACTGGCCTGTGATACTGGGTCAAATTGTATCCCCCAACAACAGATATGGCCGAAACAAACAAAGTACACACTAGGCCTACCTCTAGGCTTAACCCTGACTTTACCCGCAAGAGGTTATGACAAGCCTGCGCGAAATGTGAGGCTCCCTTCCACGGGTGGTCGGTAGAGCATGAGACTCTTAATCTCAGGGTCGTGGGTTCGAGCCCCACGTTGGGCGTATCTGTTAGCCCTCTCTCTTCCCGACGGGGCCTCGCTTTCCAGCGTGCAAGCTAGCGCGTAGTGGGAGCGAGTTCCTGATTGCTGGAAAAGTCCAAGTTTGCTTTTTTTTAAAAACCTAACCCATGGACCTACCCCAGGTCTCTGTGGCGCAATCGGTCAGCGCGTTCGGCTGTTAACCGAAAGGTTGGTGGTTCGAGCCCACCCAGGGACGAATGCTGCTTTTCGTTGATGTCCTGCCATGTAACCACCAACACAGCTGCAGTATTTAGCACACGTGTGTCCACTAACGCATCCGTGTCGTTCATGACACGACATTTCTTGGCCCCTTTTAGCGTTTACAGCTTGGTCAGTTGCCTTGTGTTCAAAGAAGGCAGCGGGTCTTATGTGACAGTTTACATCAGCTCAAGTTTGCTGTGGCGCGTGGATGGAATGTTCATGTTTTGTTCTGGGTGGTGGAGTTGCCTGTGTTCCAGAGAGGTCCTGCTCAAAACTCCTTTTAAAACACCATCGAGCATCCCCAATAACTTCCGACATTGGTCGACCGTGGATTTTGTTCTCATAAGGAGGGCACCGGTAACTTGTAACCTATCAGGCTCTCAGGCATGAGGTCAATCGATTCGGCACTAAACCCTGACTTTACCCGCAAGAGGCTATGCCAAGCCTGCGCGAAATGTGAGGCTCCCTTTCACGGGTACAATTTAAGCACGGATAAAAACCGCGACCAGCCCGAACCAGGTCACAGCAGTTGCCCGGCTATTCTGGGAGCTTTAGCTCCGGGTTGTGCATATCACTGGCCTGTGATACTGGGTCAAATTGTATCCCCCAACAACAGATATGGCCGAAACAAACAAAGTACACACTAGGCCTACCTCTAGGCTTAACCCTGACTTTACCCGCAAGAGGTTATGACAAGCCTGCGCGAAATGTGAGGCTCCCTTCCACGGGTGGTCGGTAGAGCATGAGACTCTTAATCTCAGGGTCGTGGGTTCGAGCCCCACGTTGGGCGTATCTGTTAGCCCTCTCTCTTCCCGACGGGGCCTCGCTTTCCAGCGTGCAAGCTAGCGCGTAGTGGGAGCGAGTTCCTGATTGCTGGAAAAGTCCAAGTTTGCTTTTTTTTAAAAACCTAACCCATGGACCTACCCCAGGTCTCTGTGGCGCAATCGGTCAGCGCGTTCGGCTGTTAACCGAAAGGTTGGTGGTTCGAGCCCACCCAGGGACGAATGCTGCTTTTCGTTGATGTCCTGCCATGTAACCACCAACACAGCTGCAGTATTTAGCACACGTGTGTCCACTAACGCATCCGTGTCGTTCATGACACGACATTTCTTGGCCCCTTTTAGCGTTTACAGCTTGGTCAGTTGCCTTGTGTTCAAAGAAGGCAGCGGGTCTTATGTGACAGTTTACATCAGCTCAAGTTTGCTGTGGCGCGTGGATGGAATGTTCATGTTTTGTTCTGGGTGGTGGAGTTGCCTGTGTTCCAGAGAGGTCCTGCTCAAAACTCCTTTTAAAACACCATCGAGCATCCCCAATAACTTCCGACATTGGTCGACCGTGGATTTTGTTCTCATAAGGAGGGCACCGGTAACTTGTAACCTATCAGGCTCTCAGGCATGAGGTCAATCGATTCGGCATAGGCCTATATGTACTAGCGTTTTTGGAGGTTAAGTTCCGGTTGGAGGTTGTGTCCCTCCAACTCTTTGTTGTATGGCTCACTTTTGCCTTTGGATATTTGGAGAAGTTTGCCTTCGGTAACCGCTCTCTCACTCGACACACCGAAACGGAACTTTAGCTCCGGGTTGTGCATATCACTGGCCTGCTCTACTGGGTCAAATTGTATCCCCCAACAACAGATTTTTTTTTTTTATTTAACCTTTATTTAACCAGGTAGGCACATAGAGGACTCATTCTCATTAAAAACGGCGACCTGGCCAAGATAAAGCGTCATAGTGCAGACAACAATAAGTTACACATAAAAGATAAGACAATGTAGTACAAGTTACAAACAGTTGTTCAGTCGTAGCACATCATACGAAAATAAATCAAAATAGAATAACTAGACAATTCCTAGGAATCAGAGAACAATGCAGAGAAAGAAAATGATGAATAATAAATGATCTAGTTTACACAGGAGGAAAAATGATAATGCTAACATGAACAGTGGTGTGACAGAAGGTTAGTTATCAACCCTTTAAAAGTGGATAATGGAACAATAGATTCTAGCCTTAAAGTTTTTTGGAGTTCATTCCAATCATTGGCAGCAGAAAACTGAAAAGAAAAACGGCCGAGGGAAGTGCGGGCATTGGTAGTGTTTAATGAGATGAACCTACTTGAGCGAAGGTTGCGAGAGGGAGAAGCTACCGAAATTAAGTTTCTCAAGTAGGTAGGGCCTTTGCCTAAAATAATTTTGTATATGAAGTAAAACCAGTGTCTTTGACGTCGGATGTGAAGGGAAGGCCAACCAATGAGTGTGTAGAGATTACAATGGTGAGTGCTAAATGGGGCGTTGGTGGCAAAGCGTATAGCACAGTGGTATAGTACATCCAACTTTCTAAGTAGAGTGTTAGAAGCAGATCTATAGGCCACATCACCAAAGTCTAAGATGGGAAGAATAGTCGTATTCACAAGAGCATATTTAGCAGGGAGGGTGAAAGAAGCTCTGTTACGGAAAAGAAAGCTGATCCTGGATTTGATTTTTGACTGGAGTTTGTTAATATGGGTATGGAAAGAGAGAGAAGAGTCTAACCAAATACCTAGGTATTTATAAGTGTCAACAGTCTCCAAAACGAAACCGTCCAAAGTAGAAATTTGATCTGTGTATGAAGGTGCAGAGCGAGATCGATTAAAAATCATGCATTTAGTTTTACTAGGGTTTAATAATAGTTGAAGACCGCGGAATGAATTTTGTATGCTATTGAAACTTGCTTGAAGGTTGTTTAGTACAGTGTTCATAGATGGCCCGAAGGTGTACAGAATGGTATCATCTGCATATAGATGTATCAAAGAGTCACCTGCAGCCAAGGCCACGTCATTAATGTAGGCGGAAAAAAGTATAGGGCCCAAAATTGAGCCTTGTGGCACCCCCATGGAGACAGCCAGTGGGCTAGATAGCAAGCCCTCAGATTTGACACACTGGAATCTGTCTAAGAAGTAATTAGTGAACCAGGCGAGGCAGTGATTTGAAAGGCCCAGACTCTTTAACCTACCAATAAGAATGGTATGATTGACGGAGTCAAAAGCTTTGGCCAGGTCTATAAAAACTGCTGCACAGTAATGTTTGCGGTCGATAGCAGATATAATGTAATTTATGACTTTGAGTGTGGCTGAGGTGCACCCTCTACCAGCTCGGAAGCCCGATTGCATATCGGAGAGGCTATGGTTAGATTCAAAATAGTTAGTGATCTGTTTGTTTATCAGGTGTTCAAAAACCTTAGAAAGACAGGGTAGAATAGAAATTGGTCTGTAGCAATTGGGGTCTAAATTGTCTCCCCCTTTAAAAATAGGGATTACAGCAGCAACTTTCCAGTCTTTCGGGATATAAGAAGTGTCAAGAGAGAGATTAAAAATGGCAGTTATTGGTGTAGCAATAACCGGAGCAGCCAATTTTAAAAATAAGGGGTCTAAGTTGTCCAGTCCAGCTGATTTGGATGGAACGAGATTTTGTAATTCCCTCAAGACATCAACTATCTGGATATGGGTAAAAGAAAAGAGTGGCAGACTGACTGGAGGAACTATGGGCTGTGGTAGGTTTATAGCTGTAACAGAAGGTGACAGGTGGAAAGCGTGTCCAGCTCTTACAAAGTGTTTGTTAAAGTTCTCTATAATGTCAGACTTTTTAGTGGTGACAGTGTTTTCAAATCTTAAAGCGGTGGGCAGCTGGGCGGAAGTATTATTACCTTCCATAGACTTTATTGTGTCCCAGAATTTTTTATTGTTTGTACCACAGGAAGATAATTTTTGTTTGAAAAAACTAGATTTAGCGTTTCTAACTGCCTGTGTGTACTGGTACAGATATGGCCGAAACAAACAAAGTACACACTAGGCCTACCTCTAGGCTTAACCCTGACTTTACCCGCAAGAGGCTATGCCAAGCCCCACGTTGGGCGTATCTATTAGCCCTCTCTCTTCCCGACGGGGCCTCGCTTTCCAGCGTGCAAGCTAGCGTGTAGTGGGAGCGAGTGCCTGATTGCCGGAAAAGTCCAAGTCTGCTATTTTTTTAAAAACCTAACCCATGGACCTAACCCAGGTCTCTGTGGCGCAATCGGTCAGCGCGTTCGGCTGTTAACCGGCTGTTGGTTCGAGCCCACCCAGGGACGAATACCATCGAGCATCCCCAATAACTTCCGACATTGGTCGACCGTGGATTTTTTTCTCATAAGGAGGGCACCGGTAACTTGCAACCTATCAGGCTCTCAGGCATGAGGTCAATCGATTCGGCATAGGCCTATATGTACTAGCGTTTTTGCAGGTAAAGTTCGGGTTGGAGGTTGTGTCCCTCCAACTCTTTGTTGTATGGCTCACTTTTGCCTTTGAATATTTGGAGAAGTTTGCCTTCGGTAACCGCTCTCTCACTCGACACACCGAAACGGAACTTTAGCTCCAGGTTGTGCATATCAATGGCCTGCTCTACTGGGTCAAATTGTATCCCCCAACAACAGATATGGCCGAAACAAACAAAGTACACACTAGGCCTAGGCTTAACCCTGACTTTACCCGCAAGAGGCTATGCCAAGCCCCACGTTGGGCGTATCTATTAGCCCTCTCTCTTCCCGACGGGGCCTCGCTTTTCAGCGTGCAAGCTAGCGTGTAGTGGGAGCGAGTGCCTGATTGCCGGAAAAGTCCAAGTCTGCTATTTTTTTAAAAACCTAACCCATGGACCTAACCCAGGTCTCTGTGGCGCAATCGGTCAGCGCGCTCGGCTGTTAACCGAAAGGTTGGTGGTTCGAGCCCACCCAGGGACGAATGCTGCTTTTCGTTGACGTCCTGCCATGTAACCACCAACACAGCTGCAGTATTTAGCACACGTGTGTCCACTAACGCATCCGTGTCGTTCATGACACGACATTTCTTGGCCCCTTTTAGCGTTTACAGCTTGGTCAGTTGTCTTGTGTTCAAAGAAGACAGCGGGTCTTATGTGACAGTTTACATCAGCTCAAGTTTGCTGTGGCGCGTGGATGGAATGTTCATGTTTTGTTCCGGGTGGCGGAGTTGCCTGTGTTCCAGAGAGGTCCTGCTCAAAACTCCTTTTAAAACACCATCGAGCATCCCCAATAACTTCCGACATTGGTCGACCGTGGATTTTTTTCTCATAAGGAGGGCACCGGTAACTTGCAACCTATCAGGCTCTCAGGCATGAGGTCAATCGATTCGGCATAGGCCTATATGTACTAGCGTTTTTGCAGGTTAAGTTCCGGTTGGAGGTTGTGTCCCTCCAACTCTTTGTTGTATGGCTCACTTTTGCCTTTGAATATTTGGAGAAGTTTGCCTCCGGTAACCGCTCTCTCACTCGACACACCGAAACGGAACTTTAGCTCCGGGTTGTGCATATCACTGGCCTGCTCTACTGGGTCAAATTGTATCCCCCAACAACAGATATGGCCGAAACAAACAAAGTACACACTAGGCATACCTCTAGGCTTAACCCAGACTTTACCCGCAAGAGGCTATGCCAAGCCCCACGTTGGGCGTATCTATTAGCCCTCTCTCTTCCCGACGGGGCCTCGCTTTCCAGCGTGCAAGCTAGCGTGTAGTGGGAGCGAGTGCCTGATTGCCGGAAAAGTCCAAGTCTGCTATTTTTTTAAAAACCTAACCCATGGACCTAACCCAGGTCTCTGTGGCGCAATCGGTCAGCGCGTTCGGCTGTTAAAGTATGGAGTCTGTTTAAGCCTCAATGGATGGAACCATTAATGTCCTTGTACTGGCTCCTGGAAGAGCCCATTGTGTGTGGAGCACGTTTCGATGTATCTGGGGATGAAATACCGGGTCTTAAAGATTTGTTGTACAGAAGTGGATCTCTACAGTTGAAACACATTATAAATAATGCAGGTCCTGATTTTAAAGATGTAGAAGCAATTTCAGCCTTTTTAAAGGTAAAATCTGCACGATACATTAAACGTTTTTTAGATAAACTGCAGGGGGTTTTGAATGTACAAGAAAGAAACTTACTTGATGAGTATGATAAGAAATGTATATTTCCAGACTGTGAAGACTTCTTTCCAGATATAAGTATTGTACCTGATCTTTCTTCATTTAACGATATTAATCCCTTGTTGAAAAAGGAAATTGATGTGCAAATTGATTTTTTTGAAGTTAAAGGGAAAGCATTGTACAGAAGTATTGTGAAAGTGATGAATATAAAATGGTTTAAAGAATAGAAGTGATACTGTATGGAGAGACACATTAGGGATTACTGAAACAACAAAACCAGTGTGGAGGATTCTGTACAAACCTCCCTTACCTAAAAGAGTTGGTGATCTTCAGTGGAGGATACTCCATGGGGCGATAGCAGTTAATTCTTTTGTGGAAATGTTGAACTCAAATGTAAGTGAAAATTGCCCCTTTTGCAATGAAAGGGAGACTGTGTTTCATTGTTTCATGTTTTGTAGCAGACTTTCTTTTTTGTTTAGCCTTTTAGAGATTCTTTTTGAATCTTTTGAGGTATGTTTTACAAAGCAGGATTTTATTCTTGGTTGTATGTATACTATTAAGGAAAGATACAAATGTCAATTGCTTAATTTTATTGTTGGTATTGCGAAATTAGCCATTTATATAACTAGGAGAAATAAAATTGAACAGAAAGGAGAACAAGAACTTAAATCAGCTTCTAAAAAAATGGTAAAATCAAGACTTGTAATCGATTTTAATTTTTATAAACTAATGAGTTCATTGAATATTTTTGAAATTGAGTGGTGCTGTGATGATGTGCTGTGTTCATTAGTTGATAATGAACTGGTTATTTCGGAAGTGTTGATGTAAGTTAAAAAAAGTCATTTTTTTAGAGTGAAAAATATGTGACTTGTTTTTGTGAATAATTTTTATAGTCATATTTTTGTAATAAAAAGGATTGTCAAATTCAAAATTCTCTCTCTCTCTCTCTCTCTCTCTCTCTCTCTCTCTCTCTCTCTCTCTCTCTCTCTCTCTCTCTCTCTCTCTCTCTCTCTCTCTCTCTCTCTCTCTCTCTCTCGTGCGCGCTACACGGTTTAGTTTGGAGCACATACAGTAGGCTAAGTTCTGTCTCACATGTTCAGCTTTAGTCTAGATTCCAGGAGATTTTAACTAATTTGCGAGCATCAGGGAGCCGCTATCAATATGCGGGATTTTTATAGGTTATTAATAGAACTGATGCGCACAGTGAACTGAATTAAAAACAAAAACAGTGCTAGACAGGGGGCTTAAATCCGGACTGTCTGGCCAAAATCTGGACGTATGGCCACGCTAACGTCTCAGGTTACTATTGTAACCATAGTTCCCTGAGAAACAGGGAACGAGACGATGCGTCGAACGACACGGTGGGAACGCCTCTTGCGTGATTGCGTCTGAAGCATCTATGCCAACTAGTCCAATGGAATGAGAGAATGAGCGTCACGGGCGGGTGACGTCATGAACCAGGAAAGGATAAGAGCACTTCCGCTGCTCGCCGGCATTTAGCTTCGACAGTTGCCGAAGCAAGCCGATCGCAGGGACGCAGGAAGTATGGCAGGGGGACGCATCGTCTCGTTCCCTGTTTCTCAGGGAACTATGGTTACAATAGTAACCTGAGACGTTCCCTTTATCGAAAAAGGGAACTTCGAGATGCGTCGAACGACACGGTGGGAACGAGAATACCCAATCCGCCATAATTACAAGTACCTGAGTGTCAGTCTTTCTTTCTTGTTGATCTAAGCACTCAGCACCTGAGAACCTGGGGCAGCATCCAGGTCCAAACTGTAAAATCTCACGAATGTGAGCGGAGAGGACCAGCCCGCCGCATCACAAACATCTTGAAGAGATACCCCCTGCAATATGGCTTTAGAAGCCGCCATACTCCTGGTCGAGTGGGCTCGGACCACCAAAGGACAAGGCTGGCCCGAGTACTTGTATGCCAGTGAAATAGCCTCGACTATCCACTTACTGACTGTCTGTTTTGAAGCAGGAAGACCTTTCTTAGGTGATCCAAAGCAAATCAGTAATTGGTCGGACTTTCTGATTGAGGATGTCCGATGTACATATGTGTCCAATGCTCGCACTGGACACAACAGGTGCAGTCTTTCCTGGTCCGCAGTTGCAAATGGAGGAGGACAGAAAGCCTGCAGCACAATAGGCATCGGAGTCAAGGTTGGAACCTTAGGGACGTATCCCTGTTTTGGGTATAGGAACGCCTTGACCATCCCCGGTGCAAATTCAAGGCAGGTGGGGGAGACCGAAAGAGCCTGAAGGTCGCCAACTCTCTTTAGGGATGAAATAGCTAGCAGAAAGATAGTCTTGAAAGTCAGGAACTTTTCTGAGACCGAATCTAAGGGCTCGAATGGGGCCCTAGACAGGCCTTCTAGAACTATAGTCAAATCCCAAGCTGGCACCTTAGTGCGGATTGCAGGCCTCAGCCTCAAAGTGCCACGAAGGAAACGTGTAATCAGGGGGTCTCGACCCAAAGATATACCTCCCACCATAGTATGGTAAGCCGCAATGGCTGCCACGTAAACTTTTAGTGTGGAAGGACAAAGACCTGACACAAAGCGCTCCTGCAGGAACTCGAGTACTGTGTTGACAGAACAGTTAACTGGATCCCACTGGTGTCGGTGACACCATAAGGAGAAAACTCTCCATTTAAGCGCATAAAGTTTCCTCGTAGCCGGAGCTCTGGAGCTTAGGATGGTCTCAGCAGCCTCAGCTGAAAGACCACTATCTATAAGTTGGGCCCCCTCAGAGGCCAAACCCAAAGATTCCACATGTCTGGTCGAGGGTGAAATATTGTGCCCCCGGCCTGAGACAGAAGGTCCCTCCTCAAAGGGATCTCCAATGGAGGCCCGTCTAGCAGAAGGATCAGGTCCGCAAACCAGATCCGACTTGGCCAGCGTGGTGCTACTAGCAGTAGGCTTATTCCATACCGACGGACCCGCTCCAGAACTCCTGGGAGCAGAGCAACAGGGGGAAAGGCGTACAGACGTAGCCTCGGCCACGTCTGCACCATGGCGTCCAGCCCCAGGGGGGCTGGGTGCGTCAGAGAATACCAGAGAGGACAGTGCGTCGTGTTCTGAGACGCGAACAGATCCACCTCTGCCTGACCATATGCCTCCCAGATTTTCTCCACCGCCTCGGGGTGGAGTCTCCAATCCCCTGGCCTCAGCTCCTGCCTCGACAGGATGTCTGCTCCTATATTCTGGTCCCCAGGAATATACACTGCCCTCAGGGAGAGTACCTTCCCCAGAGACCACAGGAGGATCTGGTGCGCCAGTTTGCAAAGCGGACGCGAGCGCAGACCCCCCTGGTGGTTCAGATAAGAGACCACTGATGTGTTGTCTGTTCGAACGAGCACATGATGGCCTCTTAGGTCCGGAAGGAAATGTCTCAACGCATTGAAGACGGCCATCATCTCCAGGCAATTTATGTGCCAAGAAAGATGATGGCTTTTCCACAGACCCTGAACCGAGCGGCCTTCCATTACCGCTCCCCAGCCGGTGAGAGAAGCATCTGTCGAGATCACTACTCGATGGCAAAGAGCTCCCAACACCGGACCCTGGGTTAAGAACCAGTGTTTTTTCCATATCTCTAAGGCACGAAGGCATCGCCGCCTAACCTTGATCATACGAAACGGGTTTCCCTCGGGGAGAACCCTCTGGTTCTGAGCCACCACTGTAAAGGCCTCATGTACAGCAGGCCAAAAGGTATCACGTTGGACGCTGCTGCCAGTAGACCCAACAGTCTCTCGAACTGTTTTACAGTGCGTGACTGACCTAGCTTTAGCTCTTTGATGGCTGACAGGATAGCAGCTACACGTACGGGCGACAGGCTGGCCCTCATCGTCACTGAATCCCATACCACACCAAGGAAAGTGGTTCTCTGTACTGGAGAAAGTACACTCTTCTTGGCATTGAGCCTCAACCCCAACATTCGTATATGAGCGAGAACGACACCTCGGTGTCGAACCGCCAACTGTTCTGATTCCGCTAGAATCAGCCAGTCGTCGATATAATTCAAAATGCGTATGCCCTGAAGCCTGAGAGGGGCTAAAGCTGCATCCATGCATTTCGTGAATGTGCGGGGTGACAGAGCTAGGCCGAAAGGAAGAACCCGATACTGGTATTCTTTGCCCCTGAAAGAAAACCTTAGGAACTTCCTGTGCTGAGGGAGGATGGAGATATGGAAGTATGCATCCTTTAGATCTATCGTGACGAACCAGTCCTCGGATCTGATTTGGGTCACGATCTGTTTGATGGTCAACATCTTGAACTTGAGTTTCTGAACTGACCGATTCAACAGGCGAAGATCTAAAATGGGACGCAACCCCCCATCCTTCTTTGGAACAATGAAATAACGGCTGTAAAAACCCGATTCTCTGTCGGGAGAGTACACCTGTTCTATAGCTTCTTTTGCTAACAGGGCCTTTACTTCCTGTTCCATTACCAGAGCCTGCTCGGGACGCACCACTGTGGGCAGCACCCCGCTGTAACGAGGAGGACGAGAACCGAACTGAATTCTGTATCCTATCTCTACAATCTGCAGGACCCAAGGAGAAATATTCGGCAGAAGTTTCCACGCTGCCAGAAAATTTACTAAGGGAACCAGCCTCTCGAGGCTGGTCTCTGGTGTTACTGAGAGAGCCAAATCTGGAGCCTGAAACATAATGGCAGGAACTACCTGACCTGACTGCTCTAAAGCCCCCCTCAGAGGGCGCGAAACCGATGCTGTGCCGCAACACAGCATCATTGACTCGCTGGAGACCACTGCGCCCTGAAGCACCGGAGGTGGCAGGGTTGGCAGGAGGGCCTCGTGAGGACCCCGAAGTGGAACGGGCACCGTGTGATGAGGTGAACACCACTCCACTTCGGTCGGGGCTGTCCCCACAGGCCTGGTGCCTAAGCATCAGGACCTTTTTTTTTTGAGCCGAAGCCTTCTTCGCCTGAAGAACGGTCCTCAGATCCGGCTTAGGCTTAGTCGACTTCGGTTGAGAGGGTTGCGTCTGTCTCCAATATCTACGTGGAGGTGCACGAGACGCAACACTCTCTTTTTGTTGCACACGATATGATGAGCTATGCGGCTGGGGCTGCTCACGCCCAGCATCCCCAGGGGGCTGGACACGGCGAGGGATAAACTTTTTAAATACATCAGACTGTTTTTTAGTCTCCTGGAACCTTTCCACTGCAGCGTGGACTGCGTCACCGAAGAGACCAGAGGGTTCAAGAGGAGCGTCTAATAAAAAAGTTCGATCTTTATCTTTAATCTCAGAAAGATTTAACCATAAGTGCCTCTCAGTGGCTACCAAAGCTGCCATAGACCGCCCAATAGCTCTAGCGGTCTCTTTAGTAGCCCTGAGAGAAAGATCGGTAGCCCTACGAAGTTCTCGAACATCGTCATGACTAACACCCTCACTGTTATCCAAATCCCCCAGCAGGTCAGCCTGATAAGCCTGGAGCAGCGCCATGGTGTGTAAACACGCTCCAGCTTGACCTGCCGCCGCATAAGCTTTGCCCACTAAAGTAGATGTAGTTTTGAGCGGTCTAGTGGGCAAAACTGGGGCTCTCATAGTCGATGCTGGACCAGGCGCGAGATAACTCGCTAAATTTTGCTCAGCCTGGGGCATCGATTCATAACCATATTCTTTTAGCCCTCTAATTCTTGAATAAGTGGTGGTTTGAGGGCTAAAAACACGAGATGAATATGGCTTATTCCAAGATCTAGATATTTCGCTATGTAAATCAGGGAAAAATGGGAGCCCTCGTGGTGGACATAATGTGGCTGAAGAGAGAAATCGCTCATCTAACTTGCTTTTAGGGCGAGTGTTTTTATTCTCAGATGGCCATTCAATATTTAACTTCTCTACAGCTCGTGACATGACATCCACCAGCTCATCATACGCCGGGGAAATAAATTGTGTATCTCTTTCCCCCGTGTGTGCATTCTCACTTTCAACACTCATAACATCAACTTCCTCAGAAGAAGAACAATGCAGAAAGGGAGAGCTCTCTTCCCGGGCGGGAGAAACCGCAGAGCGTGCTTCCGACACCGGGAGAGGAGAGCTAGATCTCCCAGGAAGGGAAGGAGAAAAGGTCCGCGGACCCGTCTCGAACCCCTCTGAGAGATCCAACTGCGATCCCCAAGAATGCATTCTCCGCGTTGCCTCGGCAGACGCGGGTCCTGATCCTTGTGGATCGCGAGCCTGCCCACTCTGCTTATCAAAGAGTGACAGGCGGGATCTGAGCATGCGAAGCGGTAGCTTCTCACAATGCTGGCACTCAGCCCCCTCGAAGGCTGAGGCTGCATGCTCAAATCCCAAACAAATCACACAAAGCTCGTGTGTGTCCCCACCCGTTAAATAACGCGGGCAGGGAGGAACACACTGCTTGTAAACTTGTTTCGCCATCACGTTTCCAACAATATTGTAACAGACAACAATAAATAGACAGAGACAGTTTGACACAGATCGCTTGCTGAGGCAACAGAAGCTAAATGCCGGCGAGCAGCGGAAGTGCTCTTATCCTTTCCTGGTTCATGACGTCACCCGCCCGTGACGCTCATTCTCTCATTCCATTGGACTAGTTGGCATAGATGCTTCAGACGAAATCACGCAAGAGGCGTTCCCACCGTGTCGTTCGACGCATCTCGAAGTTCCCTTTTTCGATAAAGGGAACCACAATTACATACATAGGCCTACATAATTATTGCTTTTGTGAAAAGGACGGTTATTCATTTTTGTCACTCATTCATTCATTTCTCTCTTCAACTCATTAACAGAGTGCACTTTATTTTGTGACAAATTAATCCAAATATTTAATGAATGGTGTTACAATGTTTTTTTCCAATGAATTATCACTAGAATTTTCAAATAAAATCATTTTCTGTTGAAAACCAGATTTTTTTCATTTTTCCACAAAAGTCTCTTTCCCCCAAAAATAAGTCTGGAAAATAGGGGGTCGTCTTATATTCAGGGTCGTCTTATATTCGTGTATATATACGGTATTAGGAACACCTGTTTAATTTCTCATTAATGCAATTATCTAATCAACCAATCACATGGCAGTTGCTTCAATGCATTTAGGGGTGTGGTCCTGGTCAAGACAATAGGCTTGTTTGAGATGAGCAAAATCTGTGCAGAACCGATCACCGGTGATCAGCACTTAATGCATGCTGGTTAGAAATGTGTCCGAGAACGGTCCGCCTTGCTCTGATGTCATGCTGACGTGTGTCAAAAAGCTCTCGCGAGCGCAAGCCGCACGTGTCGGATTCTGCAGTCGCGCACATTTGCTCTCCACCGACTGCGCTGATCAAAAGCATGATGGGAAACGACTTGCTGACGACACAGCTTAATGTTGATTGGTTTAAACAACCGTGATGTATTGTTCTCTTTTAAAATGTTTGATTTTAAATATCATGTTTTCGGATATCATGTTTTGTATATGTTTTGTATTTGTATATTCCCAAACCCTCGGACAGTGCAATCTCTATGGGTTATGCAATGTCATTTTATTATATATAAAAAACACATAGCCTATGTCTGTATTAAAGAAAAAATGATTGATAAACACTTATTTGGAATGGAATTAAATAACAAGTACTTTGGGTGTCTTGTTCATTATATTTATTTTCATATAAAAGCAACAGAACTTAAATTACATCCAGTTTATTAGCAACAATGTGCACGAGCGTGAATCCCGCGATTTCCATCATTGATCTCGCAGGTGTCTGATCCACTGCGAGAAGAGAGATCTGTCCATCTTGCCTGCGCTTTCTTCACTCCTCCTCTCACTGCAGCCGCCTACTCTCGACTACATTTCAGGCGAGGTAAGGCGCATCTCAAACAAGCCTATTCTCCTGAACTCCAAACTGAATGTCAGAATAGGAAAGAAAGGTGATTTAACCCTCTGGGGTCTGAGGTGTTTTTGGGGTCCTTGGGATGTTTATTTATTTACTTATTTCAGCTACTTAAAACATACCATTTACCAACCTATAAATTTGCTGTATTCATCACAAACTCTGCCACAATAATATGTGAGCAAAATGGATGTATTTGTTTGCATTTTATAGAAATATTATGCGTGGTTAATACGTTTTGGGGAAAAAATGTCACCGCAATAAGGCCATTTAACACATACTGAATAGTTGTCCACAATACTTTTGAGTTACTATTCTTGTAGGCTAGAATTTTTACTACAAAATGAAGTGAAAATCATTCTGACCACTCTTTCACAAACAACAATATAAAAATGTAAAATTCTTACGTCAGTTTTTGGGTCAGCACTGCTGTATGCGTGGGAGTGTTAATGGCCATGAATATTAATGTGATTTACACAGGGGAGACTAAAGACACTCCCCCAATGGCTAATGGCCCATGAAGGTACTGTGAGGCAGCCTGAACAAAGAATGATTCACTGATGAATAAAAAATTAAAAAGAACAGCATTTATTCAAAATAGAAATCTTTCCTAAGAACGTAAAGACTTAAAGTCATTCCTATCACTTAACACATCCTTTCAAAAAACAAACATAAAAAGACCAAACTTGTTTTTTTTTTATAAAACAAATGTTTTATTCAAAGCATCCTAAAAAAACTATCACAGGTAAAAAAAAATAAGCAGCACAACTGTTTCCAACATTGATTTAAAAAAAAAAAAAAAACATAGCAGAATGATTTCTAAAGGCTGATGGTTAGTTATGTAGCGGTGTAGCCTGGCCACATAGGGTATAATAATTGTATGGCTGTTTAGTATAAATGTTTTACTGGGTAAGACAGCTGCAAGAATATGATTATTTTTACCGGGCCTTCTTGCCCGCAAGTCTTTGTGTTATTGTGTTTTGGTTTTACTATCGCAAGAGCTCGCAGAGCTCCAGGGAATCCCCCGTTGATGTCAGTCGGATCAGCTTGCTTAATGACTTTTACTTCCGTTTAAAAGAGGGAAGATCGGCGTTCAAGAGGAACGCAACAATTGCTCTTGTGGAACTAGCAATCGATCGCACGACTGGAGAGGCTTGTCATAGACTGAGTAGAAAGGACTCCTTGTGGAAATAGGATTATTTCACCTTGGATCACTACACAGGATTTCTCTGCACGGGCACGGACTTTGGTCGGCTCACCGGTGAGGCTGATTCAACGCCCACACACACCCACACACACACTGGACAGAAACACTCATACTTACCGGACTCTGTGTATATATTATAATTATTGTTGGTGTTGGTAATTTAATACATTTTGTGGTTATCCATCCATCTTGTTGTTTATTTTTGTTTTCAATGCGAACAAGTTTTATTTTTCACTTAGATAAAGGGTTTTTTCCCCCCAAATTATATTTTGTGGTGTAACCTGCTTCAAGTGAGGCTGAGCGTTACAGTGGTACATCTCACTGATGCTGACATCTGTCCATTTATATTTGCTAGTGATGGGATTTATGGCTCTTTGAGGGGATCCGGATGTTGGCGATCCGTTCTTTTCAAAGATCCGTTCAAAAGAACGGCTCTTTTGGCTCTTTTTAAATATTTAGTCAGTTTTAAGAAGCCATCTTGGGGGCATCTCACTTTATCCTGGAAATAATCACTGGGAGGAATGATGAGGTGAGATTTGTAGTCAAATAATTAAAACTCAGATATCACACACCAATATCTGAGTTTGAATTATTCTGAAATATTGATTATTACCTCATTTGTCATGTGTGGACTATATTCCATAGGGTTGCACAACATCACTCTGCTTTAGAAAGTGACATCTTTATTTTGGATTTATCTTTAGTAGGCTACAAAGTGTGTGTAGCCTATTATGTGTAAAGCTATGTTGACTTATGTTATTCATACAATACCACAAGAACATTTTGAAAAAAATATATATATATTTAAAGTTGTAAATATATACTGTAGATACAATAACATGAACATGAACAGAAAATGCAATGTAAATAAATACAAAGCAGTTCCGAGAGGCACTCGCACGTGTGTGTGTGTTTTTTTATTTTTTATTTTACCTGGAGTAACCATGTGACGGCGCGTTTGCCGCGAATGTCTTCCGCGCAAGTTGAAAAATTTGAACTTGAGCGAATGTTCAAGCGTCTAACTAGACGCGATAGACGCGTATTTGATGCTCTATTCGCGTTCGATGTGAACACACCATTAGGCAGTAGCACCCCTGCGCTGGGTGCGCCCCTTCCCCTATTACTGAGGAGCTAATTTGTGTGCATATGTGTGAAACACGCATAGGAAAAAAAGAACGACAGAAAGAACGGCTCCCCTCCGGCCGCGACTCGGCTCCCATCGTTCTTGTTTATGAGCCGTTCAAAAGAATCGATTCGTTCGCGAACGTCACAACTCTAATATTTGCAGCCTTTTGCAGTTGCCTTGGCAGCCTGGGCATTGGTGTTGTGGCACAGAGTTGACACAGCACTTTCTGAAAAAAATAGTTTGAATAGACTCATGGGTGAATGCGAGTCTACAGAGCTCAGTTGCGGTCCAGTTTCCCGTGCAGGAAGGAATCGCAGTGTCTGTGGAACCATGTCAACATCGGTCTCTGTTTTCCATGACAGAGTGGACTGCCTGTTGCTTGCCTGCTTGTTTGCCTTTGCTCTCTGCAGAACTGGTGCTTGGACATGTTCATTGTCACATATGTTATAAAAAAGAAGAAAGAAAAAGTGTGAGCATGCTGATAACACAATCAAAGAAACTGTATTATTATCATTAATCACTAATTGCCATGGATAAAAAAAGAAGTTTTTTGTAATTTCACACAAGAATAGGAACTTTTACATTATGATGATGTAAACACAATTAGGTTATATTTCATCTGTAAAATATTACGTCTGTGCACTTAGTATGATTCTCGATCACACTGAGAACTGAACGACACCTGCGTGTCCCTCTGCGAGGTGCTGGAGAAGGAGAGCATGATGCAGCCACATTCCTAAAAAAGAAAACAAAAAAAACTGTTAGCATACATTATCCAATGTAAACTGATGGACAATTAATGGGTATGGATGCACAATGTATGTATATATCTGTTTATGGGCCATGGGATGGAGAAATATCTATTGATGGGCCGTAGACCACGTCACCGCGAGTATCTGTTGATGGCCCGTATAGACGCATTTATGATACACTCAATGAACGGATCATTCGCAAACGATACATCATCACTACACGTCAAATATTTACACCTGTATTCACAAACATCTGTGCATAAGGCAGTTAACATGATAAGTAGTTTCATAGGCTAACTAAAACTGAACATTTATATGTAAAAAATATATTGTATTTAGACAGTATCACATATTTTACCGGAGGCTGAAATATATTTCACTAAATCATTATATAACCCAAGCAGTTATTTGCAAACAAAATACATTACACATAAGACAGTATTTTAACATGATAAGTAGTGTCATAGGCTAACTAAAACGGAACATTTATATATAAAACATATATTGTATTTAGACAGTATCACATATTTTACCAGAGGCTGAAATATATTTCACTAAATTATTATATAAGCTAAGCAGTTATTCGCAAACAAAATACATTACGCATAATGCAGTATTTTAGCGTGATAATCAGTGTCATAAACTAATCAAAACTGAGTAAAATATATGTAATATACAAATATCTTTAGAGAGTAATATCACATTTAAAAAGTTTACACGAGCGTATACACGAATGTTAGGGATATTGTGAGGCAATCTTTCCTATATCAAAAGCTAGCCAAAACTAGGCAAAATATAGTCTGAAAATTCATTTGAGCTCTATATGATCAGAAAAGGAATTATATAACACTAAACAACTTACTCCGAACTTGTATCCTTGGCGGGGTCAATTAGTTCTTCAAAATGTAGCCGTTGGTCGTCTGAGTTGCAATCTTTCTCTGGGGAAAAGGTGAATTCTTCCCCGCTGTCCATAATCCTCTGAAGGGGTAGCGTGCTGCCATCCTCAAAACGTGATGAACTATCAGTGAATCTGATGAAGAAACTTTGTGTTGTTATGGCATTGATCGGGGGGCGTGCCACGTGTGCTATGCATAGATCACCTATTTACCATGTGAAAAGCTCTGGGGGCGTGGCGGCCTCAGCTAATTAAATATAATGAAGGGAGAACGAAAAAACTGTACCTCTCCTTGGTTTCAAATGGATTACTGGAAATATTTATTTTTTTAATAAATTACTTCATTTAAAAGAAGAGAATTTCAGCTTCATAAAGAGAAATCTCTCGTATCTCTGTGACAAGTATTGACAGAGTTACAGTTCATTTTTCGGACGCGTTTCAGAATGGACTTCACTGACAGAGAGAACGCAGAACGCGCATCATGTTTATTTTTTTTATTTGGCGAAAAGCACAACACTTTGTTTTTATTGTGAGGTTCCACAAAAAAAAAATACAAACTTAACAGGATCGAATGATGTATAACACTTATATGAAAGATCAAAATCAACAGAGTAATTTGAGTCTCTTTTGCACTGATAAGGATTCCATTCCATAAGGCCATCCCTTTATGGCCACCATGTACCCATCCTCTGATGGCTCCTTCCAGCAGGATAATGCACCATGTCACAAAGCTCGAATCATTTCAAATTGGTTTCTTGAACATGACAATGAGTTCACTGTACTAAAATGGCCCCCACTGTCACCAGATCTCAACCCAATAGAGCATATTTGGGATGTGGTGGAACGGAAGCTTCGTGCCCTGGATGTGCATCCCACAAATCTCCATCAACTGCAAGATGCTATCCTATCAATATGGGCCAACATTTCTAAAGAATGCTTTCACCACCTTGTTGAATCAATGCCACATAGAATTAAGGCAGTTCTGAAGGTGAAAGGGGGTCAAACACATTATTAGTATGGTGTCCCTAATAATGGTTTAGGTGAGTGTATACTGGTCTATATAAATACCAGGATTGATTATTGCATTCTAAAATGTCAGCAGACAGTGACACTAATTTAGACATTTGTAATAAAAAAAGGATTTACATACCGCAGACTCATCAGGAGATTCTGAAGCACCTGGCTGCGGCATGGAGGAGGCAGCAGACTGTGTGGAGGAGGCAGCGGAAGAGGCAGCAGACTGGGTGGAGGAGGCAGCAGACTGGGTGAAGGAGGCAGCGGAGGATGCAGCAGACTGGGTGGAGGAGGCAGTATAGGTTAAGGCAACAGGCTGGCAGGAGGGAACAGCCAGGTCAGCAGCCATGGTGGATAAGGCAGCAGGCTGTGTGGATGAGGCAGAGGGCCGGGTGGATGAGGCAGCGGGCCGGGTGGAGGAGGAGGAGGCAGTATTTCAGAAAGATTAGGTGCCCTGAAAGTTGGCACAAAAGCCCAGTCAAACACCTTCGGGCTGTTGGTGTTGACGCAGTAAGCCATATCCCCGGAGTAGGTGAGAAGGGACGCCGGCTTGCTGGTCACTGCCGCAGTCCCCCGATCCTGATTCCAGCTGTTCAAGCCTTCCAGGAGGTGCAGCTGGAAGTTCAGTGCATTGGCACTGATTCCTAGAAGAAGAACAAAACATTTATACCACTGTAAAAGGATTTGCCTTTCAATCTGAATAATGCATAGCAGTTATTTAAGTAATCATACATGTGAGACACCAACCTGGAATGAACCTGTTCAGGTGGCAATGGAACGATTCCAGGGATGTGGACCCTCCGGCACAGCAATACCTGTTCAGGATGATCCCCGCCTTTTGGGTGTTGCCTACCTCAGTGTAGAGTGGCACTTCTGGCAAGTCCTGGATGCACCTGACATGGCGTTTCTGCACACGCCAGATGTGCTCCATGCGCACTTTATCCAGCAGTGGCACACCCATAAGGTCCCTCCCATTTGCACCCCCCCCCCAGCTCCTGCAGCAGCCTCTCAATGGTGAATGGTGTCCTCCTCACTGCGCGTCCTCCTGCGGCATTAAAGGCTGATGTCTCTTTTACTGATGCTCCTGTCCACCATGAGGTCAGTAATAGCTGGCATACCCTCCTGCATCAGCTGTTGTTTTTTGGCCTGCCGCAACAGGCTGAGGTCCCCCGCATCCCACTCAAAAATGCAGGCGGACAGGCATCCCATGAAGGTTGGGTAGAGGGGATGGGCATCGGTGGTGCAGCCCATGGCCAACCTTCTCATAATGTGCCAGATGTCCAGCCGTATGTGGAGGTCTAGCCATTGCCCAAACCTAGTCTGCAGCTTGCTGGTTGCCCCCTCACTACTCACGCAGCAGCCACAGTCCACATACAGCAGCACTGGGGGTGGAACGGCTGCCAGGTACCGCTCCATGACACCAGCCACCATCATGTCCAGTCCTGGCCCCTCCTGCACCGACAGAACACTGGTCAGTATCTGGCCGACCTTGTTGCCAATAGAGTTCACCCAGAGTGATGTAGCCAGCCAGCTTCTTTGTGATCTGGAATTTACCAATGTAATGACACATTCAGAGAACTGAACTTATTGTTTTAAGATAGAAAAATCTCATTTGAGAATTGAGCCAAAGCGATTGAGAAAAATGTCTATTTGGCAGTATTGAAGAACATGTAAGTCTATTACAGAGTCAGATTATTTATTACCTTTTTGGTGGAATCCATCTTTAAGATGGTGCCAAAGGTCGACGTGATGCTGGCCTTGATGTGATCTATACGGCAGAGGATGTCCCTGCCGTATACGGACAGCAGCCAACGACTGGTGGGGATGTCGATGGGCTCTGGAGCCTCCTACCAGACCACTGGAAAGGGGCTGGGTCGATCCACAAAGTCAGCACACTCCCCAAGATAGTGTGCCAACCGATTCAGCCATTCTTCCCCGTGGTTCTCTTTCAACTGCCTCACCAATCAGGCACAGGCATACTTGAAAACGCATTGTTGCTGTCATTAGTTACATGTTAATTGAAGGGTCAATTCAGTGGTTTAAGTCTTACAATCAACATCTTTTCTACACTTGATTTACTCACTTGCGGGTCAGGATCAGCCGGAACATTTTCTGGTGAGACAGTTCAAGCTGGTCCCGGACAGTCTGACTTGTTGACAGACAGTTTAGAGAACACACAGTGCATCTGAGTGTCTCTGTCACCATCAGGTAGTACCTGTCAATGTCCAGGACCTTCCGAGCCCTCTTGTGAACACCATAGCCCGTCAGGTTCTTGCCACAATCTGGGCAGGACACCCTCACCTTCCACAGGTGGTAGGGCTGTTACTCCTGTGTGTTATCTTAACGTTATATCTCGTCATAAGGGGGCGCTGTTGGGGGGTAAGTGGGGAAGGAGAACTCTCTTTGGGTGTGCGAGTGAGAGAGTAGTTGTTGTTGTTAGTTGTTCCTGTCTGTGCATGTCTGTGCATGTGGGATGTAAATAAAAGATGTGTTTGAACTGAAAACGTGGAGTTATCTTTCGAACTAACATTGGTAGCAGAGGATGGCTGCTAACTACAGGGTTCCGCCAAAGTTTGAAGAAGGAAAACCCTACGAAAGCTGGAAGAATGAAGTCAACATTTGGACCAGAGTTACCGATTTGGAGAAAAAAACAAGCTCTTGCCGTCGCCCTGGCGCTATCAGGAAGGGCGCGGGATACAGCGATGAAAATTCCGGTAGATGATCTAAATATAGACACTGGAATGACCACTTTGTTAGCGAAACTGGATGATTTGTTCCTTAAAGAGGAAAAGGACAGGATCTACGATGCTTACTCAGATTTCGACCGGATTATGAAAGAAGCAAACATGTCCATGACGGACTATATTATTGATTTTGAACAGTGCTATTCTCGGATGAAGAAGTACAACATGGAGTTACCCGACGCAGTTTTAGCTTTTAAGCTTTTAGATACTGCGTGTTTGGATACGACGGATAGGCAGTTGGCTCTAACTGCATGCACTGACTTAACTTATGCCTCGATGAAGTCCGCTCTGAAGAGAATATTTGGCGGAAAAACGAGCGCGACAGCACAAAGTATTAGCCAAGAGTCCGTGTTTGTGACAGAGCAGCGACAACAAAAAAATAAGTCCTGGCAGCAAAGCGCTCATCAGAAAACTCCACAGCCCGGTACTAACCCACTAGATAAGTACGGATGGCGATCGAAATGTGCAGTGTGCCAAAGTACATATCACTGGGTCAAGGATTGTCCGCATAAAGGTGAGAGTGTTAAGATTACAGAAGATAAAACTGACATGGAAGAATGTAATATTACTCTGTACACCAAAGAATCACCGACAGATGCAGAAATATTCATGACAGAATGTTTTGGCTCAGCAATAATAGACACTGCTTGTACTAGGACAGTCTGTGGACAAGAGTGGCTTGACAACTACAGTACTGTGTTACAGAAGAAAAGTGTAAAGATGATGAAAGAAACAGAAGCAGAAAGTCACAGGCCTTTCAAGTTTGGAGATGGAAAAGTAGTTTACTCAGGAAAAAGAGTCCAGATTCCTGCAAAGATTGGCAACATGAAGTGTAATATTGAAACAGAAGTGGTACCTGTAAACATCCCCCTGCTTTTGAGTAAGACATCATTAAAAAGGGCAGGGACCATTCTGGACATGGAAAATGACAGCGCAGCAATGTTCAACCAGCCGGTCAAACTAGACTTTACAAGCTCTGGACATTATTGTGTGAACATTGTAGACAATGAAAATAAAAATCCTGCTCACTCTGATCAGATATTAACGGTTGAAGATGAAATATTGTCAATCACAGACAAGATGAACACAAGTGAGAAGATGAAAGTTTTGGAAAAGCTTCATAAACAGTTCGGGCATGCCTCTGCAGACAAACTACTAAGACTGATGAATACTTCTGGCAACAAGGACGCAGAATGCCCCAGCCTGTTGCAAAAGATCATAAATCAATGTGAAGCGTGTCAGAAATACTGTAGAACCAAACCAAAACCTGCTGTCGGATTACCACTGGCATCTACGTATAATGAAACAGTTGCTGTAGATTTGCACGAGCTTGAGCCAGGGGTCTGGTACCTACACATTATTGACCAGTTTACTCGTTTTAGTGCTGGTAGTGTCCTCACCACCAAGAGGGCTTCTGAAATTGTCAAGCGTTTTATCCACGATTGGATCAGTGTACATGGCCCACCACAAAAGCTATTCAGTGACAATGGTGGCGAGTTTAATAATGAAGAAGTGAGAGAAATGGCCGAGAACTTTAATATTGAAGTTAAGACGACACCTGCCTACAGCCCCTGGAGCAATGGGCTGTTGGAGCGCCATAATCAAACCCTAACTGAGATCATAATAAAAGTGAAAGCTAGTACTGAATGTGACTGGAGCACTGCAATGGACTGGGCCTTGATGGCAAAGAACTGTATGCAAAGTGTCCATGGGTACAGTCCACATCAGCTGGTGTTCAGGCAGAATCCTAATCTGCCCTCAGTGTTAATAGACAAAGCACCGGCTCTAGAGGGGACTACCAAGAGTGAATGGGTTGCTAAGCACATTTCAGCCCTGCATGCTGCAAGAAAGGCTTTTACAGAAGCTGAATGTTCGGAGAGGATACGGAGAGCTCTAAAGAAACAGTTCTGGCCCACTGATGAGCGATACGAACCTGGAGATAAGGTTTACTACAAACGAGTGGACTGTCCAGAATGGAAAGGGCCTGGAGTGGTCATTGGACAGGTTAGTGCAGTTGGTTTTGTCAGACATGGAGGCACCTGTGTCAGAGTGCACCAACTGAGGTTAAGAAAGGTTACTCATGAAAATGAAGAGCCTCAGATTGTCTCTGAGGAGAATAACCAAGGACAACGTACAGTGGACGTCATTGAAGAAGAGACAAATGTAGAGAACGCAGAGAATGATCCTTCACCTGCTGTTGAAAATGCAGAAGCAGAGCGACCAGACATTGGAAACATGAACATAAAGACTGGACAAATTGTGACATTTAGAAACCAAACAAGTGGTGTTTCACAAACAGTAAAGGTGCTAGGACGTGCTGGAAAAGCCAATGAAAAGTATAAGAACTGGTATTACTTGGAACTACTTGAGCCTGCGGAGGTAGCTGGGAACAGTGAATCAGCAGATCTGTCACAATTAGAGGATCTTCGTGTCCAGAAAGAGGTTAAAATTCGGATACTCATGAGGATGTTTTTGTGACTAAGGATGTGCCTTTTGATGAAGCAAAAGAAAAGGAAATACAAAATTGGAGACAGAACGAGGTGTTTGAAGAAGTTGAGGACAAAGGACAAAACTGCGTCTCCACTCAATGGGTGTGCACTTTGAAAGAGACTGAAAATGGATTAGTTCCCAAAGCAAGACTTGTTGAACGAGGATTTGAGGAGCTACAAGTTTCTGAGCTGCAAAAGGACTCGCCGACTTGTGCCTCAGAGTCACTGAGACTTCTAGTGGTAGTGTTATGTCAAAGACAATGGGAAGTTCACTCAATGGACATAAAATCTGCCTTCCTACAAGGCATGGAACTGTCCAGAGACATTTTTATCAAGCCACCACTGGAGGCCAATGGCACAGGGACACTTTGGAAGCTAAGAAAATGTGTGTATGGTTTAGCTGATGCCTCACTGTATTGGTATAACAGAGTTAAAAGCATTATGACTGAAGCAGGAGGTATTGTGTCTAAGGTTGACCCTGCAGTTTTCTACTGGCTTGATGAGGATGCAAAGGTAACTGGTGTACTTGCTTGTCACGTAGATGATTTCATATGGGGAGGTTCTCAGCTGTTTTCAGAGAGTGTCATACCTTACCTCTTACCTTAGGTCAAAGTTCAATGTAGGTCGTGAAGCTCACAATAGATTTTCCTATGTGGGTGTGGATTTTGTGACTTTGGGCAAGAAGGTACAAATACACCAAATTACATACATTCATCACCTACAGCCCATACATATCACGCCTTCACGAGCAGCAGAGTCCGCTTCACCTCTCACAGAGAACAACTTAGGTCAAAGATAGGTCAACTTCTGTGGGTTGCGAGACAGAGCAGGCCTGATGTCATGTTTGATGCAAGTAATTTGGCATCTTGTCTCAAACAAGCTACAGTAAAGAACATTAACCCTCAGAGCCCGACGGCATCGTCGACGACGCCACACGTCACCTCTGATAAAAAATATTGGTAACACTTTATTTGAAGGGGTGTGCATAAGACTGACATGACACTGTCATAAACATGACATAACACCTGTCATAAACATGAAGGAGTCTTTATGAATGTTTATGACTGTTGTCATTAAGTGTCATTCGGTAAATTATGACACTTTCAATGCAAAGTTGTCATTGTTTAAAATGTCTTTGTTATGACAACTTGACATTACCCAAGACAAAAATGTCTTGATTATGACAACTTGAAATTAACAAAGACAGAAATGTCTTTGTTATGACAACTTGACATTAACCAAGAAATCATAACCTGTCAACCTGTGACAACTTTGGCCGTCATGACACCATTATAACTGTGTCATGAATATTTTACTTGTCCTCAAGTAAAGTGGAACACATTGTACTAGTTATAAAGATGTCATTAAGGGTTACTACACTGCAAAATGCTTGAAGTTTGATAATTAGACCTGTTATGACATATTTGTGACAGGTTGACAGGTTATGATTTCTTGGTTAATATTAAGTTGTCATAACAAAGACATTTCCGTCTTTGTTAATGTCAAGTTGTCATAATCAAGACATTTTTGTCTTGGGTAATGTCAAGTTGTCATAACAAAGACATTTTTTGTCTTTGTTAATGTCAAGTTGTCATAACAAAGACATTTTAAACAATGTCAACTTTGCATTAAAAGTGTCATAATTTACCGAATGACACTTAATGACAACAGTCATAACCATTCATAAAGACTCCTTCATGTTCATGACAGGTGTTATGTCATGTTTATGACAGTGTCATGTCAGTCTTATGCACACCCCTTCAAATAAAGTGTTACCAAAATATTTTTCAATGACAGATTTATCTATTTTCTTACAGTTTTTTTCCAGCAGAAAGCTAACGAGCTAGCCATCACGGGGGTGTCTTTTTTGTCTTTCTAGCCTTTACAGAAGGTTTTCTATCCAGCCTGGAACTTGTGCATCCTTTCAGAGTTTTTCAGCAATAAATCCAAACGTTTATATCCAACTTTGATACACTTGAAGTCCATAATTTATAAATATTCCGTCATTTTTGCCCCTTGCTCGATGCGAGCTGCCATTTTGGATATCACGTGATGGTTTTTGACCAATTACAGGCTGATCCGGCGTAAACATTGGGTGCGTCATTGTCATTACGCACGAGCCAAGTGGAGAGAGAGAGAGAGAGAGAGAGAGAGAGAGAGAGAGAGAGAGAGAGAGAGAGAGAGAGAGAGAGAGAGAGAGAGAGAGAGAGAGAGAGAGAGAGAGAGAATTTTTTTTTTTTCGAATTTTGACAATCCTTTTTATTACAAAAATATGACTATAAAAATTATTCACAAAAACAAGTCACATATTTTTCACTCTAAAAAAATTACTTTTTTTAACTTACATCAACACTTCTGAAATAACCAGTTCATTATCAACTAATGAACACAGCACATCATCACAGCACCACTCAATTTCAAAAATATTCAATGAACTCATTAGTTTATAAAAATTAAAATCGATTACAAGTCTTGATTTTACCATTTTTTTAGAAGCTGATTTAAGTTCTTGTTCTCCTTTCTGTTCAATTTTATTTCTCCTAGTTATATAAATGGCTAATTTCGCAATACCAACAATAAAATTAAGCAATTGACATTTGTATCTTTCCTTAATAGTATACATACAACCAAGAATAAAATCCTGCTTTGTAAAACATACCTCAAAAGATTCAAAAAGAATCTCTAAAAGGCTAAACAAAAAAGAAAGTCTGCTACAAAACATGAAACAATGAAACACAGTCTCCCTTTCATTGCAAAAGGGGCAATTTTCACTTACATTTGGGTTCAACATTGCCACAAAAGAATTAACTGCTATCGCCCCATGGAGTATCCTCCACTGAAGATCACCAACTCTTTTAGGTAAAGGAGGTTTGGATAGAATCCTCCACACTGGTTTTGTTGTTTCAGTAATCCCTAATGTGTCTCTCCATACAGTATCACTTCTATTCTTTAACCATTTTATATTCATCACTTTCACAATACTTCTGTACAATGCTTTCCCTTTAACTTCAAAAAAATCAATTTGCACATCAATTTCCTTTTTCAACAAGGGATTAATATCGTTAAATGAAGTAAGATCAGGTACAATACTTATATCTGGAAAGAAGTCTTCACAGTCTGGAAATATACATTTCTTATCATACTCATCAAGTAAGTTTCTTTCTTGTACATTCAAAACCCCCTGCAGTTTATCTAAAAAACGTTTAATGTATCGTGCAGATTTTACCTTTAAAAAGGCTGAAACTGCTTCTACATCTTTAAAATCAGGACCTGCATTATTTATAATGTGTTTCAACTGTAAAGATCTACTTCTGTACAACAAATCTTTAAGACCCGGTATTTCATCCCCGGATACATCGAAACGTGCTCCACACACAATGGGCTCTTCCAGGAGCCAGTACAGGGACACTAATGGTTCCATCCATTGAGGCTTAAACAGACTCCATACTTTAAAGACACTTCGATAGAAAGCAGGAACCCCTCTAAAATCAAATTTTTTAGAGTCCATTAAAAACAAAACATTGTCCAGGCCGAGTCCACTTATTCTACGTAAAATACATTGAGCCACTGGTCTCCATACCAGTCTTTCAGATCCCAGCATACATTTCTGCAAAAACTGAAGACGATACGCAGCACATCTACTAGCCAAATGCACTAGACCTTGGCCTCCATCTTCTTTGGCCAGAAACAAAACACTTTGAGGGATCCAATGCAAATTGTCCCAAAAAAAGTTCACAGTTTCACAGTTTTTACCAACAGGAGGGTCAACGCATGCAAGTCTATGCCAGAGGGAAGAAGCCGCAAGATTGTTGATGATGAGCGTGCGTCCTTTAAAAGACAACTGAGGAAGGAGCCATTTCCATTTCTTCAAACGTCCTGTTACTTTATCTGCCATTCCTTCCCAGTTCTTCTGCATGAAAGCTTCACTGCCCAAGAAAACACCAAGATACTTTAACCCATCTTTTTGCCATAGTAAGCCTCCAGGTAGAGTGGGATTTCCTCCTTCCCATTTTCCAATCAATAAAGCATCACTTTTCCCCCAATTTACAGTTGCTGATGAAATCTCTTTAAAGTCATTAACAATTTGTTTTAACATTTCAACATCATCACTATCATTTATAAAAGCAATAACATCATCAGCATATGCAGACAAATAAAAAGCATTATTACACTGTGGCAATGTTAAACCCTTTAACTTGTTTCGTAACACAGAAAGCAGTGGTTCTATAGCCAGCACATATAATAGCCCAGACATGGCACAACCTTGCCTAACCCCTCTCTGTACTTTAAAGGGGGCACACAAACTACCATTCATTTTGATCACACTCTCAATTTCACAATACATTGTTCTGATCATACTAATAAAAACTGAATTAAAACCAAAAGCTTGCAAAGTATGCCACAAATAAAGATGTTCAACACGATCAAATGCCTTCTCTTGGTCTAGAGAAATAAGGCCAATATTTATACCAAACAGCTTTGAAACTTCTAAAACATCTCTGATTAGAGTTATATTATCAAAAATCGATCTATTTGGTACACAATATGTTTGATCGTAGTGTATCACCTTCCCTATTATTTTACTCAATCTTGTAGCCAAAGTTTTAGACAGGATTTTATACTCTGAGCACAATAGAGAAACAGGCCTCCAATTTTTTATATTTTGAAGATTACCTTTTTTGGGCAATAGAGTGATAACTGCCCTTCTACAACTGAGAGGAAGAAACCCATTAATGAGGCTTTCATCAAACACTAATAGGAGATCTTCTCTTAAAATGGGCCAGAAGGTTTTATAGAACTCAATGGGTAACCCATCAATCCCGGGGGATTTCCCATTCTCCATACTCATCATTGCTGTGAAAAGCTCTTGCTCTGTCAAAGGTTGTTGCAAACTTTCATTGCTCTCTTCATCAAGTTTTGGCAGACCTTCAAAAAAACTACTAGTCATCTTTTCATTTATTAAATCAGCTTTATATAAATTGCTGTAAAACTGTACAGCAACTTCTCTTATCTCAGAAGTTTTAGTTAATTCCTGCCCTGTATCAGAGACCAAGGAATGAATTATTCTGCTTTGACTGTTTTTTTTCTCCATACTGAAGAAAAATTTGGAAGGTGCATCCATTTGTGTAACTTTCTGGAAACGTGAACGAACTAGCGCTCCCTGTGCCTTAATGTCTAACAGGTTTGCCAATAAAGTTTTCTTTGATGTTAGAGCTTCAATATGTTCTTTTTTGCCTGTCGATTCAGACAAACTGTACAACTCAACTATCTCAGTCTCTAAAATATTCAATGATCGAGTTATTTCTCTTGTTACATTAAGAGTGTATTGCTGGCAAAAAGTTTTTAACTTGTATTTTCCCGCAATCCCACCATTGCTGTAAAGAGCTATATAAGTGCTTTTGTTGTTTAAAAACATCCCAGAAAAAAGTAAAAGAATCTTTAAAATGTTTGTCATCGAGCAAAGATGTATTAAAATGCCAATAGGCGCTGTTTGACTTCACATGGCTCACTAGGACAGAACAAAGAACCGCACTATGGTCTGAAAATCCAACAGGATTAATTTGACAATATTTAAAAATATTGAACTGGTGCTTAAAGCTGTAAAACCGATCAAGACGTGCCAAAGACAATGCATTATCTTTACAATGAACCCATGTATATTGTCTTAATTTTTTATGCATATTTCTCCAAATATCACAGAGATCAAAAGTTTGAACGAGTTGTTTGATAGCTCTTTGAGATGCAACATGTGGTTCTAAATGATTGCGGTCTATTTTATCATTCTCTGTACAATTAAAATCTCCACCTAAAACTAAAAAATCATCTGTATTTAGGCCTTTCAGAGTAGTGTTGACTAAATTTAAAAACAAAACTCTTTCCACTCCGCTATTCGGAGCATAAATATTTAAAAAAACCATAACAATTTTTTCACATTTAACGACAACTTTTAAAAAACGACCTTTTTCAATTTCGACACATTCATAAGACACTGGAGTCATATTTTTGCTCAATAAAATTGCAACACCTCCACTAATAGAGGATTTATGACTAAGAAAAAGCTGTCCTCCCCACTCTCTTTTCCAGTCCACCTCATTTCTTTGATCGCTATGCGTTTCTTGTATAAACATGACATCAACAGACTTCTGATTTATAAAATCATACAACATCATCCTTTTACGAACTTCTCTAGCTCCATTTAAATTGAGAGTTCCAATTTTTAGCTGACTCATAGTTTTATTTAGGTTCAACAAGAAACTAAGATGGGAAAAAACAGAGAGTGTGTTTATGGTAAAAAAAACCAAGCTTAGGGATTTAAACCATGGCATTCTTCTCATCTCTAGGAATTTGTTTTTTTAACTTGTTTACAAACTTCCGTAAACGGTACACTTCGAGATCTCGGGCGTCTTTCACAAATTGTGCACGATTAGGAAAATAATCCTCAATCTGCACACCTTTTAGCCCTTTCGTTTCATGAAGAAAAACACTAATGTCTTCAGCTTTGTACAAAACATTTACTGCTTCATTTTGGGAACAAGCAGAAAACTCTGAACACACAGAAATGCTAGAATCAGAATCATCATCATCCGAAGCTATGATTTCATCTTCAGCAGTGTCACTTTTTTTAACTTGTTTAGGCTTACTGATTTGATCATTTCGACTCTTTCAATTGACAATATACGTAACCACATTGTTGCCACCCATACCGTTTCTGCCTCCTCCTCAAATGCTTTTGCATTTTCTGGTGTCTCTCTCTCTAACTTCGCAATTCATGACTCCCAGTCACTGTGTAATACGGTTTCGAAACTAAAAACCTCAACTTCTAGAGTTGATCCGATACCATCTTGTCTTTTTAAATCATGTTTTGATTCCCTCTCTCCTGTGGTTTTGAGAATTATCAATAACTCTCTGTGCACTGGAGTTGTGCCAGCAGCACTTAAAATTGCTGCGGTCACCCCTGTACCAAAAACTAACAAAATGGACTTTGATAATCTGAATAATTTTCGTCCCATCTCTAATCTTCCATTCCTCGCCAAAATTTTAGAACAAACAGTGGCTTCTCAACTACTTTTTCATCTCTCCTCTAATGATCTTTTTGAGCCACTTCAATCTGGATTTCGGAAACTGCACAGCACTGAGACAGCACTGGTCAAAGTGACTAATGATTTGTTAATGGCTTCTGATTCGGGCTGTCTATCTATACTGATTCTTCTTGATCTTAGTGCCGCTTTTGACACTATAGATCACTCTATTTTAATCAACCGCTTAGAGACCATCTTTGGAGTTTCTGATTCTGCATTAGAGTGGTTTAAGTCCTACCTCTCTGGTCGCAAGCAGTTTGTTGTGATGGGTGATTGCAAGTCTCAGGCCGGTGTGGGGCACTCTGGGGTTCCCCAGGGATCAGTTTTGGGCCCGTTACTTTTTAATATTTACATTTTTCCACTTGGCCAACTTTTAAGAACACTTGGTCTTAACTTTCACTTTTATGCCGATGACACTCAAATCTATATACATTCAAAACCTGATGCCAATATGCCTGTGTCTTTTGTCTCTCAATGTTTTACTGAGATTAAGAAATGGATGTCTGAAAATTTTCTCTGTCTAAACAGTGATAAGACAGAAGTGATGCTTATTGGTTCACCTCATCAGTTGCGTAAAGCAGAGTCCATAAACTTAAGTGTGGATGGCTCTGCTTTGAAATTGCAAACTAAAATAAAAAACCTGGGGGTGATATTTGACGCCAATTTAACATTTGACCATCATGTTCGTAACACAGTTAAAACATCATTTTTTCATCTCAGAAACATTGCCAAATTACGCTCTATGTTGACCTTCTCTGTGGCTGAAAAGTTAATCAACACTTTTGTTTTTTCACGTATTGATTATTGTAATGCTTTGCTGGCTGGGGTTTCAAAAGCTACCCTAAGTAAACTACAGTTGGTACAAAATTCGGCTGCTAGGGTTCTGACTGGGACCGGTGCAAGGGAGCACATCACACCTATCCTGGAAAAATTACACTGGCTTCCTGTTAGTTTTCGTATTGATTTTAAAATTCTCATGCTCACCTATAAGGCCTTGAATAACTTGGCCCCTCAATATTTATGTGAGCTCTTAACCCCCTACACTCCTACACGTGCTTTACGATCTTCTGAAGCTGGTCTTTTAACTGTCCAAACAACACGGCTAAAAACTATGGGTGATCGGGCTTTTTCTTCTTTGGCTCCTAAATTGTGGAATTCCCTGCCCTCAGAGATTAGGAATGCAGAATCCCTTATAGTTTTTAAATCGTCCCTTAAAACTTACTTTTTTAGGGCGGCTTTTATGTGATTCGTGTGATTACTGTGTTTGTCATTATATTGGCCTTCTATTTTTATTGCTTGTTTAGTTTTTACTGCTTAGACTGTTGTGCATCTTTCTAATTTCATTATTTTTATGTAAAGTGCTTTGAGATGCTACTTTTAAAGGCACTATATAAAATAAAGTTTATTATTATTATTATTATTATTTCTTCTTTTAATTGGAGTTTTGAAAGTAGATTCAACTTCCATATCCAATTCACAGGCATTCAATCTCAGATCCTCATTTACCATTTCTCTGTTTTGCTCTACAAACGCCGAAGATAACGCACTCGACCCCACCGCGTTCTCTGCAGCCACAGACTCCGCCACAACGTCATCAACAGGAGAAGCAGACGCCCGCGTCTCCGCGCTGTTTACTCCCTGGATCGGCTCGACTATCGGTGTACTCGCGGGAATGGCCTCTGCACTAGTCTCGGACGCGCTGATTTCATCGACAGCAGCGCTCCCTGCTTTAACTGCCTCAATCTGCTCCGTACTCTTATTCACTTTATCAGGACAGTTACGACTGAGATGTCCGATTTTCCCACAACCAAAACATTTGATCGTCGTATCAGATGATGCAAAGACAGCATAATCAAAGCCTTCTACCTTAAATTTAAAAACCAGGTCAAGTTCATCCTCACCATTCTTCAGAATCATAAACACCTGTCTCCTAAAAGACACGAGATGTTTCACTAAAGGCGATTTACATCCGAGCGGAATTTTTTTGATGGGGGAAACTATCTTTCCATAACGTGACAATTCCTGCAAGATTAACTCATCTTTCACAAAAGGAGGTATATTGGAAATCACTATTTTCTTGGCGGGAGTACTCAGAGGAAACACCGGCGTGAGTGAACCTTTAATTACAACACCATTTTGCACTATTTCATTCGCCTTCTCAATAGTGCTAAAAAAAAGCACAAATGCATTATTCATTCGCGAAGCGGACACAATGTTTTCATGACCCACAACGTCTCCTACGGCCAAACAAACATCCTCCACGTTAGCGTTTGAATCGATCTTCACTCCATGACGCCGAGTTAAATTTTCAAAAACCATTGTGTTTGGAGTCGCCATGCTTCCCAGCAAAATGCTGGAAGCAGACTATCCTCACAAAAACGATACAATAACAAAACACACACAAAACACTTACAAGAAAGAAAAAAAAGTTTGAAAAAAGCACTCTTACCAGCCACAGTCGGCTACCACTCACTCCACACTCACCACGCTCCGCCCACTCACTCCCAGCATGCACTCGAGAGAGAGAGAGAGAGAGAGAGAGAGAGAGAGAGAGAGAGAGAGAGAGAGAGGAGAGAGAGAGACGCAGGGAGGGGAAGTATTATAGTAGTATGCATGTACTTAGACTTAGACTTAGACTTAGAAAACTTTAATGTCCCCGAAAGGCAATTTGTTGTACAATACAGGCATATTGACACATAATTCACAACACTAACATTATCCACATGCACAATGTCATAAATAAATAAAATAATATAAATAAAACCACTTCACATTACTTCACATATATTCTCCAATCATACCCCACCCCCCACCTTATTTGATTGGGTTATTGCCATAGGAATGAATGAGTTTTTTGCTCGATTTGTTCTAACCTTCGGGTATCTATATCTACGACCCGAAGGGAGCGGCTTGAACTCCACTGAAAGTGGATGGGTTGTATCCATACAAACCTTATCTGCCTTCTGTGCCAATCTGGTCAGGTATAGTTTGTACAGATCTACCTGTTGTTCACCAATGATTTTTCCACAGGTTTTAACAATCTTCCCCAATTTGTTCCTATGGGTATTTTTTGAATGTCCATACCAACATACTATACAGTAAGAAAGAATACTCTCAATAAAAGACTTATAAAAAAGAGTCAGAATTTTGTTATCAACATTAAAATAATTAAGTTTCCTAAGAAAATACAAGCGTTGTTGGCACTTTTTAAAAACGGCATCGGCACATTGATCCCAGGATAATTTATGGTCGATGATAAGACCGAGATATTTGTACTCCGTCACCATCTCTATCTCCTCTCCTTTTATCAGAGCCGGAGTGGGTGAGGGAGCCCCATGTCTAAAATCAAAGACCAACTCTTTGGTCTTGGACGTATTCAAAAGCAACTGGGAAGCTTCACACCATTTAGCAAATTCATGCAACACTGGACCATGTTCAGTTTCATCTTGCTCCAATAAACTAATCACAGCAGTATCATCTGCAAATTTAATTATATGACGTCCTTGGTAACTACTGCGACAACAGTCAGTGTACAATATATATAGTAGTGGTGACAAGACGCTACCTTGTGGGTATCCCAATTGAAGTGAAACGGACCCCAGATAATGTGTTCCCCACCCTTACTCGTTGTGGCCGCCCACTCAGGAAATCCAAGATCCATTTAATTAGTTTTGAGTTTAGCTGGAAGTTGTCTCTAAGTCTGTTTGCTAAAATTTGTGGGTGGATTGTATTGAATGCTGATGAAAAGTCAGCAAATAAAACGCGAGCATGTGTTTTACAACCTTCCAGGTGTTTATACAGATAATTTAAAAGCACTACAATGGCATCATCCGTCCCCCTCCCAAATCTATAGGCAAATTGTAGAGGGTCAAGGGCGTCTCTACAAGAGTTCATGATGTGTGTTTTAATGATCCGCTCAAGTGATTTGACTAAAAGAGAGGTGAGGGCGATGGGCCTATAATCCTTGGGTGAGGATGGATGGGAGACTTTGGGAAGGGGGGTCACCACTGCTGTTTTCCAAAGCAGTGGAACCACCTGGGTGTCCATTGAGCGCTGGAAGAGGGAACAAAAAATTCCACTTAATTGGGCCGCACAGTGCTTCAGCACTCTGCCTCCAATATTATCCGGTAGAGTTTTGTAGTATAAAAGTATAAAAAGAATATAATAAATAAAAGAGTAAATAAAATAGAAATGCAAAGCCTGTGATGTGGCCCTCTTTGTGATTGCTGATAGGAACTGTTTTGAGGCTTAGCACCAGTGAATTTCATGAAAACGCCTGGACTTCTTTTGGAAAAATGTAAATAGTTTTGGTTCTTCAGACTTCAAAGACATGAACAAACTGTTTTTCAGAAGAAATTTGCTTAGCTTTTATTTATTTGTGTGTGATTTTAATAAATATTTAAGTGATTCAATTTCCTATTTATTTTTTCATTTGTCTTTATGGTCCCATAACTTATTTTACATTCAGGTGACATCAATGTAACACAAATATGCTTCTCTCTCTATGAAGGATGCTGGACGGTTAAATAAACTCAAGTATGAGTTCCCCCACCCCCTTACTAATAACCTTTTATGTTATATTGTTGTTCTTATTTAATACACCATGACAGTTTTGCCCGGTCGTTTTTTAGTTGTTTTTTTTTTCTCTCTTTAGAGAGAGGGAGATTGTTACTCCTGTGTGTTATCTTAACGTTATATCTCGTCATAAGGGGGCGCTGTTGGGGGGTAAGTGGGGAAGGAGAACTCTCTTTGGGTGTGCGAGTGAGAGAGTAGTTGTTGTTGTTAGTTGTTCCTGTCTGTGCATGTCTGTGCATGTGGGACGTAAATAAAAGATGTGTTTGAACTGAAAACGTGGAGTTATCTTTCGAACTAACAGGGCATCCACACCATCAATCGATGGGTGAAGAACAGGTCTGGAGTTGGTGTCTGGTGGTAAATGAGGGCTGGGACAGCTTCAAATGCGTGCTGGAACAGCTTCAAATCTAGCCGCAGCTTGCCAGAGTGAAATAAGGTGTTTGCAATCCACCTCTGGTCCTGCACAGGGATGGTCTTGCTCATTTCTCCTGGCAACCAGAATGAAGCTGAGGCCCCAACTGGGGCTGGCATGACTCCTCCAGGCTCCTCCTGTTTGGAAGACAATTTGTTTATTGTGTAAGTAAAGGCTGCTCTAATATACACCACAGCCTGTCAAATAGTGTTTTTTAGTTGCTTTGGTGCAATTCCCACAAGCAATTAGTACATTTTTAAAACTCTTAGTACTAATAATACAACAGATCATCAAAAGTGCACTTTTTTCTAAGCATTTCAGCATATTTACATTTGTGGAAATTAAGACATTGTTTAAATGACTACATTATTAGCTTAATATAGCTTAATAACTGTGTGATTTGTTATATGTACATTTCTGATAACAGATAACTCTAAATTGTTATCTAGACACATGAATTTTCTGTAAAGCTGTTTTGAAACTATATAAGCAATTGGTACATTTTTAAAACTCTTAGTACTAATAATACAACAGATCATCAAAAGTGCACTTTTTTCTAAGCATTTCAGCATATTTACATTTGTGGAAATTAAGACATTGTTTAAATGACTACATATTTAGCTTACTATAGCTTAATAACTGTGTGATTTGTATATGTACATCTCTGATAACAGATCACTCTAAATTGTTATCTAGACGCATGCATTTTCTGTAAAGCTGCTTTTAAACTATATGCATTGTAAATACATAATATATGTAATAATGTAAAACTTACAAATAAATGTGAATTTAATTTAATTACTATAAAACTTTCGATTTGCACCTATTCTCGTTTAGTTTAACTAGATTGAAAGCATGAGATCAGGTTTTGAAAGAATGACTAGCTGTGTGACAAGTGTGATCAGTTTGGAGTTTTGTAAAGTGTTTTTAAAATGTATACCTTATTTGTGCAACAGTACCAAAGTGAATTTAAAAAAAAAAGTAAATTAGTGCTGCTATACTTACAGAGGATGGAGCAGGACTGGGGCTCATCACAGAGGATGGAGCTGGACTGGGGCTCCTCCTCACAGAGGATGGTGAAGGACTGGGTCTCCTCACAGAGGATGGTGAAGGGGTGGTGGTCCTCACAGAGGCCATAGATGGAGGAGGAGACGGGCTGGGAGAAGGGCTGGGGGTCCTTGAAGAGGGTGGAGAAGAGGGGCTGGGGGTCCTCAGACCCACTAAATTTGGCTTCAGAGAAGACATCTGGGACCCACCAAACTGTGACTTGGTGAACTAAAAAGAGAAACAAAGTTAATTGTATGACATCCGCACTATACATTTTATACACAAACATTTATATTTAAATCTAGTGTTTACACATGTGTGGTGGGTAGGTGTAGGGGTAAAGGTTGGTTTGATGACATAAAATATCATTAAAGGCAATTGAAGTCTATGCAATGTCCTAACTAATATAGTCAAACAAAAATGTGTGTGTGTGTGTGTGTGTGTGTGTGTGTGTGTGTGTGTGTGTGTGTGTGCGTGCGTGCGTGCGTGCGTGCGTGCGTGCGTGCGTGCGTGCGTGCGTGTGTGCATATAAAAATATGAATGGCCTGACTGATCAGTCTGCAGGAGTTTGCTAGAATTATTTTGATGATGGTGGGCCGTAGATCATATCAAACAAATAAAAAATTAATCTAAGTAAACATTAATTACAGATTTAATATTCAACATTGACAAACTTGGAGGGGGTCTCAGGAATGTCCGTGGGGTAGAAGCCGTGCCAGGAGCCTCAGACTGGGGAGCAGCTTTGCCAGGAGCCTCAGACTGGGGAGATGCACCAGAAGACTGAGTGATAGAGGCAGGCTGCGTAAACAACACCAGAAGGGCATAAGATGTAGTGAAAAAGCATAACAGTAACATATATTGTAACATATATGTAATGTAACATTAAATGTAATTTTGAAATGCATCACCTTAGTGGTGTGGAATCCACAGTTGCAGGCCACAGACTAGTGTTGTTTTTGGCGGCCTGTTTTAATTTTAGTTTTAGTCTAGTCTTTGTGTCAAGCTGTCATTTTAGTTTTTATTAGTTTTAGTCACGTTCATACTCTTTTTAGTCTAGTCTAGTTTTAGTCGACGAAAACTGATGACATTTTAGTCTAGTTTTAGTCGACGAAAACTGATGACATTTTAGTCTAGTTTTAGTCGACGAAAGACATAGTCTAGTTTTAGTCAATGAAAATCGTATTTTAGTCTCTTTTTAGTAATGTAATTCTATTTAACCCAGTCAATATGTATACTAGTAGACGAAACCAACATTTTCTTTTAGCCAAACCCATTTCAAAAAATCTTATCTTATTATTGTTAGTCTATCTTATTATATTATTGTTACCTTATAGACTCAAGAATGCTATTCCAGACACAGAAGACGCTCTGATATGAATTTAGAACATATTTATTTTACCAACCAAACATATTTGCCTACACACGATGAAATTAAAGTTTTTCCAAATGTCATTTCTTCTTTTTCTCCCAAAGACGAATCCCTTTCTCTGTGTCAGACTTAACGGCGTTTGTTGTCGTTTATGCTAACGCCTGTTTCACACATAGCCTACTCCGTTTGCGGTGTGTATTTTTCCCCGCACCCATGTTAGGTTAGAGCGCTCACACCGCACGCGGGAGCGGTGCGTGCATAACAGCAGAGCAGAGATCTACACAGTAGCCTACCTCAACAACGCGACATAATGGATGTAGGCTAGAAATATTGATTTAAAATAAAAAATAGAGAATAAATGTTGTGATTGTGGTATTACAGCCGTAGATCAGCTGCACACTGCAAACGCAGCACATGTGAAAACACAATAGCACGAGCTGCTCCTGCATACACACCGCACCGCATACGCACTACACACGGAGTATGTGAAACAGCCGGTGAAACATCATGCAGCTGCATCTTCTAAATAATGCCGCGAATGGGGCTTGAGGATGTGATGTCGCCTGCGTCTGCGCAGTGCGATCTGATGCAGCCCCTGAAGTGAAACACAGGAAACAGAAATGCTGCATACCGCTAATAACGCAAGTAAACGAGACGAAATAACGTTAAATAACATTTCGTCTCGTCTCGTTTTGGTCAACGAAAATGAAGAGACATTTTAGCATAGTTTTTATTTTGTAAACCACATTTACTCTCGTTTTTATTCGTCAACGATATTACATTATACAATTAATTATAGTCATCGTCACATGACCAGCATTTACGTTGCGTCTCGTCTCGTTTTCGTCACGTGAAAAAAGTTCGTTGACGACGATATTTCGTCATAATTTTCGTTGACGAAAGCAACACTACCACAGACCCTCCAAAGAGGGTCCAAAGACCAGCATGGGGCATTTCTTAATCTGAAAAGACAAGAAGCATTTATGATATTTTCTGCACCATTCATTATCAGGTGACCTGCATACTACATACTATGTAATGAGATACAGGTAACTTTGATTTACCTTCTGATAGAGGTCATACCACTTCCGCTGCCTTGGGGCTGGTCTATTTCCTCCTCCAGATGGCCAAACCCCAGAGCTGGCATAAAGCCCTCAACCTCATCATCCACTCGCCATCTCCCATGGCCTTGTGGCTCTTTGGCTTTGTGCTCATCTAAACATAAAAGGAAAATAATAGTACCCAAATGGGTAACACTTTATTTGAAGGGGTGTGCATAAGACTGATATGACACTGTCATAAACATGACATAACGCCTGTCATGAACATGAAGGAGTCTTTATGAAGGTTTATGACTGTTGTCATTAAGTGTCATTCAGTAAATTATGACACTTTTAATGCAAAGCTGACATTGTTTAAAATGTCTTTGTTATGACAACTTGACATTAACAAAGACAAAAATGTCTTTATGACAACTTGACATTAACAAAGACAAAAAATGTCTTTGTTATGACAACTTGACGTTAACCAAGACAAAAAATGTCTTGATTATGACAACTTGACATTAACAAAGATAGAAATGTCTTTGTTATGACAACTTGACATTAACCAAGAAATCATAACCTGTCAACCTGTCACAAATATGTCATAACAGGTCTAATTATCAAACTTAAAGATGTTATTTAGCTTTGCGTTGACATTACATTACCCTGTAATATGTGGTTAGTTTTGACTTTGGCCGTCATGACACCATTATAACTGTGTCATGAATATTTTACTTGTACTTTATTAAGACATTGTTTAAATGACTACATTATTAGCTTACTCCTCACAGAGGATGGTGAAGGACTGGGGCTCCTCACAGAGGATGGTGAAGGGGTGGTGGTCCTCACAGAGGCCATAGATGGAGGAGGAGACGGGCTGGGAGAAGGGCTGGGGGTCCTTGAAGAGGGTGGAGAAGAGGGGCTGGGGGTCCTCAGACCCACTAAATTTGACTTCAGAGAAGACATCTGGGACCCACCAAACTGTGACTTAGTGAACTAAAAAGAGAAACAAAGTTAATTGTATGACAACCATATACCATATACTGATTTCCTAAAAGATTTTGCAGACTTTCTCTCAGACCTATTGGTCAATGTCGATAAAGCAATAATTATTGGCGACTTTAACATACACGTAGATAATACAAATGATGCGTTAGGGGCTGCGTTTACAGATCTATTAAACTCTTTTGGGGTGAAGCAAAACGTCAGTGGTCCCACTCATCGTCTAAATCATACACTAGATTTAATTATTTCATATGGAACCGATCCAACCGATATAGATATTATACCGCAAAGTGACGATCTCACTGATCATTACATGGTAACTTGCATAATACGCACTGCTGAAATTTGTCATGTTGCACCACGTTATAGACCAGGCAGAACAATCCTTCCAACCACTATAGATAGATTCTCAAATAGCTTACCTGATCTATCTCAGCTGCTCAGTAAACCCAAACAAACAGATGAACTAGAGGAAATGACTAGCAGTATGAGCAAAATTTTCTCTAGTACACTAGATATTGTTGCACCAATTAGATTAAAAAAGGTTAAGAGAGAAAACTAAAACACCATGGTACAACAGTGCTACGCATGCTATAAAGAGAGAAACTCGTAACTTAGAGCGTAAATGGAAACGAACTAATTTAGAGGTCTTCAGAATCGCGTGGAAAGACAGTATGTCACGTTATAAAAGGGCTCTAAAATCAGCCAGGGCTGAGCATATCCGCAAACTAATTGAAAATAACCAAAATAATCCAAGGTTTTTATTTAACACCGTGGCTAGACTAACAAATAATCAGACATCTCCAGAGCAAAATATTCCGTTACAATATAGTAGTAATGATTTTATGAATTACTTCAATGAGAAAATAGAAAGCATCCGAAACACAATTGTAAATGTACAATCCTCTATGGTGTCTTATGACTCGGCCTCAATTTTGGCCCCTCTAGAACAACTACACCGCTTTACAACTATAGGACAGGAAGAACTAAATAAACTAATCATTGCATCTAAACCAACAACATGTTTATTAGATCCAATACCCACTAAACTACTTAAAGAAGTGTTACCTGTAGTGGAAGAGCCTCTTCTCAATATTATTAACTCGTCTTTATCTTTAGGTCAAGTTCCAAAAATATTCAAGCTGGCAGTAATAAAACCTCTCATTAAGAAACCGCAATTAGATCCAAATAACCTAGCAAATTACAGACCCATCTCAAATCTTCCATTTATGTCTAAAATACTAGAAAAAATTGTGTCCGCTCAATTGTACTCTTTCTTGCAAGAAAATGATATCTACGAAAAATTTCAGTCGGGATTCAGACCGCATCATAGCACAGAAACTGCGCTAGTTAAAATTACAAATGATTTACTCTTAGCCTCTGACCAAGGCTGTATCTCAATACTAGTTCTACTTGATCTTAGCGCCGCGTTTGACACTATAGATCATAAAATACTCTTAGATCGACTACAAAACTACACTGGTGTTCAGGTACAGGCATTAAGCTGGTTTAGATCGTACTTATCAGACCGTTACCATTTCGTCTGTTTAAATGGGGAAAAATCAAAGATAACATCAGTAGACTATGGAGTGCCGCAAGGATCTGTCCTAGGCCCTCTGCTATTCTCAATATATATGATGCCACTTGGTAATATTATAAGAAAACATGGAATTAGTTTTCACTGTTATGCTGATGACACTCAATTATATATCTCATCACGACCAGATGAAAACACTAACTTATCTAACTTGACAGAGTGTCTAAAAGATATAAAATGCTGGATGACGTGTAATTTCCTGCTATTAAATTCAGATAAAACGGAGGTATTACTTATTGGTCCAAAAAACTACCCACAAAATCCCTTACAATACAACTTTAATTTAGAAGGATGTCCTGTTACTTTATCCACTACAGTAAAAGACCTGGGTGTTATACTAGACCGCAACTTGACTTTCGAAAATCATATATCATATGTTACAAGAACAGCCTTTTTCCACCTTAGAAACATTGCTAAGCTACGTAACATGCTATCTGTTTCAGATGCAGAAAAGTTAGTTCATGCATTCATGACCTCGAGACTAGATTACTGTAATGCTTTATTAGCTGGTTGTCCTGCATCTTCAGTAAACAAGCTACAGTTAGTCCAAAATGCAGCCGCTAGAGTTCTTACTAGATCAAGAAAATATGATCATATAACACCAATTTTATCATCTCTACACTGGTTACCTATTAAGTTCCGTATCAATTACAAAGTATTACTTTTGACTTATAAAGCTCTAAATGGTTTAGCTCCTGTGTATTTAACAGACCTTCTATCGCCCTACAATCCATCGCGCTCTCTAAGATCACAAAATTCGAGGCTTCTGGTCGTTCCTAGGATATCTAAGTCTACTAAAGGAGGGAGGGCGTTCTCACATTTATCTCCTAAACTCTGGAATAGCCTTCCTGATATTGTTCGAGACTCAGACTCGCTGTCCCAGTTTAAAACTAGATTAAAGACGCATCTCTTTAACCAAGCATTCACTTAATGCTTACCTTTTATACTACTTCTGAATCAGTTCGAATGCATTAATATTATGAACATCAGCTATGCTAATTATTTCCCATCTGTCTTTCTGCTGTTATCTCGGGACGCTAGTCCCGAGGTAAATAGCGTTCGTCAGCTCCAGTTTGTATCCAGCCTCTCACGAAGACTTCAGATGCCCCAACACCTGTGGAGAGACGACTAAACGCCGGTGGAGAGACGACTAAACGCCTGTGGAGAGACGACTCGACGCCTGTGAAGAGACGACTAAACACCGGCGATATGTTATGCCTAAATTTATACATGATTAACTAACTGTATTTTTCTTTGTACATTTCTGAAATGCACTTTCTGTAAAGCTGCTTTGAGACAATGTGTATTGTGAAAAGCGCTATACAAATAAACTTGAATTGAATTGAATTGAACAACCGCACTATACATTTTATACACAAGCATTTTTATTTAAATCTAGACAAAAATGTCTTTGTTATGACAACTTGACATTAACCAAGAAATCATAACCTGTCAACCTGTCACAAATATGTCATAACAGGTCTAATTATCAAACTTAAAGATGTTATTTAGCTTTGCGTTGACAAAAGGGCGAAGGAGAAGAGAAAAAAAGAGATGAAAAATGAGAAAATCGCCGGTTCGAATCCCGATTGGAACATGCATCAATAAATGCAAACTCTTACAAAGTGCTATGAATCTATCAAATATAGCTTAAAAACTATAATTAGTTTAGTTGGTAATTGTTGCAATAACAATTATAAAAATAAGAATATGATACTACTACTACTACTACTACTACTGCTTATAATAATAATAATAAACCTTTATATCAAAGAAATGTTTCTGACAATCACTTCTCACATCCTGTGGACCTGTCTGCTATACAATTCTGTCCCTTTCTTGTAATTTTAATGCTTTGTTGCAATAAGAATAATACAAATAAGAATGTGATAGTACTACTGCTTATAATAAATAATAATAAACTTTTATATCAAAGAAATGTTTCTGACAATCACTTCTCACATCCTGTGGACCTGTCTGCTATACAATTCTGTCCCTTTCTTGTAATTTTAATGCTTTGTTGCAATACAAATATTTAAAATAAGAATATGATAGTACTGCTGCTTAAAATAAATAATAATAAACTTTTATATCAAAGAAATGTTTCTGACATTCACTTCTCACACCCTGTGGATCTGTCTGGAATACCATTATGTCCCTTTCGTGTAATTTTAATATCTGTGTGAGTTTGTAAAAAGTTTTAAAAAGATAGGTTTGATAGAAAAAAGCCAAAGGATACTGTTGTAGAAATAAAGTTCTTTTTATTTTTTATTTACAAACACCTTCTCCTTCTCTCTCACATAAACACACCCTCACCAGCATACACACACGCATGCACACATGCACGCACTCACACTCACACTCACACGCACGCACGCATGCCCGCATACGCACACACACGCATGCACGCACGCTAAGCTTACATAGTCTCATATGGGGTAAATTAACTTAAAAATGAATTTAAATGAATGGGGTAAATGAACTTAAAAAGCAAATGAACAAATTAGCTTTATGGAGGGTGAACAAATGACCCTAACGGAGGCGTACACACAAACGCACACATGTAGCATTTTGAAATAAACTAAATTTTTTTTTTTATATGCCCTCTGCTTCTTCATCTCCTCCATCCACTGGTCAATTGGCACAACAGCAGTCTGGGGACAGTAAATGTGGCCATAATACTGGCTGTGGCCAGTACCTTTGTTGCGGGGCTGGTGGCACAGACTGCACTTGTTTTTGTCCACAGTGCGGACGTAGGGCCTCCGAGCAGGTGGTGGGGAGGGAATGGGGCCAGCAGGAGCAATCTGCCGGACGGCAGGAACTGGAGCTGGACACAAAAACACAATCGGGCCAAAGGCAGGACTGGAGTTGGGGATGACAGGTGAAGGAGCAGAAACAGGTGTTTGGACAATAGGGGCAAATGCAGGACTGGGGTTGGGGAAAACAGGTAAAGGGGCAGAATCAGCAGGGAACAACTGCCTTGGCCGGAAAACTTTCGGAGGAGGGGGGTGCGGAGCTGGAACTGTAGACTTTCGCTTGTCCACTGCCTTTCCCACTGTGCTTTCAGGCAAGTGGTAGCGGTGTTGGGGACCAGGCTGTAGGGGTGCTGCAGTGGGGCGAATCTGTCCAGGGGGGAGAGACCTAGCAGCAATAGGAATGGGGGCTGGCAAGTTCACACCCTGAAGCAGGATGGCACATTCTTGCCTCTTCAGCCGCTTGTTGTGCCACTGAGTTAAGGTTGTTTGATTCACCTCAAACAATTGCAGGGTGGTATTCTCCATCACAGTCCCATTGCCCAGGACCAGCTGCCGTATCTAGCTGTAGTCCCTCAGAATTAGAGTCCATCTTGTTAAGGCATGATTTCCCAATTTTTTGGGCCTCCTGTGAATATCACAGAGTTTTACAAAGATAGACTCTACCAGGCGGCAACAGTCTGGCCACTGGGCAGGGGATCCTGTTGACCCAAGGACACAACGGGTCATGCTGTCCACACCAGGCGTGAATTCAGGCTTGGTTTTTGAGCACCTGAAGCGTCCTGTTGTAAGACGAGCCTGGTGCCGGGGAGCGTACACCACTCTCTGCTGGTCATACGGAAGCAGGTTTTGCCATAGGGCAATGATGGTACTGGCCTGCTGGTGGCTCAGAGTTTGCCCAGTTTCCACCCTAAGCCCCACCAAGTAGCCTGCCAGGTTGTCCACTCTCTCTATCCCTGGTACACTGCGCTCATCCACAGCCTGGTAAAATATAAGAGTAAATCAATGTTAAAAAGATACAATATCACAGACAGAAAAACAACACAACCATCACAATGTACTTGTCACAAAAAGTCTTACCAGCGGTTGCTCAGGCACTGGTTGCACTGCTGGAGGAGCAGTGGCTGCAGGACAGAGACAGTGAGAGTGGTCGGGAGAGGAAGGATGGAGGCGTGGTGGTCATGGTGGATGGACCAGAGGCGGCGTAGGTGGTCATGGTGGATGGACCAGAGGCGCCATGGGTGGTCATGGTGGATGGACCAGAGGCGCCGTGGCTGGTCATGGTGGATGGACCAGAGGCGCCGTGGCTGGTCATGGTGGATGGACCAGAGGCGCCGTGGCTGGTCATGGTGGATGGACCAGAGGCGCCGTGGCGGTCATGGTGATGGACCAGAGGCGCGTGGCTGGTCATGTGATGGACCAGAGGCGCCGTGGCTGGTCATGGTGGATGGACCAGAGGCGCCGTGGCTGGTCATGGTGGATGGACCAGAGGGCACCCTTGTCATCCAGTTGAAAGACTGAAAAAAAGGGGGGGAAAAATCTATTTACTCTTTAGATTGTATTAATGGTATTTAGTTTGTTTCTATTTTTCTTTTATGTTTGCATGTTAGAAATAAAGTTGTCCAACACGCAGTGCCTTTTCTTCTCGTCCTTTTATTGGCTTTGTGAATATCAAAATACAAAGTACAAGAGGAAACCAGCGCTGGGGAAACATCAGAAATGTTCCGCCTCCTCAAAAGTGGCATAAGAATATATAGTGAAAGTAATTATCCGGTCAGAACTCCTCTGAATCCTGGGGATCCAGAGAGGCTTCAGCCATACACCTTCTATAGAACTCACACAAACGCTCCCCTTCTCTCTGGTCTAGGGGTCCTAATGTAAAACAGATGTTTAACTCACATACATACATAGGAATGTGCAGGCAAAGCAATTTCATTTCGGGACAAAGCTCTGACCTTTTATGGACATAACTGAGATACAGAAATTACATTTCTTATAATGGCCACTTTGATAATGACGGTTATCACATAACATAATTATCACATTACATTATTCTCGATATTTCCATTATAATAGGATATACCTGAAAACATTGTTCAACCAAACATTTCCTTCAAAATCATTATTTCTTTACATATCTGTTCATCATAGCATATTGAGAGGATACAAAAGTATTCATAGCACGATAAATCAAAATCCTGATGCATGGAATAATACAGCAAACAATAAATGCAAGGATTAACAGTATAACTCCTATTGGAATATAAGCAGATACAAGCATTTGTCTCCAGCTTGCAAACCAGTCTCCAAAACCACTTCTATCACTCACTTCTCTTTTCTGTAATTCATCAGCAATTCTTGTCATATTGTTTATTCCTTCAGCTATGATATGACCATCTTCATCATTTTCTGGTATATACGTACAACAAGAAATTCCAACGATCACGCACACACCCCCGCGAGCTGCGGTAAGTTGATCTAAGACCAATCGATTCTGTAACGCCGTTAAGCGGAGTGCGCGAAGTTCTTCTTTAACACCAGCTAAGGTATCTCTTGTAGTCTTAATAAAGGAAATTAATTCATTTCTTGTAACTTCTACTTCAATTTGAAGACTGGCAATTCCTATGGTTGGAAATATTCCTTCAAAGAATTTTTCCATACCAGTCCATAATCGGTGTTCTTTCGGTACTGGATTATCTCTACCTAAACTGCTAACTGAACCTCGATCAGAGAGAGAACGTGTACTTCTTTGGTTCGTCACATTATCATGTCTTTGTGGTCTAACAATCATAGAATATTCTTCTAAAGTTACTAAGGCACATCGTCCACTCCAATTAAAAGGTAGTGAGGTATATACCATGTGCCCACATAACCAGAGCCAGTCTTTCAAAGCTCTTGTTCCTCTTACAGATGGAACATACCTGTTACAATTTTTTCCGGAGTAAAGTCCACAATACTCGTCACATAACTCTTGAACCTCTGGAGTTGCTCCTGCATAACCATTCATAGTAGATAAAGGGGTTGCAGGTCTCTTTGAACAATAGTCCAGGTCAAATTTTCCTTTTCCCATCACACAACTAAAACAACAGGCTGAGTGTCGTACTTCGCAATGACGATATATTTGCTTACATTTACTCTCAGGAATTGAACCCAATTGTTTGATTCCTACTTTTCTTTCCATACAGAACAATGAATCTGGAATGTGACCTACAGTTGCCACTTTAGCATGTACTTGTACTGCAATTTTCAAAAAACTATCACCACAAGCCCAAATTCCCGTTGAATTTTGAGGTGCAATTGCTCCAATATTACTAATGTATAAGGGACAGAATAGTTCTTCGTCCGTCGTTGGTGATTGAACACTTACATGAGGTCCGGAAGCACTTTGTGGCATTTTTGTACAAACATAACAGTCACTCGTTTTTCCTGTAGACTTAGCAGTGTAATTGGCTAACCTCCACCACATATTGGAAGCAAACGCATGTGGTTCGTCTTCATGGCTCAGCCAAGTTTCATTACCACTGCTAATAAGCGCTTGTGTATAAATGAGCATGCTTGTCAGCACGATCAGGTGCAATAGCAACTTTGCAGACATGGCTTTAATGGATTCAATGATAATTATTGCTAATCTCAATCAGCAATCTCGTTCTTCGTCTACTTCTCTTCCTCGTTCTCCTTTCGATCAATGTTGGATGTCCACCACCGCATAGGCTTATGCGTTCCCCGGGGTTGGAGCTAACTTCACCCTGCTAGCATGGATCCATTGTGGCTGGAGGTCAGTCAGAACACCGGTCCTCGTCACAGCGATCACCGTGGCAGGCCCCAGATTAGTTTGGCTTCCCCAAGTCTCGTGGGCTTCAGACACCTTATCAACACCTTTACTCCTTACTCCAGCGCGACCTCTGACCCAAGGGGTCGGAAACGGACGGCCCAAGAGAATTTCAAAGGGAGACATTTTTGTAGTGGCAGATGGAGACATTCTCATCTCGGTCAGTACGGCAGGCAACAAATCAACCCAATTTCTGCCCGTATCTAGACATGCTTTATTGAGACGTTCTTTTATCGTCTTATTCGTCCGTTCCACTTGCCGGACGATTGCGGTGCGTAGGGAATGTGGAAGTGCCAATTAATACTAAGCTCTTTGGCTAATAGTTGTGTCACTTTTGAAGCAAACGGAGTTCCATTGTCACTTGCTATAACGGTTGGAATACCGAAGCGCGGTATAATTTCTTTGGCAAGAACCTTTACTACCGTCTTTGCATTTTCTTTGGCACACGGAAAAGCTTCTGGCCACTTAGAAAATCGATCGATAATCACGAGCAGGTATTTGTTATTTCCAAATGGTGGCATGTGTGTAAAATCAATCTGTAAATATTGGAAAGGAAGTTCAGGATGCGGTAAAGCATCATGGGCGATTGCCTTGTGCCTGTTTGTTTGTGCACATATCAAGCAAGCATCCAATATCAACAAAGTATTCCTTCGAACATTTGCTATGCAGTATGATTGATTCAAATGTTGTATCACTTTCTCTTTTGCTACATGCGATACACCATGATAATGCCTACACAGCATTACAACGGTGGATGCTGGTAGCGCGATTCTACCTTGTTTGTCTCTTAAGATACCAGCTTGATCTGGTTTTACTTCATTGGCTGCCCAGTGATTCAAATCGTTTTGAGTAGGATTAGCTTGCAGTATTTTAATGTCCAAATCATTAATCAGCGACGAACTCATCATTGGCACTTCGGTACTCTTTTCATTTACATGTGGACTACGTATCGCTTCTTTTGCTGCCCATTTCGCTACTTCATCTGCAAATCTGTTTCCTTTGGCTTCATCAGATTCACCTGTTTTATGACCAGCTACCTTAATAACAGCAAGCTTCAATGGTTGCTGTGCTGCATTAATCAGCTCAGCCACAATGCTATGATGCGAAATTGGCTTTCCGTCGGAGGTTTTAAAATTTCTTTCCTCCCACAATTTAGCAAAATCATGTACCACGCGGTACGCGTACTTGGAGTCAGTGTATATATTGATGCACTGACCTTTTGCCAATTGACAAGCTCTCGTTAAAGCAATTAGTTCTGCAACTTGTGCTGATTTATATGGCAGCGAATACGCTTCAATTACTTTATCAGGCAACTCAACAATAGCATAACCACAAAAATATGTACTATCATTTGGTTTAAAGCAGGATCCGTCGATGTACCACTCATTCCCCTCCTCCAGAACAGATGAAAAAACATCTGGTCTGCAGGCAGTCGAAGTTTGGATCCTGGTCAGGCAGTCATGGTCGTCACTCTCGAATTCACCTTGTGTCAGCAACCTGTGTAGATGTACAGTAGGGCCATGAATAACAGAAGTTACTTTCAACGTTAAATTAGCAGTAGCTAACAATATAGCCTCATAGCCTGAACGGCGCTGAGCAGTCATATGTTGAGTAGAAATATTATGCATTATAGCTCCGACCTGATGACAAGTGTGTACTACAAGTGGATGTGATAAAACAACCTTTTCAGCATACTGTACCATGATAGCTGTCGCAGCCAATGCGCGCAAACAGGCAGGGAGTCCCCTAGCCACTGAATCAAGGGTTTTAGATAAATAAGCTACTGGACGAAATGTGCCCCCATGCTCTTGAGCCAGGATTCCCGCGGCTGTCCCACCACCCTCATGCAAGTACAAATGAAAATCTTGGGTGTAGGATGGCAGGCTGAGGGCAGGTGGCCTTAAAAGGGAGGATTTCAAATGTCTGAATGCTTGATTCATCTCATTTGTCCATACAATGTCCTCTGTATCACCCAGCGTAGCTTCTCGCAGGATTTTGTCATACATTGAACAGTTCGGCACCCACAGTCGACACTAATTGACCAGTCCCAGAAAGCTTTGCATTTGCTTCCTTGTGGATGGATGCTTGAATGTAGCAATGGCTTTGACCCTGTCCACAGACAGACGAACTTGGCCTTGTGACAGTTCATGGCCTAAGTAGGTGACTTTTCTCTGCACCCACTGAAGTTTCTCCTTAGATGCCTTGAAACCAGCTTCAGCTAGAATGTTGCAGACAATTGTAGAGGCAGCAGCACACATCTCAGCAGAGGCACCAGTGACCAGGATGTCGTCAGCATACTGGAGAAGGCAGGTGTCTGGAGGAAGTTTGACATCCTTCAAAGTATCATGCACGATAGCAGAAAAAACAGCCGGGGAATAGCGGAATCCTTGCGGGAGTCTAGTCCATTGATACTGACAGTTCTGGAAACAAAACGCAAACAGTGGCTGAGTATCATGATCAACAGGCACACTGAAAAAGGCGGAGCTTAAATCAATAACAGAAAAAAATGCATGTTCTGAAGGGATAGAATTAATTGTAGTTTGTACATCTGGTACAATGGGTGCAAGTGGTTTTATCAAATCATTAATTTTTCTGAGGTCTTGCGTTAAACGGCAAGAACCATTTGCTTTCTTAATTGGATTGATTGGTGTGTTATAAGGTGAATGAGTGCGGACCAGAATGCCTTGAACCAGGAGGTTTTCAATGAGGGGTCCAATTCCCTCCTCTTTTTCCTTTGAAAGCGGATATTGTTTTTGAAACACAGGCCTATTGGTTATTAGATTAGCCCTGTAGGGCCGGACATCTATCAACCCTACATCATCCTTGTGTTCCGCCCACAATTGAGGGTTAACGCCTGGAACTTCCTGTGTCAGCACAGTCGCAGACGAATCTTCAACGAGAGCACTTCCTGTGTCGGTTGTGATAGAAAAAGCTGCAGGAAACATCAATGTCATAGAATTATTATCAAAATTCAACTTCATACCAAGTTTATGCATTAAATCTCTTCCTAAAAGGCAGAATGGTGAATTTGGTATGATTGCAAAGTCATGCATTTTAAACACTTCTGGTACATCATTAGAAGTAACCGGTAACGGTGGCGTCAGCTGACAACGCACAGGAACATTACCTATCCCAACAGAATTAATTGTTCGTCCTGTGATTGAGCCTGTGTAAACAGCTGACGTCAATGATGATAGACTAGCTCCACTGTCAATTAAAAAAACATATGGTTTATAATCAACATTTAATTCAATGAATGGCAAAACATTTGATTTGTTTGGGTAAGACATTGAAATCATTGAGAAATTTTCACAACAGGGCTCAGTATTCTGCGGGCAGCGTCATTGTGTCTTCCAAGCAGTCTGAAATTGCTTCTGAGACTGAGAGTTGGGAGAAAACGAAGGAGGGGGCTTTGGCACGTAGCCATCCGAGCGCCGACATATCTGGTTTCCATTATTCCTATGCAGCTCTGCTCTCTGCCTACAAAACTTGGCAGTGTGACCTGCTCGGCCGCAAAAGAAGCAAATCAGTGGTTTATTTGTTTTAGGAAACGAACAGTTCTGAGCCGGCGCTGGCGCAGCGGCATTCAACTGCAGCATTATGGGAGCCTTTCCCCTGGGAGATTCAAAAGCCCCAGCGGAAGAAAGCTCCCGTAATCGTTTACCCAATTCATTAATAGTGATATTACTAATGTTTGTTGTAGTGATTCGAATCAATTGTGCAGTCTCATGCAGCATGTTATTTAGAAACGTGTTCACAAACAGCAAACAATTCTCATCATCAACAGGAATGGCAGATTCGTTTATCCAAACATTTTTGAATCTATGAAAGAACGCTACAGGACTTTCTCCTGTTCTTTGCTTAGTGTTGGCTGCATGCGAAATGTCCTGTTTAGCTGAAGACAGCTTCAATAAAAATGCAGTCAATTGTTTGAAAAAATCATTGAGTCTTCTTGAACTGGCCCAAACCCAATCAACATCATAATCATCATCATCATCCGTCACCCTAAGTCCGCGAAAAGGTTTAGATAGATCAACAGGTTCTGAATCTTTTATCACCAAGCTACGAGCTGGAGGCGCATCGTGGGCTGGGTGCAAAAGATCAACCTCATCAATTAATTCGTCTTCGGTAATTTCAGCGGGGAGAGTTTTAGTTAATATAAACCTATAATCCCGTCCCGTAAACTGGCTATACGCCGTCGCACGCTTCAAAACCGAAACAAACTGGTGGGGGGTTTTAGCTGGATCGGGCAATTCTTTACAGATAGCGATAACGTCAGCGAGAGGCAATGGATGCACTTTAAAACCATCTGACGTTTCCACAAAAGGAAATGCGGTCGCGGTTTTTAAATCAGGGTACAATCTTTTTTTTCGCGCTCCGACGCTACAGGAGTCTCAATACACTCGTATTTTGGAGGTTGTGATATTATTTCGGCTGTCTTTGAGGGACTTTTTTCCTCCTCTGCGAGTGCATGAGAGGGAATTCGCTCCCCCCGCCCTGACTGCGCTCTGAGTGCAGGAACGTGTGTTTCTGCAGCCAGAGAGGGAGAAATCTGTTTCTCTTTCTCCATCTCTGACTGAAAAAGAACAGCAGAAACTGCAGCGAAATCAACATTCGAAAGAATATTTTCTTTTGTCTGTTTAACTTTTTCTGGACCTCGAATCCAGTACTTTTTCATTGTGTCCCAGGTTTTATAGGACTTTTCCATATAAGATTTGTCCCACACCCCATTTATTTATTTGATTTAAATCACCCCATCCACCAAATATCATGTCTTTAGCACTTTGCATATCAGATTGTTTAAATGATCCATCCCGCGGGAACGGATCCAACTGTGTTTTATCAGCTGACCAGCCAGCTAGATTTGATAGATACGGTTCAGTAAAAAATGCTTGATCATTACGAATCATAAAATCTTTCGGAGTTTCATCAATTAACGGCGGACTTATCTTATTTCCCATTTTCTTAAAGCCACACAAAAATTTCTCCTCTAATGCAGAATAAACAGATTTTAAAATAGTCAAATAGAGAACAAAGAAGAAAGGAAAGTCTGCAGTGTCAATTGTTAGTAAAGTATATATTCAGTAAAAAAAAAGGAACAGGAAAAAAGAAAAATCAAGAAAAAACTCTGTATTTTATTCACAAGCCCAAAAAAGGAAAAAACGGAGCTCTATGAAATATCTCGCGACAATATTTCCTTCTTACAAAAAGTAAGGATATCACCATAAAACGAAGAAAAGTGATCAAGTTTTTCCACGCTCTTCCTGTATTAAAATACAAGGTAAACTAACGATAAAAGATCACTTTCTTTTGTCGTTCTTCCCGTCTTAATTATAAACACGCCTTAATCAAAAAACACGTCATAACTAAACACGAGGTAAACATGACGATAAAATGATTGATCAGATCTTCTTATCGTCCTTCCCGCAATCATGCGAGGCGTATCTACCCAAAATTGGTAGCCTAACGGCACTTATTAAATTTGTTCTCTCAACAAAACAGTAAGAATCAATTCTCTCCTTTTTTTTTTTTTTTTTTTTTTTAAAGAAAAGATTTAATCTTACCGTTTGGAGATATCCCGGACGAGCCCCCAATTGTTAGAAATAAAGTTGTCCAACACGCAGTGCCTTTTTCTCTCCGTCCTTTTATTGGCTTTGTGAATATCAAAATACAAAGTACAAAGGAAACCAGCGCTGGGGAAACATCAGAAATGTTCCGCCTCCTCAAAAGTGGCATAAGAATATATAGTGAAAGTTTGAGGGGAGTATAACAATTCTGACCAATAGAACTATACATTACTTCACCAGATATCATATATACGTTATATAAGACATTGAAAAATAAGTCCATATTTGGTAATTATCCGGTCAGAACTCCTCTGAATCCTGGGGATCCAGAGAGGCTTCAGCCATACACCTTCTATAGAACTCACACAAACGCTCCCCTTCTCTCTGAGTCTAGGGGTCCTAATGTAAAACAGATGTTTAACTCACATACATACATAGGAATGTGCAGGCAAAGCAATTTCACTTCGGGACAAAGCTCTGACCTTTTATGGACATAACTGAGATACAGAAATTACATTTCTTACATGCGCTATACAAAAAAATGGAATAGTGCTATACAAATAATACTACTTGTACTGTTATTATTAAAGTGTAAATTGCAGGTTAACCACCACAACCGATTAATGTGTACATTAAAGTGCACAATATGGATATATTTAAAAATTTCTGTCTTAAAATGCGTTAAAATAGCATTTATTGGGGTTTCTTCAAAGGTAGCGTGTTTTTTACCGTAACTGGGTGATGATGTCATAACAGGGAGTTGCGGGCAGTAATGCACTCACTCTGTGTGTGCTGTTTGAGGGAGAATAAAACGATTTGCGGGACTCCCGCAAACTAGAAATATCTGAATAAAACGTAAAAACTAATAAATTTTTATTCATCTGTTGCAGAAAATCAATAAGAACATCTAAAACAAAATAGAAACGGTTTACAGGCAGAGTTTCTATTTCTAACATGTCAGCAGCGAGGAGCGATGTAGCCAATCACAGACATATGTGTTGATTTCTTGAACGCAATAATGGCCAATCAGAAGCATTTACGATAGATTCCCCTCACCGCTCAAAACAGACTTTTTGTTCAGTGCTGAATTCTGTATGCTGGCAAATCCTCCAATTATAACAAACATAGTGTAACGTTATATATTATGGAAGCTTCATTGATAATAACAGAGATGTTCGAGATCTCTGTGAACTGATGTCAGCTTTAGGAATTATTATGGGATCGCACTTTACGCGCAGTCATCATGCCAAACCATGCACGCAGTAGCCCGCTTGCTTTTATGTTATAACAGTGGTTTGTGTGTTAATGCAACAAACAATCGATCAGGAGCATGTATGCTGATGTGTATGGTGGGCTAACACGTAGGCTAACTTGAAAGTATTTGGAGGTACAGAAAAAAAGTATTTTTGCGGGCGGGATCGGGACAAAACATGAATGTTGCGGTCGGGAGAAAGTAATATAAGAAAGTAGTTGAGCACGTCAGTTATAACGACACACGTATTCAAAAATAGCCGGGTTTAAACCGGGCTTGGGCTCATAATTACAGTTTATGTGTCGGGCCCATGGTCGGGCCGGACTCGGACACAGCGGGCTCGGGTAACGTTAGGGTCTTGCTTGATGTTTTGGGCCGATCTAAGCTCTACCTCGGGTAAGTTATGCGAACACTTACAAGCACGAATCAGCCGTTTGTCCTTGGGGAACTTGTGGAGCCTCTCCCCCGTTTTTGATGTATTCGTACATCCCGCACAAGCACAATAGTTAACCATTTTCGCTAGCTAGGACTCCAATATAACGTAACTCTAGGCTTGTTGCATAGACCGTAAAAGCTTGGAGTCCCTGTTATGACATCACGCCCAGCCTAGTGGAAGGAGGGGGCGTGGTTAAAAGCACTGTAAAACGAACCAACTTTTCATTATATTCAGCATTTGGTATAAAAAAAATAAAAAAAAACAATGGTGGGCGGTTCTTATCTTTATATTTAGTAAGCACATTGCATTATCTTCGTGAAAATTTTTACCTGCAATTTACACTTTAAGAATAGTTACCAGTTGTTGATTTGGTGCTGCTGTGGTGGTGTTAGCAGACCCAGTCTGGACAGAGGCAGGAGTGCTGGCTACTCTGGTCGTGGTGGGTGATGAGCCAGGGGACAGGTCCAGCACCTCAATAGTGGGATCCAGGTTAAGGTCCAAACTGACATCTCCGAATCCCTCATCCTCCAACTGCTCCTTTAAAGTAGGCTTTAAAGGTGACTTTCCAGATGTTGTTCCTGACTGCCCCGGTGTTACAGGTGGTGACGTGGATGGTGTGGATGACACAGGGGCCACAGGGGCCAAACTGGAAGGCTACAGTTTCAGAGAAAAGGAAATTAAATTCAAAAATACAAAATACACCATCAACACATCACAGTTTTATGAAACACTTCTTATACCTTTTTCGTATGGAAACCACAGTCACATGTCTGTGTCCCCCCAAACAGAGACATTTGCCCCCTGTGTTGCAGTGGACACTTCTCAATCTGTAACATATGACCGTGAATCATAACTATCTGCTCCCTCTATACATGACATAGCTTTCCTGTGTTTTTTTTATATACATGCCCAAGTTTACCTTCTGATACAGGTCATGCCATTTTTTCTGACGTGGTGCCGGTCTGTTTCCCTCCTCAGAAGGCCAGACCCCCTGTGTGGCAAATCTGCGCAGGCGGGCCATCCATTCACCCTCACTCATAGCCCTGTGCTTCTTGTGCTTGGAAGCCATCTTCCAATAAAAGATAGCGTGTGGCAAAAATACAAAAAATACAAAGTTTATGACTATTCAGTAGAACTAAGTAGTTAACCAATTTCATACATTTATTTCACATTGTAGATATTGCCATAACATAACTCCATAAAAATCAGATTATTACATACCATTTCGATTACATAGGCTTACAATTAGCCCACATTATGATCATTATAGATTATAGCCCACTTAAACAACACAAGGCCAATATTACGTCATAAAACGTCATGTTGATGTTAATAAAGGTGCAGTTTTATGGTTAGCCTATGTATTGAATTACAGTTGAAATGAACAGACAAAATTATTTTACCTCAGGTAAAAACTGGCGCCCGAAACTGTAACGTTAGGCTAATTAACGTTAAAGTTATGCATAATTCAGCCATGCTATATATAGCAGTACAGGTAATCTATATGATAGGCTAGCTATTTTTAGCCAACTTAATGTAAGCATAACAACGTAATAACATACATTATGCACGATAGTAATTATATTGATATAAACATGTAAAACTGTAAACATTCATTAAAAATAATGAAACTGACCACTACCATTGACCTCTACAAGTCACTTAACTAAATATAACAACATTGTCGGTTTCTTACCTCGATGTAGTAACGTGAAATCCAAAGTAAAACCAGTACTTTGACACCTGTAAAGTTGCAACTTTTTTTTCTAAACCGCTGGAAACCACTTAACCTCTGGCGATGCCCCGTCTGGTAGATGGAAAGTTTTTGGGAATGAAGGATAGTGATTGGTTGTCAACAAAGGCAAGGAGACGGAGATTTCGGAAATTGACTTTATTGTTTGGCTGTAAGCTGTGAGGTAAAGATACACATACTGATACGTGATTGGTGCATACGTATAAAAAAACAAGTTGGAAATGGATCATAATAATTGGAAGCTGGGAAATGGAGATGATGGAATTAGGCTTTATTGATTGGCTGTGAACATAGATGGAAAGATGCCAATAGTGATACGTGATTGGATGGCAATTGACAGTCTCTCGTTCTCCCGGCACCGCTAGCCGGGCAGCTGCTGTGACCTGGTTCGGGCTGGTCGCGGTTTTTATCCGTGCTTAAATTGCACCCATGAAAGGGAGCCTCACATTTCGCGCAGGCTTGGCATAGCCTCTTGCGGGTAAAGTCAGGGTTAAGCCTAGAGGTAGGCCTAGTGTGTACTTTGTTTGTTTCGGCCATATCTGTTGTTGGGGGATACAATTTGACCCAGTAGAGCAGGCCAGTGATATGCACAACCGGAGCTAAAGTTCCGTTTCGGTGTGTCGAGTGAGAGAGCGGTTACCGAAGGCAAACTTCTCCAAATATCCAAAGGCAAAAGTGAGCCATACAACAAAGAGTTTGGAGGGACACAACCTCCAACCGGAACTTAACCTGCAAAAACGCTAGTACATATAGGCCTATGCCGAATCGATTGACCTCATGCCTGAGAGCCGTCGTTTCTACTCGATGTGTAAGTGAAATCCAAATAAACAGACTTGACTGAAAGTTGCACTTTTTTTTCAACCGTGAAACACTTAACTTGCATGCCCCGTCGGTAGATGGAAAGTTTGGAATGAAGATAGTGATTGGTTGTCACAAAGGCAAGGAGACGGAATTCGGAAATTGACTTTGTTGGCTGTAAGTGTGAGGTAAAGATAACATCTGATACGGATTGTGCATACTATAAAAAACAAGTTGGAATGGATCTAATAATTGAACTGAAAGGATGATGAATTAGCTATTGATTGCGGAACATAGATGAAAGATGCCAATAGTGATACTATTGATGCAATTGACAGTCTCTCGTTTCCGCACGCTACCGGCAGCGCGTGACGTCGGGCTGCGGGTTTTATCCGGCTAATTGCACCCTGAAGGACCTCAATTCGCGCAGCTTGGCATAGCCTCTTGCGGTAAGTCAGGGTTAAGCCTAGAGGTAGGCCTAGTGTGTACTTTGTTTGTTTCGCCATATCTGTTGTTGGGGATACAATTTACCCAGTAGGCAGGCCAGTGATATGCACACCCGGCTAAAGTTCCGTTTCGGTGTGTCGAGTGAGAGAGCGGTTACCGAAGGCAAACTTCTCCAAATATCCAAAGCAAAAGTGAGCATACAACAAAGAGTTGGAGGGACACAACCTCCAACCGGAACTTAACTGCAAAAACGCTAGTAATATACTATGCCGAATCGATTGACCTCATGCCTGAGAGCCTGATAGGTTACAAGTACGGTGCCCTCCTTAGAAACAAATCCAGCGACCAATGTCGGAAGTTATGGGGATGCTCGATGGTGTTTTAAAAGGATTTTGGCAGGACCTCTCTGAACACAGGCAACTCCGCCACCGACAAAACATGAACATTCCATCCAGCGCCACAGCAACTTGAGCTGATGTAAACTGCACATAAGACCCCTGTCTTCTTTGAACACAAGGCAACTGACAAGCTGTAAACGCTAAAAGGGCCAAGAAATGTGTGTCATGAACGAACGATGCGTTAGTGGACACAGTGGCTAAATACTGCAGCGTGTTGTGGTTACATGCAGGACGTCAACGAAAACAGCATTCGTCCCTGGTGGGCCGAACCACCAACCTTTCGGTTAACAGCCGAACCGCTGACCGATTGCGCCACAGAGACCTGGTTAGGTCATGGGTTAGTTTTAAAAAAATAGCAACTTGGACTTTTCCGCAATCAGGCACTCGCTCCACTACCGCTAGCTTGCACCTGGAAAGCGAGGCCCCGTCGGAAGAGAGAGGGCTAATAGATACGCCAACGTGGGCTTGATAGCCTCTTGCGGTAAAGTCAGGTTAAGCCAGAGTAGGCTAGTGTGTACTTGTTTGTTTCGGCCATCTGTTTTGGGGGATAAATTTGACCCAGTAGGCAGGCAGTGATATGCACAACCGAGCTAAAGTTCCGTTTCGGTGTGTCGAGTGAGAGAGCGTTACGAAGGCAAACTTCTCCAAATATCCAAAGGCAAGTGAGCATACAACAAGAGTGGAGGACACAACCTCCAACGGAACTTAACCTGCAAAACGCTAGTACATATAGGCTATGCCGAATCGATTGACCTCATGCCTGAAGCCTGATAGGTTACAAGTTACCGGTGCCCTCTACGAGAACAAAATCCACGTCGACCAATGTCGAGTTATGGGATGCTCGATGGTTTTTAAAGGAGTTTTGAGAGGACCTCTCTGGAAACAGCAACTCGCCACCCGGAACAAAACTGAACATTCCATCCACGCGCCACAGCAAACTTGAGCTGATGTAAACTGTCACATAAGACCCCTGTCTTCTTTGAACACAAGCACTGACCAAGCTGTAAACGCTAAGGCCAAGAAATGTCGTGTCATGACACAGATGAGTTAGTGGACCACGTGTGCTAAATACTGCAGCTGTGTTGGGGGTTACATGGCAGGACGTCAACGAAAAGCAGCATTTCGTACCCTTGGTGGGCTCGAACCACCAACCTTTCGGTAACAGCCGAACAGCGCTGACCATGCGCCACAGAGACCTGGGTTAGGTCCATGGTTGGTTTTTAAAAAAATAGCAGACTTGGACTTTTCCGGCAATCAGGCACTCGCTCCCACTACAGCTAGCTTGCACGCTGGAAAGCGAGGCCCACGTCGGTAAGAGAGAGGGCTAATAGATACGTCCAACGTGGGGCTCGAACCACGACCCTGAGATTAAAGTCTCAATGCTCTACCGACTGAGCTAGCCGGGCAGCTGCTGTTACCTGGTTGGCTGTTTACGGGTTATTTATCCGTGCTTAAATTGCACCCTGAAAGGAGCCTCACATTCGCGCAGGCTTGGCAGTAGCCTCTTGCGGGTAAAGTCAGGGTTAAGCCTAGAGGTAGGCTAGTGTGTACTTTGTTTGTTTCGGCCATATCTGTTTTGGGATACAATTTGACCCAGTAGAGCAGGCCAGTGATATGCACAACCCGGAGCTAAAGTTCCGTTTCGGTGTGTCGAGTGAGAGAGCGGTTTACCGAAGGCAACTTCTCCAAATATCCAAAGGCAAAAGTGAGCCATACAACAAAGAGTTGGAGGGACACAACCTCAAACCGGAACTAACCTGCAAAAACGCTAGTACATATAGGCCTATGCCGAATCGATTGACCTCATGCCTGAGAGCCTGATAGGTTACAAGTTACCGGTGCCCTCCTTACGAGAACAAAATCCACGGTCGACCAATGTCGGAAGTTATTGGGGATGCTCGATGGTGTTTTAAAAGGAGTTTTGAGCAGGACCTCTCTGGAACACAGGCAACTCCGCCACCCGGAACAAAACATGAACATTCCATCCACGCGCCACAGCAAACTTGAGCTGATGTAAACTGTCACATAAGACCCGCTGTCTTCTTTGAACACAAGGCAACTGACCAAGCTGTAAACGCTAAAAGGGGCCAAGAAATGTCGTGTCATGAACGACACGGATGCGTTAGTGGACACACGTGTGCTAAATACTGCAGCTGTGTTGGTGGTTACATGGCAGGACGTCAACGAAAAGCAGCATTCGTCCCTGGGTGGGCTCGAACCACCAACCTTTCGGTTAACAGCCGAACGCGCTGACCGATTGCGCCACAGAGACCTGGGTTAGGTCCATGGGTTAGGTTTTTAAAAAAATAGCAGACTTGGACTTTTCCGGCAATCAGGCACTCGCTCCCACTACACGCTAGCTTGCACGCTGGAAAGCGAGGCCCCGTCGGGAAGAGAGAGGGCTAATAGATACGCCCAACGTGGGGCTCGAACCCACGACCCTGAGATTAAGAGTCTCATGCTCTACCGACTGAGCTAGCCGGGCAGCTGCTGTGACTGGTTCGGGCTGGTCGCGGTTTTTTATCCGTGCTTAAATTGCACCCGTGAAAGGGAGCCTCACATTTCGCGCAGGCTTGGCATAGCCTCTTGCGGGTAAAGTCAGGGTTAAGCCTAGAGGTAGGCCTAGTGTGTACTTTGTTTGTTTCGGCCATATCTGTTGTTGGGGGATACAATTTGACCCAGTAGAGCAGGCCAGTGATATGCACAACCCGGAGCTAAAGTTCCGTTTCGGTGTGTCGAGTGAGAGAGCGGTTACCGAAGGCAAACTTCTCCAAATATCCAAAGGCAAAAGTGAGCCATACAACAAAGAGTTGGAGGGACACAACCTCCAACCGGAACTTAACCTGCAAAAACGCTAGTACATATAGGCCTATGCCGAATCGATTGACCTCATGCCTGAGAGCCTGATAGGTTACAAGTTACCGGTGCCCTCCTTACGAGAACAAAATCCACGGTCAACCAATGTCGGAAGTTATTGGGGATGCTCGATGGTGTTTTAAAAGGAGTTTTGAGCAGGACCTCTCTGGAACACAGGCAACTCCGCCACCCGGAACAAAACATGAACATTCCATCCACGCGCTACAGCAAACTTGAGCTGATGTAAACTGTCACATAAGACCCGCTGTCTTCTTTGAACACAAGGCAACTGACCAAGCTGTAAACGCTAAAAGGGGCCAAGAAATGTCGTGTCATGAACGACACGGATGCGTTAGTGGACACACGTGTGCTAAATACTGCAGCTGTGTTGGTGGTTACATGGCAGGACGTCAACGAAAAGCAGCATTCGTCCCTGGGTGGGCTCGAACCACCAACCTTTCGGTTAACAGCCGAACGCGCTGACCGATTGCGCCACAGAGACCTGGGTTAGGTCCATGGTTTAGGTTTTTAAAAAAATAGCAGACTTGGACTTTTCCAGCAATCAGGCACTCGCTCCCACTACACGCTAGCTTGCACGCTGGAAAGCGAGGCCCCGTCGGGAAGAGAGAGGGCTAATAGATACGCCCAACGTGGGGCTTGAACCCATGACCCTGAGATTAAGAGTCTCATGCTCTACCGACTGAGCTAGCCGGGCAGCTGCTGTGACCTGGTTCGGGCTGGTCGCGGTTTTTATCCGTGCTTAAATTGCACCCTTGAAAGGGAGCCTCACATTTCGCGCAGGCTTGGCATAACCTCTTGCGGGTAAAGTCAGGGTTAAGCCTAGAGGTAGGCTAGTGTGTACTTTGTTTGTTTCGGCCATATCTGTTGTTGGGGGATACAAATTTGACCCAGTAGAGCAGGCCAGTGATATGCACAACCCGGAGCTAAAGTTCCGTTTCGGTGGTGTCGAGTGAGAGAGCGGTTACCGAAGGCAAACTTCTCCAAATATCCAAAGGCAAAAGTGAGCCATACAACAAAGAGTTGGAGGGACACAACCTCCAACCGGAACTTAACCTGCAAAAACGCTAGTACATATAGGCCTATGCCGAATCGATTGACCTCATGCCTGAGAGCCTGATAGGTTACAAGTTACCGGTGCCCTCCTTACGAGAACAAAATCCACGGTCGACCAATGTCGGAAGTTATTGGGGATGCTCGATGGTGTTTTAAAAGGAGTTTTGAGCAGGACCTCTCTGGAACACAGGCAATCTCGCCACCCGGAACAAAACATGAACATTCCATCCACGCGCCACAGCAAACTTGAGCTGATGTAAACTGTCACATAAGACCCGCTGTCTTCTTTGAACACAAGGCAACTGACCAAGCTGTAAACGCTAAAAGGGGCCAAGAAATGTCGTGTCATGAACGACACGGATGCGTTAGTGGACACACGTGTGCTAAATACTGCAGCTGTGTTGGTGGTTACATGGCAGGACGTCAACGAAAAGCAGCATTCGTCCCTGGGTGGGCTCAAACCACCAACCTTTCGGTTAACAGCCGAACGCGCTGACCGATTGCGCCACAGAGACCTGGGTTAGGTCCATGGTTTAGGTTTTTAAAAAAATAGCAGACTTGGACTTTTCCGGCAATCAGGCACTCGCTCCCACTACACGCTAGCTTGCACGCTGGAAAGCGAGGCCCCGTCGGGAAGAGAGAGGGCTAATAGATACTTCCAACGTGGGGCTCGAACCCACGACCCTGAGATTAAGAGTCTCATGCTCTACCGACTGAGCTAGCCGGGCAGCTGCTGTGACCTGGTTCGGGCTGGTCGCGGTTTTCTCGTGCTTAAATTGCACCCGTGAAAGGGAGCCTCACATTTCGCGCAGGCTTGGCATAGCCTCTTGCGGGTAAAGTCAGGGTTAAGCCTAGAGGTAGGCCTAGTGTGTACTTTGTTTGTTTCGGCCATATCTGTTGTTGGGGGATACAATTTGACCCAGTAGAGCAGGCCAGTGATATGCACAACCCGGAGCTAAAGTTCCGTTTCGGTGTGTCGAGTGAGAGAGCGGTTACCGAAGGCAAACTTCTCCAAATATCCAAAGGCAAAAGTGAGCCATACAACAAAGAGTTGGAGGGACACAACCTCCAACCGGAACTTAACCTGCAAAAACGCTAGTACATATAGGCCTATGCCGAATCGATTGACCTCATGCCTGAGAGCCTGATA